>JAMWET010002977.1:20000-480000 GCA_024036415.1 Prochilodus magdalenae | reverse complement strand
TTATATTTTCAGAGCTGCCGTGGTCTCTGATGGTGGGGTCCAATGTGATATCTATACATGGGGCCCAAAACCCCTGGGGTCATCCCTGAGTATGCTCTAGACAATTCTATAGCATGATATGGTCATGTAGGTTTTCTACACACTTAACAAAACAGGTTCTGTATGGCACCAAATAAAGGTTCTATGACTTTATTGAAATATTGAAAGCTTTATAGAGCCCATTTTTGATATGTATAACCATTTGAAGACCCATAGCTGTCATAGGTCTATATTTAAACATTGCCTTTACTACTTTACTTAGATCTCTTAAGGAACCCTTGAAGTGCATTCTGAAAAAAGATGTTTCTGAAAGCACTCTGTAGGACACACAATATTTGTATACAGAACCATAAAGACCCAAATAACCATTTGCATGTTTGAGTGGTTCTTTGCATGTTAGAACTGTTCTTCAGATTGGAGATGAAGAACCAAATGGGTTCTTCTACTGTTTCAAGCTTGACACTGGAACAATAGGATAACCATTGTTATTCTTTAACTGGTGCCATATGAAACCATTTCCAAGAAAGTCTATATGTAGCCATATCTGAAGAATTTCACCATGCAGAGAACCATTTAAGCATGTAAGCGGTTCTTTATGTGTTCGTGGTTCTATTTAGAACCATTGTCTTCAATAAAGAATCCTTGAAAAACGAATAGATTCATGAATTTTGTGGATGATTCCTTCATTTATGGAAATAGCATGCGTGTGGTTTGTAGAACCTTCGCAGGATCTAAAGGGTTTATATTTGGCGGCTCAAGAACCATGCAGGAACCTTCATATTTAAGGCTAGGGTGATAAGTGGCAGCTGATGTTTTGAAAATTCCAACCTGGACTATTCTGCCCAAGTCAAAGGAACAAAGCACGGTGTGGATTCATACCTGCTCTGGCCCTTGGAAGCATATCCTGCACACCGGAGTGCCCTCAGCATAACTGATGAAGGAGAAGCGCTCATCATGTTTGTCTTTGGAGAAGTCCTCGGCCGCTGTGGCCCTCTGCACCTCTGGCCCCGTTGCGCTTTCTGTTGAGGGGACACTCCAGTGCTGGAGCCGAAAGCTGGCATTGTTGTTGTTGGCTGCACACGAGCACTGGTTGCCTTCGCTGTCACGGCGTGTGGTCGGTGTTCCACTCATGGGGCTGAGCACAGGAGGTGCCTGGGAAGCCTGTGGAGCCTGTTGAGCCTGCGGGACCTGAGAGGCCTGTGGCCTGAGCAGCAGCACCTTCAGGTCACTGAAAAGAACGCAGCAGCGGCCCTTCAGCATGCCGGGGCCACGCAGCATCCACCTCTCGACCCAGAAAAAAAAAAACAAAGCCCAGTGATGCTGGTGACTATCAGTTCTTAGAGAAAAGCTCTCTGTAGAAGAGGATGTACGTTCCGCGGTATTCCTTTAAAGAGCCACAAACTTGCGGGCCGGTGATTTCCTTATCTGCTGTGTGAACATTTCTTCTAACTTGGCTTCATTGCTGAAGGGTTCATGGTCCCTTAGACCCACACAGGGGGCATATGACTTTGTCCGATATTCATTTCCAGTTGATATGGCTTGCAAGCATGTAAGCAGGTGTCAGAAGCCATGAGACTCAGGCAGAGGAGAAAGCAGGGCTATTCATCAGTGAGTAATCCAAATTTCCAGGCACCAGTGATAACATACTTATGGTGCTGACCTATAAAAGATAAATCATGCCACATAAAATGTCAGATTTTGGGGCATCCTGTAACACGAGCATGATGAGCAGCCTATGGATCCTCCTGGTTGGAACAAAACAGCAGCCACCTCCAGTCCAGTCAGTCCAACGGGCTCTCAAGTGCACAACGTCCTCACCTAGTTTCCAGCACTTCTCCTGCTCTATTGATTCCTCCTTGCTGCATCTTTATCTCGGAGTGTAGCTTCAGCATATTTACGTGCGGGCTTACTTCTCCATGCACATCCTCCCGCGAGGCTGCCTGCACTTCCAGCTTACAACTCGACTCAACCCTCACCCATCCTCGCCTCCCCACGTATTCGTGCTCGCCTCCAGCGGCGATCAGAAGAGAACCGGGTTGTAATCCAAGCACGGAGATGCCGGCTCAGCGTTCCCAGAGCAGATAAGTGCGTGCTTCGCTTCCCAGGACTGCTGCTGGTGTCCGGAGAGTGTCTCTCTTGCGGTGGCTGCGCTCTGCAGGCTGGCTGGCGCTGCGGTTTCAGCACCACGCTTGCCGGGACAGCTCCCCAACAGCAGCGTCACCCAAACCTGCGTGACGATCCTCAGCTCCTCCCAACCGCCTGCGAGGACTCATCACACTGTATCGCAAATTAGCTTGAGGCCACCTCTTCCTCTCACGTTCAGACATCAAGACCAGTAAAGGCTGTCACAGTCAAGGTTCTGTGTTTGCAGAGTGTAGAACCATGGAATACCCATCTTTAGCTTGCACCCTGATGCTGCTATCCTGTTGATCCTACAATGGCATCAGTTTGCCTTACTAACCCACATACAGTGTTCACATAAGAATAAGCAGGATTGGCCCAGAAAGAGAGTTCACACATTAGATTAGCAAGGGTGTGATCTCAACGCTGGTACAAACACAACAACCTACCCCTTAACCCCCACATTCAACACAACGCCCCCCCACCCCAACCCCCCTGACATTCAACAGCGCATCCACCTCCCACACCCCCACACCAGGTCTGTAAACATTGAAAAACGTCTACTGCAAAACCAGTTATTAGTGAGGTGTTTGTGGCCACTGCAAAAACAGGGATTAATGACTATGATATTGAGGCACACTGGAATTACCTGATATGACCTAACTCCAAAGATTATAAAAACACATTTGTTCAAATATTGGTAGGGACAATTCTGTCCTCCTAGAATACTGATAGGGAGATGTCCCCACCATCTATATGAAAGCCTACACCAGTGGGTACTAGCATTACTAGCACAATGCAAAGGTCTCAGCTGTGGTCATCCTTTATTTGATTTTTTCTGCTTGAAGTTTGATTGTAACATTTGTGTTGCTTCATTTTTCATTTTCCAACATCTCTTTATTTCTTAGAATGAAACAGGCTGGAAAATGAGCTCTGTTTGGATTGGCTGTCCTGTGTTGAGCCTTTTTCAGAAAAGCCATCAGAGCTAAAATATCACAGACACAATGAATTCAAAGCAGGCTGTTTATGCAGCTTAGTTTCCATATATGGACTGTATGGACTGGAGAGAGTGTTTTTTAAATGAATAACAATGTTTACAGATTACATTAGACATTGGAGGGAATTCCCTAAGATAGTTTATTATAACAATAACAACAACAACTACTACAACAACAACAAATATTATTTTTAGTATTGCTATTAGAAACTACTGTTTATTTATTTATTTATAATTTTCTCCTCTCTCGCAAAGATGAAATATTGAAGTGCTGGGTATCTGATGGTATCTGGCGGTCTACCCGGTTTTGCATGGTTATATGAAGCCCCAATTTTCTCTGTAGTATGTAATATTGTAAATTCCAGTTTTAAGAAATTCCTGTTTTTCCCACTTATTCTGCTTTGAGATTTAATGACTTAATGACTGAAAATAAAAAAGACTAAGGGTCGTCTCAGAATTGTACTTAGTACTGTGCGATATGAGCAGAGAATAAAGACTGGAGAGTCTTGCTGTGGGATGTTTGGAGTGTATTTGGTTATAATGGTAACATGTCATAAATCTCAATATAATAATACAAAGTGGAGTGGAAAAAAAAAAAAAAATATATATATATATATATATATATATATATATAATATATATATATATAAATATATATATATATATATATATATATGATAATGTAATAGATAATAGATATAATCCCAAATGACACGGCAACCAATGGCTCTCTTTTATCGGCCACAATTTTTACACGTCACGTCCGGTCTAACGTCATATCCAGTTGCGACGCGCTGAAGTTAAAAACTTTAGCAGGGCTAGCAGCTCAGCTAGCTGTACTGAGGATTTAATCCGTTTGTTTTTCTTTTTTATATATTCTAGCATATATTATGCCCTATCATCACTAATCAGTGTTCCCAAAGTCTTTTACAGACAAGTTTAGCGCATGGAAAACCGACACGATTCTTGCTAACTTGGCTTGAAGCTAACTACGAGCTGCTGCATCTGTACGAAGCCGATGTAAACAACAGAGTGGGGACAAACAACGCAGCAGATTCAGAGCCGTCATGACTTAAACATGGCATCTAGCTAACTGACTAGTTAGATTCACATGCACTTGTCAATCGTAAATCTGGCTCGATGTGCTCAGTTGTCTAAGTGCCTACTGTTGGTAAAGAGGTTGGTCCAGGCTCGGAACTGTGTATTCTAGCAGGGATGTCAAGCAGTCTCACCCCAGAACAGCAGAGGAAGATCGAGGAAAACAGACAGCGAGCACTTGCGAGGCGAGCTGAGAGACTTGCACAGGGAAATCCACCAGCTCCGGCTGCTCTAAACGAGGTTTCATCAAAGCAGCATGTCTTCTCAACACCCCTGCCTCATTCATCTGGGACATTAAAAAAATACGTAGCACCTCTTCCAGTAAACCGGGAGACCAAGACCTCAGCAAACAGCACATCCACTGCAAGACAGGTATGAACAGAATGTGGCTTCGTTGTGTCCTTCACTAATAATCTGCAGAAACTGTTGTATACTGTTGTTTTGTCCCTAGATCCAGGTCATAGATCCACTTCCCATCCCTAAAAGACCTTTTCCCAGCAATGAGTCCAAAGCATCGACTCCTTCAACTAGTTTCAACCCTCCTGGGCCCAAATCTGATGCAGCGAAGCCTGTTTTCAAGACTGGCAGCTTCTATGGACAGAGCCAGGGGACCAGTGCCCAGACTGTTGAGAAACAGGCACCTAAACCTTCTGCTGCCTGCTCTGCTGGACCTGCAAAGAAACCAGCTGTGTCTGTAAGGGGCAGATGTGTGTCTCACTCAGAAGAGCGTTTTAGAGTAGAGGTCAGCTACCATGCAGAGCTCATCGCAGTGTTCAAAAACATCCCGTCCAGAAACTATGGTAAGTGAGACATGACTACAGCTAAAGTTTCATTCCTGAACACACAGTATGCTTCTGTTTATTTCAGCGTACTGTATAGATACATATAGAGGGATATATTAGGGATTATGTGGTCATTTGAGCTGTGCAAAAAGTTCAGAATCAGTGTTTTATAAATATAAAAGCACATTGCGAAGTCACAGGTTTCAAGTAATTAGCTGGACATTAAGATGGTGACTTTTAAGATCAATGATCACTGCAGCTGGAGAAGATTGCAAAATGACTGAGAAAGTTCCAAAGCATAGTGAATTATTATCCAGAATACATCATATTCCATAAATGGAAATGAAATATTTTGTTTAAAAACTTTATTATTACAGTTTTACAGCAGTACAATCATTTTGTAACTTCGCATAGAGTTCTAGTAATATTAAATGAAACACCTGAAAGTATGTTTTCCTGCTTATTTAATTTCTTATTTAGACTTTTCTTTCCCTGCTCACAGACTTTCTTCCTCTGCCTCTGTTGCCTTTTGCTTCAGGAACACCCTGTGTTATTCTGGGCAGGCATGATTTTAAAGTTAAAATAAATACTATATCCTGTACCACAAACACATTTACATATTTTTAGTGTACATTTTAATGTCAGTTTCAAATTATTAGCTGTGATTAACACATTAAAAAAAATAAAGTATGAAATGAACCATAAGGTCTGGTAATCTGGTTTATGGTAGACAACAAATAGCAACCATCTGACAGAAGTCATTGCATTTTGAAGGAGAATTCTTGTATTTGTGCACATATGGCTAATATAATAAATTGGGATTTGTGTTGTCTAAATATGATGAAGCCACTCTGGATTCTACTATGCTACTAGATGTCATATAGAGTTACTTTCTAGGCTTACATTTACATTTATGGCATTTAGCTGACGCTCTTATTCTGGACTAACAAGGTTAATCATATTACAGGTGGGCCAATGTAGTGTTAGGAGTCTTGCCCAAGGACTCTTATTGGTGTAGCACAGCATAGTCACCCAGACTGGGATTCGAAACCCAGTCTCCCACATGTGGTGGTGGCTCTTTGGCGGGCAGTGGTGTTATCCGATGAGCTACACCAACCTACTCCTATAAACCCCTCCTATAGGCTCCTATAAACGTTTCTGTATAATTGTTGCATAAGGAAAACCCTGTCTCATCTAGGTTTCCTTTTTTTTCTTTCTGGATTGTAAAGAAACTCATTACAGAAATGAAACTTCTGTTACAGACCCTGCCAGCAAGATGTGGAACTTCAGCCTCGTGGACTACAAGCTCTTGAGTGAGTCTTAACTGCACATGTCACGTCTATTAACATGCACTTTATACACAAGCTGCAGTAGGACCAGTCTTTCATTACTTAATCTCTTTAGTGGTACTGGGTGTTAGGAGTCTTCAGGATACTACAGTGCATCTTGCATATTTGTTCTCCTCACAGTGGGGGAGGCAGCAGGCATCCCTTCTGTATCTCTAAAACCCCTTGAAGGAATGGAGGGATTGGATTTGGCCGTCTCCAGTAGCCGTCCCAAAGATGCAGCTGCCCTGGCTGCCCTCATGAAACTGTGCCAAGGCTGGCAGAAGCCTGGGGCCACAGTGAATGGCAAATGCACCCTCATCTCCCGCACTCGCCTAGAAGTGGATATTGGATACCATGCAGATGTTATAGGCATCTTCAAACAGATGCCCTCAAAGAATTACGGTAAGTTTTGGTGTCTGATGAGTTGGTCAGTAGAAACTCTTAATGCTTGGATGGATGAGAGACAGTTTGGCTATGACAGATGATAGTGTAGAAACAACTTTAATTATACTTGTTGGTTTATGGTTTCCATTTAAATCCTGCAAATAAAAATCTTATATTAATTTGTGTTTAAAGTAAGTGTAATATGTAAATTAACTTGCTTCCTTCTGTTGAAGATATGAAAACAAGAAAATGGAGTTTTCTACTTGAGGATTATGGAAAATTAAGTGAGTATTACATTTAGTTTAACAGGCCTTAAAACAGCCTTACATAGAAATCAATCACACTGAGAATGATTGCTACTTGACAAGATGAATCAGTAAATACACTTACTGATTAGGAAGCTTTATCCAGATGATTATTAGGTGTTGAAAATATATGTCTTAGGATAGTGTAATAGATTTACTGGTAATATTAGTGATGTCAGAGCTTGATACTTTGAAAAGGGGTGCTGAAACCTGGTCCTAGTGAGCTACCAACAAATCTGATCTTAAACAATGCTCTCGAATTTGGGCCCGTATTCATGAAGCAAGGAATGGTGATGTACAATCAGATACCTCTCTTTTTTTTTTATGATGACGATACAAAAACAGCACCACTATGCAGAGACTCTACTGAATATATGAACAGGTGCATTGCAGTATGGTTGAAACTAAGCTCTCCAGGGTATATCTCCAGAATCAGACTCGGGCACCCCTGCATAGTGTACTTCTTCATTCTGCAGTCATCAGAGTGTGTAACCTGTAGAGTAAACAGTTGTTTTTGCTTTTCCTGGTTATCTCTGTAACTAGTGGAGGCTCTAAACGACATTCCGGCTGTGGAGATTGAACCGCTGCCACGCTCTGTGCTGCAGGCGTTCTCCTCACAGTTTGAGAAGAGCCAATCTAAGGCTGCAGAGATCCCTGAGGCTGATCTCTCAGGTGTCGACTCCACTCTTACACGCAGCCTTATGCCCTTCCAGCTGTATGGTGTCAAGTAGGTTCCACTTATGTCCAGCTATGTTGCCTTTGTGTTTGTCACACTGCCTTATCATTTTTAAGGTTATTAGGAGCAGTAGAACAAAATCGACACTGTAATATTGGATTGAATCAGTTTTCAGTTTTTTACTGCAATCCAGTATATACTTGAATTAAGTACTGATTGTAATCTGTCAATAATGTTTCATCATCTTAATCATATTTTCCAAAATGGCATGTACCAAAGACACAGGGTGTTTTCTACATTGCTACTAAAGCAAATGAAACAAAAAAGAACAACACAAATAGGAAAAAAAAATCTGATATAAACAAAAACATAATTAGCTAAAAGGCATATAGAGCATTAGTATCTCACCATACAGCACTTCTTATGTCCAAATTTCACTGGGATTTCACTGTTTGTGTTATTTTCATAATTTTGATTACCCTGCAGTTTCCACTGTCTGTATTCCTCTTTATCTGTAATTACTTTTTTTTGGCATGTCAGTCATGTAAATGAGATCAACCCAGCTGGATGTTATGATTCATTGACAACGTTTTTATTAGCTTTGCAGCCCTAGAAAAATAACAATTTAAATTTTTGTGTCTTAATATTTTGTTGTAAAAACAAGATCAGCACAGACCCAAGTGTCAGTGTGGGTAACTTTAACGTTTTTCGTTTTGTATCAAGCGCATTGTAAGACTGGCTTCTGTCAGTGGGTTTATTGTGAGTACCAGTCTGAGTACCATTTGATAAATGTAAGACCTGTTTTGCAAGTTGCTTTATTTACTTTACACATAAAATATCTGCTTGTCATGTAAATTCAAGGACAAAGTGTTTGTGTATATGAATAATGTTCTGTGTACTTCACGTTGCTGTTTACTTAAATGATAATATTCTACAAGAAGTTCACACTTTATTAGATAAACAGTTCCCTTCTGAAATAGTGGTCAAGTATTTTATCATGTACATTTTTAAGTCACTCATCCATTATTATTTAAAGCAAAATAGAAATAAATTATTGAAAGAAAAGAATAATAGTAATTAAGAAACCTGCATGTTTAAACAAACTAATCACTCGTTGATACCTAAATCAGTTCTCTGTAAACTGTGAATTCTGCTTTTTGCAGCTTTGCAGTGTCCAGAGAAGGCCGCCTGCTCCTGGCTGATGATATGGGTCTGGGAAAGACCATACAAGCCATCTGCATAGCAGCCTACTACAAGAAAGAGTGGCCACTGCTGGTAGTCAGCCCGTCCTCTGTACGCTTCACATGGGCAGAGGTAAAGATGTTAAAACTATTATACTCTTGTAATTATGTTCAATATAATAGTACATATTAATGATAGTTTCTCTTTCCTGTATGTTCTGTGTCAGGCATTTCGGCGCTGGTTGCCTTCAGTAGCAGCAGACCGCATTAACGTTGTGGTGAAGGGCAAGGACAACCTTCGCGCTGGTCTGGTCAACATAATCAGCTATGACCTGCTCAGCAAGATGGACAAGCAGCATTCAGCCAATCCTTTTGGTGTGCTCATCATGGTACGCTTCCCTTCTAGCTGTAGTTGCATGTAATCAAAGAGAGGACATGAGGTTAAATGTAGCTCAGGGAATGCAGGGAATGTAGTGCTTGATGAGGCTCTGATATGACTGAAATTAAACAGATATAGCCATCTTGATTTCTGATGGACTAATGAACTGTCTGGCAGGCCTTGTACTCTGTATTTTATGTTTTCATGAGGTATAGAAGTAAAACATGAACTTCTTTACCTGTTACTTACATGCTACACTATTGCTACCCCCAATAAAATCACCGGGTTTAACAAGACCACCGTATTGAAAACAGTCTGGTTAAAACCCCGCTTACATGATGAAAACAGCATGAGTGAAAATATTGAAAGTCATAAATAAATTAATTGCAGCCCCTCATTTAGAGTTTCTAGAGCTTATTTTGTCCACTCATATAGAACTAACTAACTGCGTGCAGAAGAACACCCATGGCTTTCTTGCAAATCTAACTGCACAATTACAAGTTATTTGGAGTTTAACTTATTGGGAAAAATTATATTTATATATAATGTGGCATAACTTTTGCTACAGGCCATGTTTTTTTTACAGGGGGGGAAAAAAACAAGAAAAACCACTTCAGCCTAAAGCAGTCTCAAGTTGCATAGACATTGGCTGATCTCCTTAATTCTTTTTTTCGTGTGTTTGCATGCATGCGCAGGATGAATCTCACTTCCTGAAGAACATGAAAACGGCCCGCTGCAGGGCTGCTCTTCCTCTACTGAAGGTTTGATGACTTCCTTTATCTCCAGGATGCACAGCAGCCAAACACAAACGCACAATTAGTTTGCACTGACTCAGAACCATTTCAAAGTTTGCTTATAATGTCTTGCTCTGGAGCCTAAGTCTACAGAAATGCTTAGCGATTTAGTGAATCACGCAGTTTGTTCCGTTGCCTTATCTTAATGCTTTCTATATTAAACTGTTTTGTTCTGTCTCTCGATGCGTGAAATGCGGCAGGCAGCTAAGAGAGTGGTCCTGCTGTCAGGAACTCCTGCCATGTCCCGTCCGGCTGAGCTGTACACTCAAATTCTGGCTGTGAGGCCCACACTCTTCCCTCGTTTCCATGATTTTGGGAAAAGATATTGTGATGCTAAACAGGTACTGGAACCCTTGGGTGCTCCAAAGCCTTTAATCAGTTTAAATGAGGTCACTTCACTGCTCTGTGTTCAGCTGTGATATGATGTGGATGTAGCCAGTAATGTCACTGAAACTGAAATGTGCCATTGACCTGCCAGCATTAATATTGCTCCCTCTCTCCCTCACTCTTGCTGTTTGCTTTTTCCTCTCCTGCCCTCTCTATCTCTTTGTAGCTCCCCTGGGGCTGGGACTATTCCGGCTCCTCCAACCTGACTGAGTTGAAGCTGCTGCTGGAGGAGTCTCTGATGTTGAGGCGGCTCAAGTCCGAAGTGCTCTCGCAGCTTCCTGCAAAGCAGCGTAAAGTGGTTACCGTGACTACAGATGGCATAAATGCCCGAACCAAGGCTGCTCTCTCGGCCGCTGCCAAGGAACTGGCAAACGGTCGCCACAACGTAAGTAACCTTAGATTGTAATTTTGTTTCTATACGACTTTTACCTCTGTAATGTTCTTGTACCATTTCCATCAGTATGGTAAATACCAAATTATGGTAATTATACCGTAAAAGGGACTTTGTGTGTTTCTACAGAAGATGCAAGAGAAAGAGGCCCTGCTTGTCTTCTTTAACCATACAGCAGAGGCCAAAATCCGAGCTATCATGTGAGTATGGCAGGTCTCTGCTACTCTTAGTCAATGTCTACTGAGACGTTCCAATAGTGTGCATAGTCAGCTTTGGCTATAGGAGGTGTACAGAATAAAAATGTCTTGACCCTGTTGGGAAATGTGAGGCTATAGAGCTCTGAAAATAAATAAGAGACCACTCCAGTTTCTTCTTAAATCAGCATCTCCACATGTTCATCAGGTTCTTAGTGAGGAACAGAAGGATGGGTTCTAGCTTTCCTGGCAGATGCAGTGAGCGTCTGGTTCATAAGAACAAGGTCAACCAGCAAACGCACAGGACAACACAGCTACAGACTGGCAGAGGGCCAAAACCACTCTCTACTGACCGTGATGAGCGCCACCTCATTCGAATGTCACTTAACCACCGTAAGGTGACCTACAGAAAGACTGGCTAGCGGTGACTGGGGTGAAATGCACAGTGAGCATGGTTCAAAAAAACTTCTGGAGGCGTCATTAATGATTTTCTAAATAAACAGATCTAAAATACAATATTTGATCTGGAATTTGGAAGACATGCTTCCAGTAGAGTATAGAATACAACAGAATATGCTCTTTATGGTCAAACACAAACCCAGAACCTGTAGAACTATAGAAAATTATCATTTTGAGGTGGTCTCTTAAATTTTTTCCAGAGCTGTAGATTTGGAGCTTAGGCTAAAGATTTGGTCTCACGTTGTTAACAGTGGGAGAGCAAACACTGTGAGTCTACTGTTGTATGTCAAAATATTTCTTCCATGTGCTCTTTCAGGGAGTATATCTCAGACATGCTGGAGTGCGGACGAGAGAAGTTTCTGGTGTTTGCACATCACAAACGGGTTCTGGATGGTATAACCAAAGACCTTTCTGATAAGGTAAGCTAGTTGCAGACAGCCATTCTTCAAAAATACCAAAGATAAACCAGTATAAACCAGCATCTTTTCCATGGGCCTTGAAGATCATAACTGGAAGAAGGTGATGGGTTGATTTTTCTGAATTCTGAATTACACCGCTTATTCTATGTCTTCCTATATTAGGCTGTTGAAACGTTTTGATCCTTTGTGTGTTCTCCCCTGCACTACAGGGAGTCCCTTACATCCGTATCGATGGCTCCACTCCCTCAGCTGAGCGACAGCAGTTGTGCGAAAGGTTCCAGTTCTCACAGCAGAGTTGTGTAGCTGTGCTGTCCATCACAGCTGCCAACATGGGCCTAACGCTGCATGCTGCAGACCTTGTGGTTTTTGCTGAGCTTTTCTGGAACCCAGGGGTTAGTGTGATATAACAGATTTTTGTCTCAAGAGTCCTTTAAGTGGGTGTTGATACCGTGATCCCTGTCAAATCTGGCCCCGGATTTGCTCGTCACATTTGGCACACCTGCTTATTGGCCCTAGCCCATACCTGTGCCCTAGCCAGTAGAGCACAGACACAGCATCCTAATTACCTCCAGCTTTTAAAGCTGCCGTAGAACTCATTTATTCAACATTTTAAACTGTTCTGATGTATACATAGAAGGTATGTAAATACCGCTTATGCACCTTTGATGTCTGCATTCCCTGATGAAGAGCAGTGTTGCAGGCAAATGATGAAACAAACAGTTGTAGTCAATAAGGCAGTATGCGGGCTCAGTAATTAAGCATTCTATTGTAGGGCTGACCAGTATGACGAAATATGTATGTATTGATGAATTATAATGTGCATATGGCCAAATAAAGTGACCAACTACATATGTCATAAAGACAAAGAGAAGCTTAATTAGTGCTGTTTAACCAGATTTACTGTAGTGTAGTACGTTGAATTATGAATAAATGAAAAAATCATAGAACTTAAGTTTTCACTAGTCTTTTAAAATATCATGTCAGTTTATGAAACCACTAATAAACTAAGAATCATAAAGCATTAAAAAAAAATAATAATGTTTTGGCCATGTTGCCCACCCTACAGATATTGATTCAAGCCGAAGACAGAGTGCACCGGATTGGTCAAACCAGCTGTGTGGACATTCACTACCTGGTAGCTAAAGGCACGGCTGATGACTACCTCTGGTAAATGAAGTACTCCTAGACACTTTCTTTGATTGATGCCATTTGAGTTTCTCCATTCGTGTAAACACAGTCACTCTTTTTTTCATTTTCCTCCCTGTCCAAAGGCCCATGATCCAGGAGAAGATGAATGTTCTAGAACAAGTCGGCCTGTCAGAATCTAATATTTCAGACAAGGCAGAGTGCGCCAGCTTTCATAGCAAGGTTTGATGAACTTTATTCATAACATTGTATCTTAACATAAAGGCTACTGATCTGGCACTACTGAAATGAAAACACTAATTGAAGATGTAATGGACTTGAAGATATCAGCCAATTTTTATAAAAACGTCAGAAAAATGTGATGATTACTCCTAAGATTACGTTTATACATTCTTTCCGATGGTTAAGGTGAAGCTAAACCAGCTGAACATTTCCCCTTATGGATCTCTAAAGACAGTGTATTTCCCTCCCATTCTAAGGACCCCAAACAGCAGACCATTACCGAGATGTTCCAGAGGTCCTTTTCAGAGGAGGATATGGATGAGTCGGTGCTTCTGGAAGCTGTAAACGACTGGGAGGATACAGAGCACGCAGGCTCAGCTCACCAGGAAAATCACCTCTCTGAGAGCCCCAGCAAGAAAAGACGTATTGAAGACTACTTCAGCAGATAACCAAAATATGCTGCAGCCACTCTGTCACACTTAACCTCATAAACACTGCATTTTAGTATTATGATTTTTGGATATCATGAATAAGGAACACATGGCTGTGTGGTTCCTATGACATATTATATTCCAAATTATTCTCTGTTTATTTGTGGCTGTACAGTTTGAGAATTGTTCATTTATAAAGCATGGTTGAGTTATTGTTTTTGCTGACAAAGTTGTTAAAATAGCTATTTCTTTGTGACTATATGTAACTATAAGCATGTGAATCGCTACTGAATAAATAACTTTTTCCCCAATTATGTAATCAGCAAAATTAGAGCCACATTAGTATTTTGCTCAAGTGGTTGTTTAAACCAAGGAATGCCTGCATGAGAATCACACAGACCACAAGACACACCCATGCTTGACGGACTGCTTAAGGGGCTATTGCAGTTGTAGTGCAATGATGATGCGTCACAAAACTAGGCTGCCTTCAAGTCATCCCTTAAAAAATTAAATTCAGAAGCATTTAATGTTCTTTCCAAGAACAGCTGTGTTGAGGTTGGCAAAAACCTTTTTTTATTATTTTTGAGCTGATGAGCCTTGTTCTTACTTTACCATTTTCTGATGATGTTTAGTTAGCAAAAGTCTTTGTAGACCACAGGAACTTTTCTTTTCCCTGCTCAGGAGTCGTCCACCCTGTCTGATAACTGGTCCTGTAGATCTGAAGTGGGTGTCTCTTCTAAATCAACAGGAAAATCAAGAATCCACTCAATACTGATATTTATATCTGTACTGGTTTAAACAGCTTTGTACAGTTTGATATGCCACATAAAACTAGACCCATTTATTTGCAATAAATGCACTGCATATGTAAAATGTTAGAGCTGACAGACTTTATGGTCATGCCTTGCTGTGGAAGCAGCAGCAGGCAAACAGTTTCTTAAATCAAGAAGCATTACTGCAGCTCACCACGTTTCAGTGGAGATTTTGTTCAAACTGCCATAAAGTCAGGGCATAGTCTACAGTCAAGAAGCATACATGGCTGCTCTTCCTCAGCATAACAGTAGCAGTTTCATTGTGGACAGCGATGCCTGTTCTATCATGTAACAATCATCATTACGCCTTGATGTTTTTGGCAAACCGCAAAAGCATTGAGGCAAAATGGTCTATTTCAGAGACCTAGCTAGCAGTGGTGCCAGTGGGACACAGACCTCTATTACGACTGCTGGGATTGGACGTCTCTTGTTCTTCCCTTTGCTCTGACGAGTTTGTGTGTAACTCAGCAGACACTTGCTGACTTTTTGTTGCCTCTGGGTCCAAATGTGCAGGGGTTCCTGCTTCTGTACAAATATCAAAGGCTTTCATTAGTCATTCGGTCACTTCTATCATAGAAGACAGTATTTCATTTAAAGAAAATGTTTCTGTATCTTAAAATGTGCTCAGTCTGTTACTAAGCTTGTTAAGGGACAAAATTACAGATTCATGTTTGACAGACCTTCACTGTTTGGCTCAGTCTGGTTCCTCAGTTCACTAAATGAGGGTGATCTTGACGTCTGAAGGTTCCTCAGCTCTGCAAAGCTCTCTTCTGCTTCTATCGAACGGACAGGTTTACATTTCCCCTTAGGTGATTTAAGCTTCAGTGCTCAAACATCTAGTATTAATGCATTATGTTTCTTTCCAGCTGCACCTCATAATGTGACCTGACTATAGACATTATAGACCACTGATTAGATTACCTAATGGTGGGGGCTCCTCATCTTCTCCTGCACTTAGGATCTCAGAAGCTGAGCTGATCTCTCCAAAGATGAACTGTATTTTTTCCTGTGCATGTTGGGCGTTGGAAGAACCATGGACCGTGTTCTCCAGGATATCTTTAGCGAAGCGTGCTCTCAGGGACCCTGGGTTTGTTTCTTTTGCCTTATTGGGGTCAGTAGGCCCCATCATGGCCCTCCATTCCTCTACGGCGTTCTCTTTAGTCAGAATCAGCATTGTACATGGACCACTGGGGGAATGAAGAGACCCATATATGTCAGTTGGATCAGGTCTACAGTCAGCTGTTTCTGCCCTTAAGTATATTCAGTACAATGTTAAAGACAGAAGATCAACATGTACATGTTATTTCTCCAAATACATGCCAGAATGACATAAACACAGAAAAAAGGTGTCCTCTAACTTTGTCCTAAAGTGTGTAACTGTGAGAATTTACAAAGTGTCTCAGTATCTGATCATTTGGATCAGATGGACCTTTTCATCTCCCCATAGTTTCCATATTGGTGCTTTCATACAGACTTACACAGCTTATAGATTTATGGTGTTTAGAGCAAAACAGCATTTGATACAAACATTAACCAATGTAGAGATCTTGAGGACACTGAAGCTTTGTCTTGCCAAAAATATGACCCCTCAGCAATCCGGGTTCTAGGCATCTACCTTCTTACAGAGTCCAGTTACCAACACAAAATGCCACTCCTGCTCCAGCTAACTAACTCCTTAAACAGTCCCATGTTTACTGGGTCAGACACATTAGTGATGAGTAACAGGGTGTTGTTTGTACCCCAGCTCGACAAGTTGGAACTAAACTAAGAAGCAATGTAAATGTATAAAGTCCCATCACTACCTTCTGTTTCCTGTGATGAACTTCTCTCAGCCCCCATCAACATCATCTTTACCCTGGTCAGACGTCAGTCCTACAACCACCCAAACACTTCTAGATCCAGCCCAAGAGACCTCGTTCCTTCCTCAGTCACAATCTCCCAGGTATGGTCTAAACCTAATATCTAATGGCACATGGTGATTTAAATTCATTCATGACAAAAAATATCTTCAATATCAACTTACACCACAAATATCACCATGCTAATTACAGCCCTTAGGCCACATTCTAGCTGTACAAGAAGATCTGACTGAAAATCTTCTCATCTCTGCTGATAATCATTAAACCAGCTTCAGAGGAATTCAAATGAGATACAAGGATCAGCTGATCCTAGAGAAAGAATCGGCACATGCAGAACCCTCTAGGCCTGGAGGCTAACAGACCCTTGCACAAATTTGGTAGAGAGGCACATGTGAAGTGTCTGAATTTAATATACAATATGATGAAACCAAACTGCAAGGTACAGGTAGGCTCAGGGACAGGCCCCTGAGACAGTTTGGCCAAACTGGCAGTGGAGTGTCAAATTTAAAAAGATGGACTCTGGGGTATTAAGTAAGTGAACTGTATGACAGACATGCTTTGTAATTTGCAGAGCAGTTTTTAGGACGACGTTCTTTTGTGTGTGTGTGTGTGTGTGTGTGTGTGTGAGAGAGAGAGAGCTTACCGACACATGTAGTCCACTAGCTGACTGAAGAAAGGCTTGTCTCTGTGTTCTTTGTAGAACTCTTCTGCCATTTCCCTGGACAAAATTGTCTCCTGCAGTTGGGAGATGCTGAAGCCTCTCGCTTGGATCTCCCCCAGGATGTGCTCTGTGGAACACACAGGCACATTTCAATCCAGAATCATATACAGGGTGATAGACACGAAATGAGGTAAAATGCTTTACAGCTAATACAAAATCTTTTTAAGCTAGAGATTTATGTAGATCATATATTGTATGCAGTAGTTTAATCAGTTCTAGTAACTTCAGTTATACAGTAATTTCTCTACACATCATCAATAACTTGTAAAACTTAGTAGTTTCTATTATGAAACATCATCCCTTCTTATTAATCTTCATAGTATTGGTTTGAATTCCTCTGGCTAACTGATCAATGAAAGTGCCCGGTAAGACACAGGACCCTCGTTTTGTTGTATAATGTGATTCCTGGTGTTAAAAAAAGTAGGCCTAGTTTATATAAGCTGAACACCACAGCTCCATAAACCATGGGCTGCTGAAACAAGTATGGAGAGACAGTAACACCTGTACAATAATAGAAAGTTCAGTGTAGGAAATAGTTGTAGACACCTTTAACACGGATCGTTACTGTACCTCTGTGTTCCTCTGCAGTGTCGGGTTTAATAACAGCCAGCGTATGCTCTTTAGGGAAGAAGAAGCTGATCTCTTTCTCAGCCTCCTGCAAGCTTACACTGCCATGCAGCTGGTTCACACACTCACTCGCCCCCACAAACTGAGCTCGCAGGCTTGAGAATCGTACACACACACACACACACACACACACACACACACAAAAACACACAAAAAAGGCTGAACATGTAGAGACCGCTCTTCAGTTATTAATTTTTCAGTGTTAAAAAAACAAAAGAATTTCAATAAATCCAAAATCTTGTTTAATTAGTCTTTTTTCTTCTTTTTTTTCTCCTTTTATCACTCTCAGCTTTTTGGTACACATCCTTTCAGACCCAGGTTGTTGAACTGTCTTCTACAGTGGAAATATTCCCAATAGCACAGGTATCATCATTAGGGTGACTGCTGGTGTATGCAAGCGTACAGTCATACAGGTCTACCAGCAGTGGCTGGTAAGTGTCAGGGAAGGCAACCACCAAATCTGGCCCCCAACTGTGCAATTCTTTGATGTAAGAGTGGCTATACAGGTCACTAGTTGGTCACTAGGTGACTAGTTTTTTGTCCGATGAGCTTACTTGATGGGTATTTTTACTGGAAACTGAATGAAGGAAGGTCTTTGACTGTCAATAAAGTGTGCACTTAAAAAGGCATTAAAAGGGTATTTGTGTGTAGAATAAGACAGGATTTGCAGCGCATACTGGAATTACTGGCTCTTAAATGTACAAACTAAAACATCAGCATACCAGTCTGGTTGTTCCTCCTTCGCCTGGATTAGGTCTTTGGGTCCCAGAAGGTTTCTCCAGTGCTCCACAGCTCCTTGCTTAGCCAGGGCTAGAGCCAGCACCGGACCACTGCACACAACAACACAGCCTTTCACACTCTCTTTATTCAAAATACAGCAGATACAATATCACAAAATATTCACTGCTTAATAAGCTGGAAGCTCTGCAGGTAAGAAAAATGTCTGCTTGTGTGTTTTGCCATGGCCTGTAAAAAGTCTTACAATGAATAGACGGGCTGACTAGCAAACCCAAAATATGCACGCTATCTGTTAGAAAGCAAGCTTTCCAAGAAATTGTTTGGTCAGTCAAGGACAGTGAGGGCATACTCTATTGAATCCTACATACTTGAAAGTCTTGATTACCTGGTCATGTTTGTGAGGAGAGCAGGGAAATATTCCTCATCCAGATGCTGACTATAGAATTGGCGGACGTGTTCCTCTGTGAGCATCACCTCCTTCTGCATGGCCACTGTAAAACCAGCCTCACGGATTCTCGCTAGGATCTCCTCTGCCAAAGCAAAAATGTGTCTTTAATTCTATGTGCATGCTTTTCTAAATTCACAAACTCAAAACAACATTATTTGCTAAAGAATCATATAACATGTTTCTATACATAGATTTATTTTAATCTCCTTTTCAAACAGTCTCCATTTGCTGAAATGAGCAAAAACTTACAATTACAATTAAATAATATTCTAAATATAATTATATACACAGTACTATATAAAGTTTAGGCACCTACAAATAAAAAATATATTTTTCTGGGAAGTAACATTTTATTTGCTCAAAACAAAAAAAACTACTAATAGTAATGCATATAATAAATACAGTAGTGACTTTATGTATGACTATGTTTATTAATTTCAGCATTTCCAAACATCTCCTCATAGCAGCCCATGGTTATTTGTAGCTGTTACTCAACACCTGGTATTTATAATAATGCTTCTTTAAGTTGAATCAGGAGTGCTGGTGATGGAATTTCATAAATCTACTGTAATGGCTAACGGCATTCAGGAGAAATCTAAAACTAAACCTCGTTATTTAAATTAGCAGACAAGATATCAACTAATTTCTAAAAACAAACAAAATCTTGTTACATTTTACTGTACTGTCGTTTATTTATTAATTATTATTATTGCATTAATTCTAATGCTATATGGTGGTTTTACAGCTATAAGCAGAATATTTGTTAAAATAAAATAAATATAAACTGTTAAATAATGTGCTTTTGCATTATATTTTAGTGTATGATATTATAATGGAACAAGATTACATTACTAAGTGTGGGCTAAGCCATATGACTGATGTTAAGTTGTATAAAGCTACGATCTGTGCGGAATTTATTAACCATTTGTCATTTTTAGAAGATTGCCATGGAAATTATTTTTTAGAGATGTTTGGTTATTGGCACTATGGTTATAAGTAAATGATGCTCCAATAAGGAAAGTGCATGTACCTACTGGTATGGTACCCAGTCTAGGTGATTACATAACTGTATACGTATTTCTCTCTATATTCTCTCTGCATGTGTGTGCCTACAGGCCTGCATTTCCGTGCACACAGACATTGCTTTGGCACATGCCTCTGTTTTCCCTGGCTGCGTCAGGCCGGATGAGTGCCAGTGTCCTCTCCACAGGCTCCGGTTCCGGCCCGGTGTGGCCTGAGCGCCCGCCTGACTCCGCCGCCCTGAAGTTGGGGAAGAAGAAGGCCAGCTCCCTACTGGCCTGCTCGCCATCATGGCTGCCATGCAGAGCATTGAAGAGGGTCTCTGATCCGTACTGAGCTCGCAGACTAGAAGAGTGGGAGAAGATTGAAAAAGAAGACTGTTAGGAGCAGGAAAGACGAGTATGACAGAATAAAAGAGATGATGAGAAGGGACATGGAGAAAAGGACATGGTGAAAAGAAAGAGAGTTAAAGCAGGTGCACAGGAATGGTGAAAAAGTTAAAGAAACAGAAGACCGTGTGGAGGAGGAAAACGGTAGATAAGCAGAAGTGAAGTAAAAGGAGAGAAAGAGAAACAGAACCAGAAAAGAGAGAGAGAAACAGGGAAAGAGAGAGAACAGATGGTGTGACTGCTGGCTCCTCAGCGAGGGCAGAGAGAAGGGGAAGCTGGCGATAAGCACAGGATGCATACTGTTATATCTGTTAACGCTCGAATCTGTGAAAACAATATGGGACCTTCTCTCTAAGAACACACAGCTGCTCTTCCTGATCTCGCTCCTGTTACGCAACAAGATATTTGGAGCTCACTGGCAAACTATAAGCAAATTCAACCTATAGAAGACACAGCTATCTCTTCCAATATCTATTTTCAATATTTAAGAGCTTTTATTTACATTAGTGGAATTTCTCTGCACAGTGATTCTCACACCATAAAGTCTCCTTAAAGTTTTCTGGGTGGTCTGCATTTTTGGACAGTGTAAACCCAACACTTAATAATAAAAGCAAAAAAAATAAATAAATAAAAAAAAAGAGGACCCTCTGGGGGTCTTTAGGACTAATTTGAGGAGCACTGTACTATACTGAAGGCTAGGCCCTCACTTTATGCAGTATGAAGCTCTGACTGCTCTATCTGGCATGATATGGAGGAATATTCTTTTTTAAAAATGCACACACAATAAATATATGACATAATAATAATAACATATAATATTAAATACATTGAAATACTATGAACAATAATAGAAATGTTAAACTATTGTAAAGATTAATTTAACATTTATTAGAGAAATAAAAATGTTTTCCATTATAGATAAGTCAAATCTATTAAAAAAACTCGCTACATTCACACGTTTGTCAGAGTGATCGTCTCTAGCCCACTAATGAGGTTAGAGTTAAACTAATCTTAACCTCATGAGAGGAATTGCACTCATTTAATACATACATATAATTCAATATTTGAGATGTAAAAAATGTCAAAAATCTTAAAACTAGCCATAAGACATAAGCTGGTGTGTTCATATTGCTTTTAGACATTAAACTCTTTGGTTCCTCTGGTTCCCATTACCACCACTGTGAACAATTCAGACAGGTGGTGTGATTTCCTATTAAACTGCAGTTTTTAATATTATGGGGAAAAATGAGTTATAAGAGTGAGGACTTGAAGTCTGGACCTACTCGTGAGGCTTGAACATTGAAGGGGTCAATGGTGTAATGCCCTTCACCTTTCTGGATGCTCTCTTTTGGCTTCCTCTACATCCGTTGGGCCTAGAAATTCCCGCCAGGCCGGAATGACATCATCACAACCCTCGGGCTTAGAAATGACCAGAACATGGGAGGGGCCACTAGACATGAATTGGACCAGCTCCTGAAAGTATGGCTGAAAATATACATACACACCCACACACACACACAACACAAACAAGTTGAGAGGTAAACACACTCCATATCTAGGCCTACATTAAAGACAACCTGAGGCTCTGTTTCATGTGATTCTGCAGAGTAAGCAAAAGCAGGAGGGCATGCACAAAGTCAGCAGCTCTATTCTTAGGCTTCCACACAGGACTGCATCCACAAAAAGCAGAAAGCAGAGGCAGTGAATGAATTTAGCTGTATTGCAAAAAGTAGCAGTCTTTGGTGTAACCGCCAAAGCTGTCCTATCCAGGCTGCATGAAGTGCATGGCACCTTCAGGAACTGTGAGCTGTCATACCTATAACATCAAAGCACTGATCCAGCTACAGCTGAAAGTGTTTTAGGTAGGGGGTGATACACAAATAACAGAGCCTGAATACTGAATTACTTAAAAAGCACCTTCTTTAATCGGCTGTGATTAGTGTGGGGTATGAATAAGTGGTAATGCATAGTTTACATGTTTCTATTGGTCTTATCTACAGTAAGAAGAAACCACCGGGCTGTCTCCAGGGACAGACCTTTCCTTAAAGACACGTGCAAGCTATAGGAACTGTAAGTCTTCAGAAACTAAATATTTGTAAATGTAACCACAATGATATTACGGTTCTGAGCAACTGTGCAGCCATAACATCAAAGATACTGCAGCAACAGAAGATTATGTATGTTAATGGGCTCATTTACTTATGTGGTTCCCAACCCTGGTATGGGACACCCCCACTTTAGCACAAAAAGGGCTTCTTTATTAGCTGATTAGATCATAGGATCAGGTGAACTGGCAGCAGGACAAACACTGAAATGTTCAGCACATATGGTTTATGTGATTTAAAAAAAAAATCTTTTTCCAAAAAATTACTATTCAAATCTTTGAAGTACTATTCTAGATTTGTCATTGGTCTGTCAGGTAAAAAAACATTTTAACATTCTTTTTAAAAAAAACTGGTAACTCTATTGATCATCTAAACAATCGCTAGATTGAACATTAACATAATTGATAGTAACTATAACAATCAATGAAAAATCTATAGTATAGTATACTATGAACTGCATAGTATAGTATAGTAACCCTAGTGCAGTACATAAGATGGCCTGCAATACCTCTTCAGCTTTGTGGTGGTAAAACTCCTGTGCCTCCGACTCACTAAGAGTCCGCTCTTCATGTGCCAGAATCTCAAAACCTGCATCCTGAATCTGAGAGAGAAAAAACAACAAACTTTGAGAGAGCAGCTTGTTTAGACAGCGAAGTTCATGGATATCAAATCATATTGTTGATGCTGTAAAACAGCACAAATTCTACAAAGACAGCCTTCATTCTTTCCACGAGACTTGCTTTCGGTCTTTTAAAGAGACCTGCAGGGATATTTTTCACACCTCCAAACTTTAGTCTTAGAAATGAGTTGGATTAAGACATTCCAAACACACTCTGTGATGTTGCGGTCTGAACTCTGGAGGGGTTAGTTCATTGTTTTGTTTAACTCCTTTTGTCTATTTCCTTTTCCAGGTAACAGGTTCAGCTACATTTGCTTTTAGACCCATAGTATTGAGTTGCCGTCTTGGAGTAGAAGGATGGCCAGAAACACCAGTGGATTTGTTTCATATCTAAATCAAAAGTGGGGGATTTTGAAGCTTGCCTCCTAGTAAATGTTTTGGTGGTCAATCAGATTCTACATGGTTGTTAGGATTCCAGTTTTCTCTATAACTTTGGATACATTTTGAACTTTAATTATGAAACTCCTGTATTTACTTATTTCCCCTTGACTTCCATACCGTATATCCAATATCATCAAAATAGCTGATGAAAAATGAATGGCCATAGATAGAGGTTAAGTCTGGTGTGTCAGACTGGCCTTACTCAGTCTGGGGATCCATACTGTCAGCCATAGTTAAAGTTAAGGTTGTTGGGTAGCTCTATGTGTAGCTCCTGTGATGTATTTCCCTGTACGGGCCACCATTCTGTAACAATCACCTAGACTTGTTAAGTTTAGGGGTTACAATATAGTCATGAAGGCAGTTTTCAGTGGAGGTTTTAAAAATTGAAGGGTGGTCTTTTGCACAGCACTGTGTGTGTTTGTAGCCAAACGTATTAGACCTTTACCTATTTATGTATATCATATTATATGTGGGTTTACCTTCATTATAATTTCATTGGCCTGTCCATGCGCAACAACATCTGGCTTAATGATTGCCACTGTGTAAGACCTGTCAGCAGGCACTACAAGGAGGAAAAGCAAAGCTGTGATCATCACTCTATACCCACACTTCACTGTAAACAGGGGTCAATTAAATTGAGCATAAGTACCAAGAATGTCATCATCATGTTCATTGGCTGCAGCATCCTCTTCTTGTTCTTCTTCAACCAGTCCCTCATCAGTTACCTGTGACAATGCATTGCAAATGTTTAAAGGATTTATTTAATAAGGTAAAGCAACTGAAATGAAGACATTCTGAGGGGGAATGTAGAAACTTGCATAGTAATACATTATAAGCTTGTTTCTTAGGCATAGATTGAGACTAAGCATAACCTAATGAGGTTTTTAATGATGAAATACCATTTACATTGCAGTTTAGTCTGAGACTGTATTTGGTTCATGTCAGTGAAGCTAGCCTTATATTATGCAACAAAATCTGAAAGTCAGGATTCATGAGGACTGTGGGTGTAGTCTGCAATTTTTGTGGTGGAATTTAGCTCACCACAATGCGCTCAACGCCCTGCTCCAGCACTCGTTTCTCCTTGGCCAACTCCTCCACAACTGTTCTCTGCAGGAAAGGAGCATTAGCCCCCCGCAGCACAGCCACCAACTCCCCACCCTGCATAGACATGAGCGAAACTTCACTCAACATGCAACACAATCGTATACAGTGCCTTGCAAAAGTATTTAAACTCAGTCATCAGGTTTGTCTGGATTACAAATGACACACTGACTGTTCCATCCAGGATTTTGATTGTAAACCAGTATGCTTTCAAAGTGAAGGCTCAAAGTCAAAACACAGTATTTATCAGCAGATGATTGATTATCACCTATTCTTCCTGAAGGATTTGCTCCATGTTATTTGGGTTAGTTGGATGAGCCTCTTTTGGGTTGGACCGAGATCTAAGTTTTGACCTGGCCATTGTAGGGTCTTTTAAAATAAAATATGACGCAACACAAAATTTCAAAGAGTAATTTGTAATCCAGATGAATCTAATGGTTTTTAAGGGAGCTGAACACTTTTGCAAGACATTGCACTTAAGTCTCCTGTAATTTGTTGATATTGATTGATCTTAATTGATTTTTAAGTTGTTAATTGTCATTTTATCAGTGATTCATATGTGTCTAAAATGGAAGATGATCCTTTCAGCGACTTACGGCATAGAACAGGAAAGTGGGCTCACACTTTCCTCTGTACTTTTCCAGTGCATCAATACTGTCAGCCTCTGCCTTAGAAGGTTAAAACAGAAAAACATATTTATAGTATATATATATATATATACTAAAACATTGTAAGGATCATCATGATACTAGAATGATACTAATCAAACATGTTAAGTATAAGCTGAGCAAAAATCCACTCTTAATGTATGAATAACTGAAAGTTGCAGTGCATGGCTATACTTGTACTTTCAGTAGCTACTTTACATAAAATCCATTGACTAGCTTACTATGGCGAAGTGTAACAGGTCGTCCCCTAGCTCGTTTTTGATTTTTCTGAATAGGCTGAGGACTGCACGGCAGGGACCACACCACTGCTGGAACACATCCACCACTGCCACACACACAAGACACACAGCACACAGACACTTCACAAGAGAACAAGAATTTCTATCTCTGTGCACAGCATCCCACGCTGTGTGCAGCAAACAGCATTTGTAGGCCTGGCTGAGTAAGAGGTTTAGAAACAAACAAGAGTGTTATATGTGCAACCCTTTTATCTATTTACATCAGGTACAGGGCCTTGTTGAAGCTACTACTTTTGAGGCCCTGCTTTAAAAAAACTCAGAGCACAAACAAAACAAACAGGAGCTTATTATAGGTGCTTATTAATAGACATAGAGTGTTTGAATGTTTGAAGGAAAGCCAAGATCAGAAAAAAAACATTCCTATTTACAATTTGCTGACCCCTAAAAACATCTGCTGTTCTAAAATGCATGATCTTTGGTCATTCTCCAAATCCCTCTCACCTGTCAACCCTTTCGATGCCAGCATCTCCCCCCATTGCTCATCATTACTGATGGACACCTGAAAAGTAAGAAATGAAAGCTTTCAAGACAATGTGAAAATGAGTTCACCCCAAACAGAGCCTGCTCTAAGAACTTGGGCTCGACATGACTGCTTTATGTTAGAAGGTCTGACCCCCCATTAAAGCCGAACAATGGTAGGGCCCAGAGAAGCTACCATATGATGTACATATAGTGCATCATTTTTTTTTAAATACTGCATCACTTTTACAGCCATGCATATATGACATATAGTACAGTATATGCTGGCAACAGCTGCGGCTGTCTCTTCAGAACTGGAACTAGCTCAGTGTTTAGGGTCTGGCTATTGGGCTCTAGCCATAGGACATTTTCCTGTAGCCAGGGATCTCTTTTTAATGCCAGAAAATGTAATATGAATATGCATGATGGGCTCATAAAACCACTAAGTCTTTTGTAGTAAATGCATTTCAGTTAATTCCAATCAAAATACCCAAAACTGCCCCCCATTTTTATTTCATAGATACAACCAGTGAATATGCTAAATTTCCTTTGGGATCAATAAAGTATCTATCTATCTATCTATCTATCTATCTATCTATCTATCTATCTATCTATCTATCTATCTATCTATCTATCTATCTATCCATCCATCCATCCATCCATCCATCCATCCATCCATCTATCTATCTATCTATCAATCCATCCATCCAATCTATATTTTAATGTGCTGACCTCTGAACTGGAGTTTTTATTTCAGAAATCTGGTCTCCCTTAAAGTCAGGTTCAAAAATAAGCTTTTAATGCTTAAATTGTTATCTGAATTATGAAATAGTTCACACTGATTAGTTATAATATTAAACTTACCACATATGTGCACTTTGTAGTTCTACAAACTGTAGCCCATCTGTTTCTATATTTTATTACCCCCTTTCCTTCATCAGTTCAGGAGTGACACTGAGGTGTATAAAAACTCCCGCAGCACTGCTGTCTCTGATCCACTCACACCAGCACAACACACACTAACACACCGCGCGCCAGTGTCACTGCAGTGCTAAGAATGATCCAGAATGTTACAGAACTGTAGAACTACAATGTGGTAAGTGGAGCTGATGGAGTGTAGAAGCACTGAGGTGGTTTTAATGTTACAGGTGATCAGTGTGCATGGATCTATATAGAACATTATTTGAAAATGGTTTTACATAGCACCACAAAAAGTTCTGCTATTGTTACAAGCTTGTAATGGTAGAAGAACCTTTTTTGGTGCTATTTAGAACCATACACAGCACAATCTTCATCAACCCGGGGAGCCATTTCACCATGCCAAGAACCATGTTAGCATGAAACGCCTCTATATAGAAGAGTTGGTTCTAGTGGTTACAAAGGAGGCATTCCCTTTTATACTAAAGAAGATTGAAGATCTTCTTTAGATTGATGAAGTCTGCACTACTGACCCTGTTTTCTCCGGCACCAAGAAACTTACTAATATCAATCTAATGTACAGTAATGTTACATGTTGATACCAATGATTCTGGGTTTAGACTTTAACAGAAAAGGTTTTGTTGTTTTATGCATTAAGTGTGTTTTCTGTAGTCACTATAGTGGAGTCCTGTAGTGTCTCTTTGGTCTCAGAGAGAGGTGCTTGGGTTCCATGTATTGGAGGACATGGCTCAGATGTTCATTCAGAGAAACAGAGGAACAGACACGTCCTACAGGCTGGCCCCATGGAGCATATCATTCTCCATACTGTCCCTCAACAGTAATGAAAGAAATGATGAAAAAACAAATCTGATGCTACACCTTAAGCTAGCCTAGCTAGCTAGCTTCTTAACCTTAACTTATGCTGTATTGAGCTCTTTATTTCTCTTTCCAGGGATCAGCACAAGCCCTTTGCTTGGGCAGCGTCTGCCTAAACTCAAAGGAGTTTAGACTCTACCCTACTTGTGCTAGCTAGGATAGATACTCTGAATGAACACTAAGAACTGTAAATGCTGTAAATGTTGTAAATTAGATATCCTAATTTAGCTAGCTAACGTTTTCTCTGTTTAAAGTCAAACTCTTGACAGCAATGTGTCTAAAACACTATCTGTTGACATAATTGGGCAATGCTAAAATACTGTATATGGAAACATCCAGAGAAGCATTAAAGGCTTTTTCTACACAGCAGCAACTTTAAACGTGACTCAGTTCTCAGAGAAGCACTAATTTACCTGTAAACTGACTTCTTTCTTCTTCCCAGCCATCAGCGTCTCTTGAAAGTGAAGTATTTACTGATTCATAAAATAAAAGTGTGCAGTCAAATCGTTTTCATTGTGTTTATAAACCACAATGCCATTATAAACAACAGGCCAAAAGATAAAGTCTCTTCAAGCGAGTATCTGAATACAGCACTTGTTTGGCGTTTCTCGTTACCAAGGAGTTTGGACACCACGTGATGTGACCCCGATTACCACTCCTACAGCTCCACCTGCTGGAGAAGTGAGGTAATGCCATTTTAAACCAGAGCCAATGGACTGTAGCCTGCTGGACTGTACCAAAGGAGCAACTAAAGGTACTTATTCCACGACTATTAAAGGGAAAGTCCACCAGTTTCCTAAAATGTCTGCCTAATCCAGTGGCTGAAATGTAAACAGAGTCATTCGGGGTGTTTTTGTGTAAAATGGTTAATTGTAGAGAGACTTACAGACTTATAAGGGTCCTGGTGTCTACAACACACGCATAGCCAGTCTATTTACTCTCCTAAATCACCAAACCTACGTGTGTGTTCTGAGTTTTATATGTACAGCTGGTAATGGTAGTCCTGCCTCCTCACAGCAAGAATAGCCTGGGTTTGATACCACCCCCCACCACCAGGTGTCAGGTGAATTGGAGATGCTGCATTGCCCCTCTAGGTGTGAGTTTATATGTGTGAATGTGTTGGTCTAGGGGTCTGGTCTGCAATGGACTGGCAACCCATCCAGGGAGTTTCCTGCCTTTTACCCAAAGGTGCTGGGATATGCTTCAGGACCCCTGTGACCCAGAAGGACATGTGGCTTATAAGATGAATAAATGAATGGTCATCTGGAAACGTTTTCTTTGGAGACTACTCTTAAGCGTAGACCCCACTGTAGTCCTACTTTAACATGTGGTAGCAACCCAAAACTGGATTATCCTCACTTTTAATGAATTTTAGGTGGAATTAATGTTGTTGAATATACTACTCACTCCCAAGTCCTTATACCGTCCATATATAGAGACTAAACTTCTTTTTCAGAAGTTTGTGGGAAGCCAGAAAAAAATTCCAGCTATTCAGCCTATAGCAGTTTCGCACCATCCACTCACATCAAAGTTATAAGGAGTGTTGCAGTCTGGGCTGCTTTCTCACACATGGTGGCCAATCACACTAAAGCTCATATGTCATTTAGACGCAGTTCTAAAAAAAGATTAGTATTGACAAAATTAAAGCCTTGGAAAGCTCTGATGTCCATGCTGTGTCCGAAATGATCCCGTGATGACTACACCATACATTTAAAAATCTGGGTCACATATATAACAAACACAGCTTATTATAGGAATCCCCCACATGATGCTCAGTCACGACTCTTTGACAGCTCTGCAGTTAAGAACTGTAATTTTGAGAAGAGAAGAAGAGAGAGTACTGCGGATTATAGAGAGGGTGGACAGGAAAGGGTGGGCAGACTGAGAAAGGAGAGGAAAATCAGAAAGAGACAGAGCAGGAGGACAGATGTGAATAAAAACAACAGTGTAAGGAAAGAGGAAATGAAAGTATTTGGGAGAAATAAAGAAAGGGGAAAGGAAATAAAGGAGCCCTGGAGAAGATCAGAAACAACCATACAGGGCTTCTGAAAGTCACATGCTGTGGAAGAGTGCAGTACTGACACAGCTTAAAGAGACAGTATAAACAAATATGCTACTGATACACGGTGTAAAAACACAGAACTATTAAACTCCCAGCAGCCCAGCAATGTCCTCATAAAGTCAGAGAAAGTTCATATAGCTCTCCTTTCTTCACCTCATGGTTTAGTTTGAGGCGTGAGTCTGAAGTCCAGAAGTCCGCCGCTTTTCAAAATGTTTCTGTAACTTAATGTATGAGATGTGAAAGTCATTCAGAGCAGTTTGATACCAGATGCTCTGTTCTAAAGAAACTGTCATGGAAGTGTTTACAGTAGTGGTGATAGGAAGCAGACTGCTGAAAAGTTTATTGGGTCTAACAGCTCACATTTACAAAAATGTACTACACCAAATACATGCATATATGCTGCCTGGTGTCTGACACATTATTTTATAAAGTTATGTAATGTATTTTATATAATAATAATAATACTCAAATGACACATGTACATTCTTTGGTGGCTTTGGATGATATTGGCGCTGTCCAAAGAAAACATGTATCTCCAAAATGGCAACTTTACAGGCAAAAATCTGATTTAATTATAAAGTCAATGGAACTAGAATTTTTTCCCAAGCGATTTTGGCCCTTTTCTATTGGTCCATTCATCATGAACCTTTTACAGAATGTAAATGGCAGCTGCTGGGTTCAAATGCATAAAAGATTAATAAAAAATAGACAAAATTAAAAATGAATGAGGTACATGTTTTTTTGGGCAGGAATGATATACACAGTCGAGTCACATTATTATGACCACCAGCTAACATTTATATTTACGGTATTTAGCTGATGCTCTTATCCAGAGCGACTTACAAGGTTAATCATATTACAGGTAGGCCAATGTAGTGTTAGGAGTCTCACCCACAGACTCTTATTGGTGTAGCACAGCATAGTCACTCAGCCCAGGATTCGAACCCCAGTCTCCCACATGTGGTGCTGGCTACTAGGCAGGTAGTGGTGTTATCCACTGAGCTACACCAACATCCAATCTGGGGAATTAGGGGGTTAGGGACTAGGGACCTGGAAGTCTTGATCATGCTCTTTCAACTAATGGTGGACATTTCTAGCCATGTCGCATTATAGGGACAGTGAGGGGGCTTTAACACGTTGTTCAAGGCAGGGACAGTGAGGGGCTTTAACACGTTGTTCAAGGCAGGGACAGTGAGGGGCTTTAACATGTTGTTCAAGGCAGGGACAGTGAGGGGCTTTAACACGTTGTTCAAGGCAGGGACAGTGAGGGGCTTTAACATGTTGTTCAAGGCAGGGACAGTGAGGGGGCTTTAACACGTTGTTCAAGGCAGGGACAGTGAGGGGCTTTAACATGTTGTTCAAGGCAGGGACAGTGAGGGGCTTTAACATGTTGTTCAAGGCAGGGACAGTGAGGGGCTTTAACACGTTGTTTAAGGCAGGGACAGTGAGGGGCTTTAACACGTTGTTTAAGGCAGGGACAGTGAGGGGCTTTAACATGTTGTTCAAGGCAGGGACAGTGAGGGGCTTTAACATGTTGTTCAAGGCAGGGACAGTGAGGGGCTTTAACATGTTGTTCAAGGCAGGGACAGTGAGGGGCTTTAACACGTTGTTCAAGGCAGGGACAGTGAGGGGCTTTAACATGTTGTTCAAGGCAGGGACAGTGAGGGGCTTTAACACGTTGTTTAAGGCAGGGACAGTGAGGGGCTTTAACACGTTGTTCAAGGCAGGGACAGTGAGGGGCTTTAACATGTTGTTCAAGGCAGGGACAGTGAGGGGCTTTAACACGTTGTTCAAGGCAGGGACAGTGAGGGGCTTTAACATGTTGTTCAAGGCAGGGACAGTGAGGGGCTTTAACACGTTGTTCAAGGCGGGGACAGTGATGGGGCTTTAACACGTTGTTCAAGGCAGGGACAGTGAGGGGCTTTAACATGTTGTTCAAGGCAGGGACAGTGAGGGGCTTTGACATGTTGTTCAAGGCAGGGACAGTGAGGGGGCTTTAACACGTTGTTCAAGGCAGGGACAGTGAGGGGCTTTAACACGTCGTTCAAGGCAGGGACAGTGAGGGGCTTTAACATGATATTTCTTGAAGTGCAGCTCTAAAGGGACCTGGTACTGTTGGTGTGGATGTGTTGTGGTTTTTCAGAGTAATGTAGAAGAAGTTTGAGATAACAAGTAACAAGGAATTAGTAGCATGTAAAGAATATTTTTTTAAATAACTGTCCAAACACTTTGTTTTCTTTCAGTTTTGAACCAATGGAATGTAACCCGCCCCCCCAAATGAAAGCTGTTGAGTGTTCTTCTGGGAATCTTGTTTCTCGTAACCACATTACATTCCATACCACAGTTATATAACACTTCCAACGCACTTTAAAACTAAAAGTCTTTCCAAAAGTCTGCTAGAAATGACTACTTTGCACTTTAAGGGCCAATCGCACAACATTTCAAAACTTATTAGATATCATGCAATGTTCATCATGAGCAGAGGGGCCAAATCAGATCAGAGATGCAAGAACAGAAGGGAGCAGAAACACTGACAGTACAAAGTGGACAGTCCAAGGTAAAGGCTTGTAAACATTCTTTCCTTCTCCCTCCTCTCCTTTCCGAGAGGCTTATGGTATTGAGACAGCCTACTGGGACATTCCACACGCCAGCCTCTGTCAATGTGAAAAGGAGCCAAAGAAAATATCAGCCCACAGGCTCAACACGAAAGAGGTCTGACCATCCCACTGTCTCCAGTATCCAAAGTATCCAGACATCTCTTTGAGGACTGAACACATTCAGCTGCATTTACTGGTTCTTTGCTATGTGCTTCTCTGGTTGTGTAACCAAATAGTCTCTGCTGGGGTTGCTTTATGTTCCACATATTTACAAAAGTACCCAGACAGCCCTTCTAATGAGTCAATTTTAACTACTTTGAGCCTAAGGCCATCATGCCCAATTCCGAGCAGAGTAATGGAGCACCATGCAATACCTCTGGGATCAATTGGAGTGATCCAGAGCTCATCATCAAACTCAGAAATCAGTACCTGAACTCATTAATGCTTTTAAAACAGAGCTAATCAGACCCTCACAGCAATGTTCCAACATCTCGTTTAAAGACTAATGGCTGCTACTGCAGCAAATATGAGAAACTCCATATTGCACAGTGTCTGTAAGTGTCTACAAACCTATACACCCATTCACTTCATTTGCAGTCAAACCTCTTATTAAGCACATTATACCTTTTTCAGGAGGAATTTCTGAAGAGATTAAGCTGATCCTTCGGCACTCTTTCTAAAACTGAGTTCAACTGTTTCTCTAAGATATAGACCTGGTACACCCCAAACATTCAACCCTCAGATAAACAGCACTTAAAGCCTTCAATCTTAATCGAGAGAAAGGAAAACATGAAGCTCTACTCTTTCTTCAAATCCCCAAAAAACCTGAAGATTAAATATCCCATCATGGGAAACGTTATGTGTGGGGCAAATCCAACACGTTCTTATCCCCCTAAGAACAGAGGGTTCCAATGGTGAAGCATGGTGGAGGCAGCATCATGCTGTGGGGATGACCTTCATCAGCAGGGATAGAAAAACTAGTCAGGATGTTAGACAGAAAGATGGATGTTAGTAAATACAGGGTAAGTCATGAGGAAAACCTGTTTCGGTCTGCCAGAGATTAGAAACTGGCATGGAACTTCACCTGTCAGCAGGACAATGACCCTAAGCATACTGCTAAAGCTATACTGGAAAGAAAATACACCCAGAGACCTGAGCTGTAATTACAGCAGAAGGTGGAACTTTAAAGTACTGAAATGTTGTTATTGTTAAAGTTCATTACTGTGCATGCCATGAAAAATATATATGTATTTTCCAAAAATGCTTTTTAATTCCAGGTTATAAAATGTCACACATGCATCAGAGTGTGAAACCTAAATCATGTGTATGTCTAATGATGTCAAACCTACCCACCAACATTCATTCCTGCTGCTTGATTTCTTCTGGGTGCGACTATTGTGCAGGTAATTGTATGCCTCAAGTGTGTGTTCAGTATGCTTAAAGGCTGTTTTGACTGGTAAGCGAATAGCTTAAGCACCTCAGACTTTTGCACAGAATTGTACACTTTTAAAAACCTCATTTTAAATATTATATATTAATCTTTTTACCTTTAGGCCCAAATGCTGCAATAAGACAAAGCGACTGCACACCCCTCATCTAGAGGGGAACGAGATGTAGCTCAGCCAAAGCTCCTTGTTACATTCTGCTTTATGTAAATGATGTGACAGTGCGTCAAAAATATCATTAGGTTACAAAGCTGAAGAAGGAATATCCCCAAACCAACTGTGCATTATTAAAAGTCTAATGCTCAGCAGTAGTCGCATCAACATACACGCCACATTTAACAAAACTAAACTCCTGAAGCTGAACTAAAACTTGTGAAAAAAAGTGTCGGTGCAGTCGGCGCTGTGAGCTTGGGTGTTTTGAAAAGGCTTTGCAGTGCAGTGCACAGCTGCTGACTGCCTAGCAGAGACAGGTGCTTCTGCTCTGCTTCACTAGTCCTGCCTGGACTTGTCCCTCCTATAGAGAGAATGACTTCTCTTTGTGCTAGGAGGAGGCCTTGCTCATTATGCAGGTAAAATATGAACAAACACGCACACATGCAGGGTGTAATTAATCCTCAGTGCGAGTGTCAGAGGTGTCAGTGTGCTAAAATCATTTTCTCCATACATGGGGAAATGCAGCTAAACTGACTGACAGTGATGCAAACAATGCCTGGGGTGCTTTATGTTCAGACACATAAGTGAAAGCAAAACGCCAACATCAAGACAACCACACAAAAGCAGCAGCACATGATGTGCACTGTGGGGTGAGCTTGTTGTGGGTGTTTTTGTGTAGGTTGTTTCTGCAGGTGCCTCGACTACTACAGCATGAGGATGTGTTCAATACCACCAGTAAATTCAGCTGCTACTCTTTTCCTCTAAGTTAAAAATGGAGCCACAAAAAAGTGTTTTACTTGTATGTAATCACACACACACATATTCACAAATTCAATACTGGTTCAAATCGCACTTGTCTGTTTATCTTTTTATTCCATCCCTCTTTCCCCCTATTGAGTCCCATTCATTTTTGGCCCCATTCAAAACTCTATTGTCTCCTTAAACCTAAAGCCACCAAACTGCATGTACAATGTAAAGGCAGATCCCCAAACTCTAATCCACAGACATACTGACCTGCACTCCTCTATGCGTTGTTTACTTATCCTTTGTTTCTCCCATAGCAACTACAGCCTAGCAACAGCCTAGCAGGAAGTAAGAATCATTTACGCTGCTCAACCATTCCACGTTTCCTTCAGGAAATGCATGTTTCTACTTGGTAAATGAAACCTCTTGTATCTCATTCCTGCCCAAAGTATGCCCTGCACGGGACTGATATACTATATAGAAAATTTCACAATCATGTCATTATAGACTCTACAGGCTTACGCTCAGCAGTTCCAACTGTCCAAATTATTAGATATCTGAAACAATAAGCATCCTGATGTACCACATAATCACAGTGCTATATTTTTTGCCATATCTCTACCTACCATACCTGTTTGTTGTGGGAAAAAACCTTTTAATTTTTATTTTCTCTTTTTATTTTATTTTATTTTTTATTTTAGCACAGTTTAAAACCTCTAATGATCCCTTTCAATGCTGTGAATATTCACGACGGACAATTGATCTAAAATTACACAGAAAAAAACTTAAATCGATATCTATTGCAAGTTAAAAAAGTTGGTTTATCTTCCTGTATAGTAACAAAAGTTACACACACTCATATTATATTTATGTCTTGCATATGGAACATTTATCATGCTACAAGATCCTATATCTCCACTAGACCTTATAGCACACAGAGGTTTGTTGCATTGATAAAGGGGTCGGTTTGTTTTTGAGTTTAGAAGCACAAAAACGGAGTAAACTAAACAGACGCTCTGAACTTCCGGACCTGCGCCCCACTCTGCTCAGCCCGTGTGGTTGGTGAGTATAAAGAGGAGAAGGGGGCGGAGAGGACTGGCTTGTGCTATTTACTGCTGGAGTACACAAAGCTCGAAATGGTGCAACTCTCCAAAGCTGGAATGAAAGATCCTCTAACCCTGAAGGCTGGCCATCCTCCTGCAGGTTCGGTATCCGCTCTTACGCGTCGTTTGAAGTTGTGTTATTGACTTTTGTGCTGGTGGGTAGTTGGCTGGTTGGTTGGTTGGTTGGTTGTGTGTGTGTGTGAGCACGGATGTTTCGTGAACTGCAGAGCCCTTTCAGATTGATAGTTGATGTTTTTGTCCACCGATCAGGCTGCATGGAGTGGAGGACTACATTATTAGCTCCTCTCGGCTGCTCGAGTGAGTCCCGGCTACACAGGAAAACCAGCTTCAGTGCGAAATGCGCTTTTAAGTCTGGCCTGAAAGTTTATTTGACTGGCTTGTTTGCTGAAGAGCGGGCGTCCAGGCTGCTCCGCATGTGAAGCTGAAGTTCTATTGCTTAATCGCAAACCTCTTGCTGGAAAAACTTCCGGTCCACCTTAAATGGTTCCACTATTTAAGGTGGACTGGGAAAGTTCCAGCAGTGAGCTGACTAGAAAGCCAACTTCAGCCTGTTGATGAAGATTAGGCTCAGCCCTCCAGATGGTGTACAGCCCCCACTCATTACCTCCGCGTCTTGGGGGTTCTTCATGCGTAATGATGGTTTGCTACTGTGTATTTCAGTACTTGCGGGTAAAGTCGATGTTGTCTTCTGAAGGCTGCTACTTCTATTTACCTTGCTTCAGCAGCCCATGTGGTCTGTGGTAGTCTTCAGATCCAGGTTTTGGATCCTTATTGGCCTTGCAAACTTGAAGTTCGGCTATTGAAGTTCGGCTGCTGTGCCAATCCTAGTACTCTCTTTGCCCCAGGGTCTTTGGGCAGGCAGTCACCCAACTGGTTCCAATAACACTGGCTGCTCTGTGTATACTAGCCTGTTGGGGATAGGCATACCACAGATGTCTTTAACCATGCTGATTGGATTAATTAAAAAGAGGTGTAAATGCTTGATAACGTCCCAAGCAGTAAAGTGTGTGTGCGTGCGCGCGCATGCACGTGTAGACTACAAAAAATGTGGATTTGTTTTCTAAATCAGATTTTTTTGAGGTGCCCATCCTTACTTTCATTTGCAAGAGGTCACATCAGGTCTGTGTCTAGACATCCCCAACCCTCATGGTGTGGTAACAATGTATGCTTCAATAACTATGTGGCAAATCCTACAACATCCATCAATGATTTGAAATCACTGTTAGTTGTTGTGTTTGGAGTGATGCGGAAGTCAAAAGTTAAAAATCCCATTTTTAGCTTCCAGACTGAAACACATCTGTAAAAATTTGTAAAATAAACATCTGTAAAAAAAATTTACAAATAAAAAATCTGATTTTGTGTTTGTTTGTTTTGTTTGTTTGTTTTGCCTGTTCAGACTATTAAATCAATCTGGATATGCCAAAAACCATATTTGGCCTGGTGGTCTGAACAATGCCATCTTGGCCTTGTTGATAGGATTTGGGGGAAGTATAGTACGTTCATAGTTCCTTTTATTTATAAAATGTTGAACTTCTGGTTCTCTCTGTTTTTCATAAGTTCTAACTTACCACACCTACAAAGTGTGATGCATGTAGCATATTGGTATGTCTTCAAGTTGTAACGTTCTGTTTTGTGCTGTATTCACCACCCCTAATGTCAACCAGGTGTTTTTGCAGCTTTACTGGTATTAAGGGGGAGCAAAATGAACCCTGTCAGGGAGGTCTAAATCCTGCCACTTCTTACTTTTTGTTTAATTCCAAAGACTGTCATGGGAAACTGAAAGGTTTGACTAAATAGCCTGGTCATGGATGGTAATTCAGTTAAGCTTTCTAGACTTTGTTTAAACACAGAGTTGGGAATGGGCTACAACAAAGGCCTTACAGTGCAATTGTGCCATGTTATTTATTCTTTTTCTCCTTTAATTTTTGTCCAGTGAAGGCAGGAGGAAAACGAGTGGTTAAGAAAAGTAATGAGGATAATGGAACCCCAGAGAAAGAAGGCAAGAGGGCAGAGAAACCAAGGTACACCTATCTGTTTTATGTCCTCATTAAAATATTTCTACACGGCAGCATGGCACAGCCACAACATTGTTACGGTTCTCCTGCAAAAAGCAGAAAATGTTTGAACATGTGCCGCTGTTACTGCTGGCACTTTTTTACTTTTTTACTGGTACTGTGTATGCAGGAGAACATGAATGGCTCTGCTTGAAGCACTGGTGGATAATTTGCATGAATCTCAGTGCATGCATGACTAGTGATGTATGAAAACAATGTTTGTTTTCTTCACCCTAACTGGAGCTGAAGTAACGTGTGTGTGTGTGTGTGTGTGTGTGTGTGTGTGTGTGTGTGTGTGTGTGTGTGTGTTTTATTTATTTATTTTTAAATTAATTATGTTTTTTAAATTATGATAAAATATTTATTTATTTTTATTTTTAAATTAATTCATTTTTTAAAATTTATTTATTTATTTTGTGTGCAGGTCCCTGACTGTATCTTCCCGGATGCAGCAAATTGGTATTCTAATGGCAGGCCCACTGGAGAAGGTTGGTTTGTCTCTTTGCCTCTGATAGCTGAACCATGAGTGTTAATCTGTTGTGTTGTACTGCTAATTTCCAGAAGCATTTGTGTCAATTTGCTGATTTCAATCTTGGCCAGTTCTGACCATGCTTCCCCAAAGTTTAGACCGTCTGTAGCGTTTACTGAACCTGATAACCGGCATCCGTAAAACTACAGGATGTTTTGTGTAATTGCATTGCATGTCTCATCCTGCAGTTGGGCCATGATTTCCCCGAAATGCCAGTTTCAGTGCGGCATGGCAAGGTCAGGCCCAGTGTGGAGAAGATGCACGTTCAGCGCACCTTCTTTATTCAGCAGCCTCGCAAGTGTTGAGCCAGAATGACTGCCAGTGAGGATGTGGGTAGCTGTATTTTCAACAGGAAGTCAGCTTGAGGTGAATGATGCACAGGAAGGACCTGATACGAAGTCCCCTTTAAAACTTATTTGAGCTTGTCAATGAATGACATCTGCCTAAGCTTGTAGATACATTTTCTTGGAGCTTTGCAGCAAATCGATTCTGTGCCCATCCTTGTGCTTGGACATCTGTCTTTTCTTTCAGTGCCTGTAGCAGTCATTTTCTTAGTGTGAAATAAAACATGTGAATGATTCCTTATGACTGTACTAACATTCACCAATGAATGGCTATGAACCAGTTTATACCGCTTAAATAAATATGCATGGCATTACAGAAACACTGTCAGATTCTCTGTAGTTAAAGCTATATTTCAATAAAGTTAACTTGAGCTAAGTTCACTTTTGTCTTGTTTTATGGCCAAGAGGAGGCCGGAGGCCGTGCAACACGCACATGTCTATAGTTGGTCAATGGCACTATAAACTATGCTCCCCCCCATATGTAACACAATTCCTGGTAATCAGTTTGATTCCTTATCTTGATACCAGTTTATCCACACTCAGGTTTGACCTTGATCTTACTTAAACCGTAAATTGAAATAGCACATGTTAAAAACCCTTGCTTATCTTTTAAAGCAAATTACACTGCATTGTTGGTACATGTAGGTGATGTCAAGCATTAACTGATTAATTAAATGGTGAATTTGAATGGGCAAGATCAGTCTACAAAAGACAATGTGGTTTCACTTGTGTTGTAGTGGGCACCCTTTATAGGCTGGACAAGGCAATAATGAGGAGTTGCTGATCTCTGGCAACTTCAAGTACACCTACCCTCTATCTATAGTCATTGTCCATTTTTATCTGCATGACTTACTACATACATTCAACATGTACTTTTAATTAGAAACACCTATACATCTGCTCATTCATGCAGATATTTGAGCAGCCAAATATGAGGCAGCAGCACAGTGCTGATACAGGCTGGCAGCTTCAGGTAACATTTGCATCACATACCAGAATGGGGCGGGGGGGAAATGAACTCTCAGTAATTTTGACCATGGTATGACTGTTGGTGCCAGATGCGCTAGTCTTTTAGTAACTGCTTATCTCCTGGGATTTTCACACTCTAGCCTTAAGAGTTACTCGGAATGGTGCAATAAAGAAAAACATCCAGAGAGTGGCCGGAATTGCCCCGTTGAAGAGGGAGGTCTGCAGAGAATGGCCAGACTGGTTTGGTAGGGTTGGTGGAGGTGCTGTAATAGTGTTGTGCAAAGTTTTCTTGGCACACTTCGGGTCCATTAAAACCAATCAGTCATCACTTGCCACTGGCTGCTTGAGTATTGTGTCCGACTGTGGGCCTGCCTGTTTTGGTCACCATCTTCTAATGGCTACGTCCAGCATAATAATGCACCATGTCACAAAGCAGAAGATATGTCAAACTGGTTTCATGAACATGACAATGAATTCCATTCTTCAGTGACCTTCCCAATCACTGGATCCGAATCCCATAGAACGTGCTAGAATGGGAAACTTCTACAGGAACTGCATGGTGCAGTCATATCAGGGTGGACCGGAATCTCAAAAAAAATGTTGAGAGCGAAGGGAGACCCTCCCTAGTATTAGTATAGTGCTCCTAATAAAGGGTTCAATTAATATAGCTGCACTTTGTAGTTCTATTTAAGCACTAACAAAGAGCGTTGTGTTGTGTTGTTTGTTTGTTTAATGGTGTTGATTAAAAGTGGATGTTATCTGGGCTCTAAAATCTCTTTAATCAATATCAGCTTATGTTAAATCATTGTCTGGAGGCTGAACAACAGCCAGGGTGTAAAGCTGAAGAGTCTTGGAGTGGAGCAGAATAATGTGCATTAAAGAAGCTCACATTTCCATGATTTATTTATTTAATGTTTCTACAAAGTGGTCCAAAATAACATCAGTTTCCCCTACAAAAAATTACATTACCATTAAAAGTTCTTCTTTCTCCTGTAGTTACTGTTTTTGGAGATACAAGGGTTTGTTGTTCTGACAGTGGCGATGTGTTTCTTTGCTGGGTTCAGCTGTGGTTTCTTAGGGTTCAGTGGGATTCAAATTATGACAAGTTGATTACATCAGTTTTAAGAAACAAGGCGTTTAATTTGGCAAAGAACAGGCACTCATCTGAATTGGACATTATCTTCTCTAAAATAAACAATTTCTGAATACATCCATATCTAATCCCACATTTTATTAAAAACATGTTTGGCTTTATTTACTGAGGGACCTTTTCTTTTTGAAAAGGTTGTGTGGCACCCACTTTCACAAATACCCACCTACATTCTCTGTTTAAGAACAAGGCACATGACAAATGCACATTTAAATTCATACAAAATCACTACAGCACCAAGTGTTAAGAGGTTCAATCCATGTGAATTAGATCCCTGAAAGATTTAAAAATATATATCTATAAGAATGAGCATCATCTTTAAAAAACACTTTGCAGAATTCCTGAAGAAACTTTAACAGATACATCCTACAAATCTAAAACCAATGCATGCTATTGTTTTTATAAAAAGGAATGCCCTATTATTGCTGATATGGTTTCATTTATATAAAAAAACTAGCTGGATTAATAGTTGTGGGTGGTTTAAAATCAATGTGTAAAGCCTTTTCTTAAAAAAATATGATTTTGGAATGCTGGTATATAAGCAAACATGATTTCTAGTTTAACCCTTTTATGATTCACAGCACCCATTGCATGTGTATGGAGATGTATATGTGTAAAGGAGGTTTTAAGACCACACTAAATGTTCTAGTCTGCGGTCAGATCATCCATGATATCACCAGCATGCTCCCATAAGGCCTTGACCAGAAGCTCAGCAGCTTTTGTGCTGTTTGTATATTCCAGAACTTTCCTCATTCTGGCTTGGTCTGTTAGCTCTGCTTGCACGTTTGCCCTCATTTCATTTGTCAGGTTCAGATCATCAATAATTCTAACCACATTTTTTACACTATCAGTTAAGGCACTTCTGTTCATCTTCAGAAACTCCTTGTTATCTGTAAGAAAGGAAGGAACAAGAAGAAATTCACTATTGACAGACTTGAGAAGTGAACAGCATTGTAGTGGAGATATTCTGTTGAGACTGAAGCTCTTATTATATGTATGACCAGGAGTTACCTGCAATGGCCTGCTTTCCAGCACGAGAGGTACTGCTGTTTGGGTTGTTAGCTGCACAACAGAAAAAGACACGAGGAGATTACATTATGTCATTAGCATGCAACTTATGGATGCAGACAACAGCCTGTACTAACTGGAGCTGATACTGAGATCTAGTCTGTAGCTCTAGTCTGCTCCTCAGAGCTTTTTACAGGTGGCTGTGTAAGTGAGCTTATTTGCTTGAGATTGTGATAGAGCTCCCTGTAGGTCGAGCTTTTAAATGGTGACAGTGATCTGTGAACTGTGCCCTCAGGTTATCTACAGTTGGTGCCAAAACTTCAGTGTTCCACAAAATCATAATGCTATATTTACCATAGTGTTTGCGCTGTGTTTCGTGAGCTCTTATTTGTTGGAATTAGACCCTGCGTGCACAGTTATATTGACGCCGCCCGTGCTGCTCACGTTTTTCAATACAGGGGCAATAACAGTACTGCCACCATCTGCCTGAATGTGCACAGCTTTATCTGTCGACACAGAAAGTCATCATTTACACTCAATAAACATCTGTACCCTTATGAAACGGCTTCATGAAGATATTTAAGTTCTAAGTCAGGATTATACTGAGCACCTTATAAAGACTTTTACCGACTGAATATGAAGCTATATAAAGTGTCTTAATGCCTAGACTGTGGAGACAGTCATGACCTCAACTAAAACCTCAATCAGAATTTTCATATATACAAAAGACCTTTAAGAAAGTAACGTTTAAGAAAAGTTACAAACTTCACTGTAAGATTAAACACACCTGGGCTTGAGCTGGGAGCTTCCGAAGCTGCACCCGACCCTGTAGGAAAGATCAATGGACAGACGGCATTAGATTATAATACATATATATAAAACAAAATATGTATGAGACGAAATACAATCTATTACATGTATCTGTACCCGACTATCTTTCAACTTCAGACCTGAACTGATGGTTCCTCAGCTACAGTCACTGTGTATGTTTTTAATGGATACCTTTTTATTTCCTTTCAAATAATAAAACTTATTGATGAAAGGAATCTGCTTTTTCTTCATGCATGCTACATGCGTATATACATACATACATAATTATGAAGAAGAACAAGAACAACTAACCTACAGTTCTCCATGTTATGTAGTTTTTACACTAGGTAGGTACAAAAGCTTGATCATACCTACTCATAGAAGGGTTCCCTCATTTTTACTGTTATTGCAACCTTTAGAATAACTGTAAATACATCAGAACTTTGAAAAAATAACATGCAGTTATTCAGTGATCAAAAAAGTCAGACTATCTTCTATTTTAACCTCTTTTACAGCTGAAGCTTGAACCACAGTCGGCCAGACCTGCTCCAGCATGTGAGTATCTTCTGGGGTGCTAGGTAAAGGGGCGAGAGAGTATTACGTACTACATTCAGCTAGAAAGTAGATCTCCAGAAGGATGGTTGGTGCTTATGTTCAGAAATTACTCCCATTTTGTGAACACTCTTTATGATGAGCCACCTGAGATGATCTTCCAGCAGAACGGTGGTTCGTGTGGTGCAATGAATGCTGCCACTACCTCCCAGCTACCACCCCATGTGGAAGACTAGGATTTGATTTCCAGTCTGGGTACTATGCTGGGCTATACTAATAAGAGTCTCTGGGCAAGACACCTAAACCTACATAGGCCTATCTGTAATATAACTAATCTGGAGAGTGGCTCTAGATCAGCTAAATGCAGGTAAGCTGTCCCGAACCGCATACTGCTGTACTGTGGACTAAACTAGTGAATGGACGTCTGATGGTGGTGTGCTAGTTTTGATGTACTATTTAGTGGCAGCATCCTTTGGGCCACATTAACCACAGTACTGCTGGAAAAGCATCTCAGGTGGCTCATCATAAAGGGTACGCACAAACTGGGAGTAAGCAGAAGCACTAACCATCCAAATACTCTCCGCCCCCTCCCCTAGCGCCATACTCTGACACTTACCCAGCATCTGATCTGGCCAATCAAGCACCTCGGAAGATACTCACATGCTGGAACAGGTCTGGCAGACTGTGGTTCAAGCTTCCGCTGTGAAAGAGGCTTAAATAGAAGATAGTCTGGCTTGTTTGGTCACTGTGTAACTCTGTTGTATGCTAACGTGTAGGTGTCACTGACCATCAACTCCACTAATGGATTTCAAAAAGTCTTTTATACTACCATAATCAGTTAGGTGTCTCCAAACTTTTGACTCTCAGTGTATTTCTGCCTGAACCCCTGTGTAATGGAAGGAATGTGGATATGGTTCTGCGCTACCTGAGGAGTTCACTGTAGCTATCCACTCCCGGAGTTGTGGGGAAGACTCATTCACGTCTGGCTCTTTCAACAACTCCAAAAACTTGCAGCAAGTCTGCTCTCCCTTTTGCCTAAGCGTGTCAAGGAGCTCTGTGTTCCTGGTATCGACGTCTGTGATGTCCTTGAGCCTTTTGTAGTCGGTGTCTGTTATAAGGTCTGCTGAATGCACGTGCTGTAACACCATTCCCATCCCGCGTAGCCATTCGATCAGCTTCGGCTTCTTGCGCTTGATAGTGTCCATTTCCCTAGGATACAGAGCCATGATCAGAGCACTGTGGATCTCAGTACAGGCCCTCTATCCAGACAGCATGCAGACTGATATATATGCATGGCTTCCGACTCGGTAGAGTAAAATAAAGCTGTATGAAGGTTTAAATGAAGGTTTAATTCAGACTTACTATCGCCCAGTCGTCCTCTTCCGCCTTCTCCGCGCAGCTGCTTTTACTTTCGATTTCTGTGCATTCCAAGCCGAAACAGCGACCTCAGCAATCAATTCAGGAGCACAGCAGAGGCTCCTCGTAGTCATCCACACGGAGAAACCACTGCCTGTGTATTTATTGTCTGTGAATATATATAAGACCCCTTTGGACTGGTTTACCACCTTTCACCAGTATGAAGACGTTAAAAGAGCATTACGTAAAATGACGCAATCTGATGCTCACCCAGCTTCACTCCCGAAACCAAGGGTACATTTAACAGCCTCTAGTCTTCCTATACAAGCCGTTTTGGAACATTGCTGTGAAGATTGGTTTGGACTCAACTACAAGAGCCTTAGTGAGGTCAGGTGCTGATGTTAGACAGGTAGTTCTAGACCACTCTAACTGAGCCCAAAGGTATAGGATAAGGTCCCATCCCTCCAAAGAACACAGGTCCACTGCTCTGCAGCCCAATGCAGGGGGGCTTTATACAGCTCTAGCTGATGCTTGGCATTGGATACATGACCGTAGGCTCATATGCAGCTGCTCCAGTGTGTCTTATTGCGCTTTTTTATTTAAATTTTTTTTTTTTTTTAAATCTATGTTCAGGGCAGACAAGCTTTGTGTGCACAACTAAAAGCCTAAAAGTAGCTGTGTTCACTAATTAGAGGGTCTGTCTGGATTATCTTGTATATAGGCCTACAGGGTATATTATATGGCATATAAAGTAGTGACTATATGCTGGAAAAGTATTTAGTTAAGAAGTAAAATTACTGTGTTGCAGTTCTACATCTCTTTCAGAGTGTTACTTATATTATTGTGCTAATTGTTTTGATTTGTAACATTGTCTTATTTTGCACGTTACATACATAACCACTAGATGGAGACATATAGCCATCTTTTGAGCCAGCATAGAAGTCAGTGGGGTCTGTTTTTACCTGTACACCGCCAATAATTTATGTTCCACAGAGCAATGTTTAACCTGTTTAGTCTACACCTTATGGCTCATTACACTTGTCATTTACACAGCGAATAATTGTACTGCTGTGTCAGCTGGGTATGTACTAAAATGGATCCTGTAGAGTCTGAAATCAAGAAATATACTCATTAACTATAAAGTGGTGTTTTCATTCTTCCCGTTGGGCTGCTTGAGGCCCTCATGACACCTGTGTTTGATTAGTGAATTATACAGAGCTACACAGGAACAAGAAAGAAGCATTAGATTTATCTAATTAATCTTAATAACTGCTCCTGAGCTCTATAGCCGACTGATTATTATGAATTTATTGATGCATGAAAATATTCATTTGGTGTTTGATGAAGACACCACATACACATACATGGTATGATGACATGCTGTATAGCATTAATACAATAACGATATGCGACTGAGTACAGCAGGCCCTTTTCTAAGGCCCTACTTATATTGCCTACCTATGTTGTAAAATTGAATGGAAATTGGTGTTTTTAGGCACTTTCCCCCCCAAATACATTTACTGTGTATTAGTTATTGGGTAAATAATAATGATATTCTGGTATAAAGCACAGTTAAATGGTTTAACTCAAACTGCTTTTCTTTGGAGAACCTTTCTGTTTACAATGTTGGCTATAAAGAAAATAAGACAATCCAGAGAAAGACTGTTGTAGTCTTAATTCAGATGTGATGTTTCGCACGGACATACAGATGAGAACCAAATCTATGTGTGCAACAGTTACAGTGTTTATTGTGGGTAAAAGTGATCCTGATTACAGAAGAACAGGAAAAGGGAATGACATTGACATTGTACTTATAATATGGAGAATGGTGTTTGTCTGTGCCACTCCAGGCCTGAAAGCCTGCTGTAACACTATGTAACTCTGGAGGACTATTCACAAGACGTCTTGAAGAACTGCATAAATGCTTTACGGAACCTTGTTGCACCACAATGACTATGGGTCTTCAGCTAGCTATAGCAAGAAGTCAGCTCGGTACTTCCAGTATAGAGACTGAGCAAATAAAAGGCAGACAAGAGTACATCTTGTACATGTTAGGCTAAAAGACATGAAATGATGGAAGGCAAAGAAAATCCGTCAGCAGAGTGTAACCACATTCCTGTCAGTATAATTCATGAGAGATTGAAATGTAGGCTGTTAGCGTATCCATGCCATCCCTTTCTCTGGGTTTTGTAGGTTTCCTGATGCCCAGAGGGGGATAGTAACAAAGTAAATGTAATTAGTTACTGTACTTAAGTAGTTATTCTGTGTATTTGTGCTTTACTGAAGTATTTCCATTTTGGACAACTTTGTATTTTAACTCCACTACTTATTAAACTCCAATGTCAGTGTTACACCACATTATGCAAAATTTGTAGTTCCTTTAGCTTATGCTTTTCTGTGTTTATACAAACACTATTTCCTTTTACAGAAAATTAGCTTTGGCTAGTTAATGTTTATGACCAGAGACCTACAGATGCAGTACAGTACAAAGGAAAACTCATTTTTAACACTTTAACTTGTAACTTAATGTTGCAAATTAAACAGAAACTGCTTTTTTAGTCTGCATCAGTGTCAAACTAATAAACGAGCTTCTATGAAAGACTGGTGGACTAAAAGAGTGACACTAGAGGGTCTTCACCTAGAATGAGCTGATTAAGAGTCGTGTTCCAGAAATGATAACAGGACATTAGAGCCATAATAAATCATGCTACTGTTACTCTCCATACTTCAGTACATTTCAGGGTAAATACTTTAGTACTTTTACTCCAGTGGAGGACTAAAAAGAGGACTTTTATTTTTACTGGAGGAATATTTTACCTTGGGTATCTTTACTTTAACTCAAGTACATGGTTTGTGTATTTCGTCCACCACCGCTAATGCCAAAAGACATTCAACCTCAAGTCTCTTTTCATTATGCAAATTCATCTAATGCCACGAGGTTGTCAGTTCTTGTCAATCTCACACCACATAAGCCTTGCAAAATTGCAAACACTTATAATAATACATATCAACAAATGCATGTGTACAACTGTCATTATAAGGGGTCTTAAAAGCGCAATCTGTTTTTTTGACAGTGGTGTAAGTGTGATTTACACTCCACAACTGTAGGGGGACCCCAAGAGCCAAAAAATACCAACGCTCATATAATACTGCTTAAATTTGAATAAGCAGCTAATCCATGATAACAAAACATGTTTCAACACAAACAATATTTCCATCTCTGTGTATGTCTTTAGCTGAGCTTCAAAAGCGGCCTCTCCTCTCTTAGGTGCCATGTGTTTTTCACTTTGTCCACTCGTCTCTTCTCTTTCGCTTTTCCAATTCGCTGGACTCGCGAGCTGGATGCACACTCCCTGCCCTCGTGTATTTTGGGTGTGTTTGCATGCTGTCTGTCCTCTGGAAGGTTAGAGATGGTCCCGCTGCTGCTGTGGAGGGTGTTTTTGAGGACAGGCTCCTCTGGGCTGCAGGCCATGGTTGTTCCACTCTCGCTGCTGCTCAGCTCAACGTCGTCTGAGCACAAAGGCCGATTTTTGGCCATGCTCCTCACATACTTCTGACCTGGCTGTTGCTCGTTCAGGTCTACCCCAGAGTCCAGACTGGTGTCGTTGCTGTCTGTGAGGAGGTGACTTCTTCGAAGGTCTAGAACTGAGTGACGTACCTGAGCAGCAGGTTTGCCCTCCAAGGAGACGAACCAGGCCCTGGGGTGAGGGAAGGGCTTGCTTTTGGACAGCTCTAGAAGAGTCTGTTCTGAGATTCCCTGATGATGCTCACAGAGGGTGTCCATCCCCACAGTTTCATTAAGGGTTCCAGGAACAGACACAGACTCAAGCAGGCCGTTAAAGCAGCTCCAGGCCCCTGGGCTGCTGGATGATCCAGGGTCCCCATATGGGATCTTCATGGTTATTGTTTTCCCTTTGAGCTGTTGCTGGACGTCAAGTTGGTTTGGTTTTGGTAAAGTCTGTGCAAAAGTGTCTTTGCTAACAACCTTCCTGGGTAGTGTGGCGGACCTGCTGCCAGACGCTTTTCCTGATGATCTGAAGCCATCTGGCACCTGTAGTATAGCAACAGGCTGGTTGTAGAGGAGTAACCTCTCTGGAAGACACCCGTTGTCATGTAGAGATATGGGCATCACTATCTTGCTGCTGTTGATAAACAGGTGAGGCTGTTGTGAGAGCTTTAAAGGTTCTGCGGCCATCCCACCAATGTTTTCGTAGACTTGAAGTGATGGATGCCCACTTTTCTTCCTAAAGGTACTGAAGTTTCCTTTGATCCCGCAGTTGACAGGCTGATCCCTTTGATAAGTACTCCGAGATGCAGCCGACTGAGACTTTACCTCATGGGACTCTGGATCTTTAAAAGAAATGTCCAGGTGGTCATTGTTTGTGCAGGTGGTCTGATCTTTCTTCTGAACTGCTGTCTTTGTGTTGCTGACTTTCTTCCTCTCTAGTTTGCATAGAGAGTGCCTAAAAAAAAGCAGTAGTAAATTTAGTAGATGTAAATATAGTTAGAAAAAGCAACCTTTAGCCTACTTTAAACCTAAACGGACATAACACTGAATGTTCACTCCCAGCATAATACAAGATCATGTATTGCTGTCCTATAATAATAATAATAATAATAATAATAATCTACAGCTGACAATTTAATACAACCCCTTTTTGGTATGCTGTGTTACATGAAAAACAGAATACAATGATATACAAATCATTTAAACCATATATGTAATTGAAAATAGTACAAAGACAACATATCAAATGAAAGTGAGAAATATCATTGTCTTTTGAAAAATGTATTCCCATTTTAAACTTTGAACTTAAATGCCAGTAACAAATGTTGGGACAGGCTCATGTTTACCACCATGTTCATTACTTCTTCTTTTAACAAGACTCTGTAAGCATTTGGGAACCGAGGACATCAATAGCTGTAGTTTTGAAAGTGAAAGGTTTCCAATTCTTGCTTAATACAGGACTTCAGCTGCTCAATGGTTCGAGGTCTCCTTTGTCAAGTCGTCTATTTGTATAGCGCCTTTTAACACAGATGTTGTCACAAAGTAGTTTTAACAGGAATTCGGGTTCAAGCCCCCAATGAGCAAGCCAAGGGCAACAGTGGCAGGTCTGTTGGGGCAAAACCAGTATGTATCTTTTAGCATTAATGGTCAGCCATGCCATGTGCACTAATGCCACCCATACCATCACAGATACAGGCTTTTGAAATGTGCACTAATAACAAGCGGGATGGTCCCTCTCTTCTTCAGCCCAGAGAAAAAGTAAATTACATTAAAATTTCACAGGACACTTTCCCACTTTGCCTCAGTCCACCTTAAATGAGCTTGGACCCAGTGAAGGTGGCAGCATTTCTGGATCACTATTTAGATAAATTCTTCCTTATACAGTAGAGTTTTAACTCCCATTTGAGAAAACAAACAGGAGATTCAGTAGTTCCCAAGTTCCCAAGCTCATGCAGTGACTTCCACTACATGATTGTGTTTGTATTTAATGCATCGCAGCCTGGGGCCCAAAGGACACAGTCATACAGTATTAGTTTTTGCCTTGTCCCTTGCATTCAGAGATTGATCTAAACTATGAATAATATTATGTACTGCAGATGATGAAATCTCTGCTATATTATTTGGAGAAGCACCATTCTTAAAGTGTCCTATTGAACGGTTTCTTTACACAGCCTTATAATAAAATACCTTAGTTTCGATATTGGAGGTGTTTTAACCTTTGTACTATTTTCAATTTAATATAGGTTTTAAATACTTTGCACACCATTGCATGCTTTTATTTACACAGCATCACAAATATTTTTGCAAACTGAATGTTACTGTATAACATTACAGCACAGATCAGCATATTTCTAACCAAGTAACAACACAAACACTATAACTGCTGATCATTTTTATTACTGGCCATTATTCTGTTCACTTTCTAATGCTCTTATTTTACTATTTATATACCATCAGCATGTGGCATAAAAAAGTTCTTAACTAAGTGTTCAAAATCTGACATGTTGGGAAATATGAGATATTTATTGCTATCTTGTTAAATTATGTGACAATAATTATATTCTGAGAATATTGTGGCTACAATTAGTACACTGACCAACTACATGTTTCATTACAAAGACAATATAATTAGATCAGTTTATTTGGAATTATTGGAATGTTGAATGAAAATCGTTGTACTCATTTTGTCAGTTTTTTTTTTTGCTTATTCCAACATAACAAACCTCAATACTGTAAACATGTCATGTATTACAAAAACACAGTTATGCACTGTTATAATTTTCCCATACTGTCCACCTTTATTACAATGATTTACAGAGATTATAGTGTCACAGTGAACCCCATAGTGTCAATGCAAACCACTGAACATTGTCTTACCTACAGTAGCAGGACACCACACCAAACAGTCCAATAGCAATCACTAAGGTTCCACCTAGTGTCGCCATCAGAAGGTACGTATGATAGGAAATCAAGTCTAGAGTGCTTTCATGGCCCATGTAACCTAGTTTCAAAAAAGAGGAATCTGGTTACCGAGGAGGAATAATCACACAGAGGACAGTGGTGCGGAGGGCAATGATTTCTACCTGTGGGCGAGGGAAAAGGAGCAGCGATCCAGTAGCCAAGATGGGGAGCAATGTATACCCAGACCAAGCGGCTGTCCTCCTTCCTCACTATTCCCAGACCACGATTCACCCAGGCACCTAAATCGACAAAAAGGTACAAGTAATAACTCAAAGTGAAGTTCGGTCACGACACAGAGAGACTTTTAGCAAGCATAGAAAAGCATCATAGCATCACACAGAGCTAATAAGTTACTAATATGTGAATTTAATACAGTAAATATACTTCTTATTTAAACACTAGTTAGGAAGTGATTCGAGGAAGCCTATACCTACCAGTCTTTATGTTAAAGGACCAAGCAGGGATTGAATCAGAAGGCTTTGATTGGCTGCCTTCTGGAAGAGGCAGCGTGATCTGTATAGGCCCTGTGACCTGGACGTCCCTTCCATTACACAGGAGCTGGACACTAACTGCAGCGACTGGCTTTAGATCAATACTCCTATACCCTGTGAATACAACACATACCCACAAACATACATGACTGCTCTCAGAACGACCGTTTCAGTACATACCAAGTGCATGCACAGACTGTGCTGGTGTCTCACCTGCTTTGCTAATGATAATGCCTGTGGTGCAGGGTAGGCGGTGCTTCTCAGGCCCAGTCAGGTAGGCCGTTAAGGATGAGATGTTGCTCTCTGGTACAGACAGCAGTCTCTTTGGAAAGTGCACATTTGGTTGAGGCATGGCATCTGGTAGCAACAAGGAGGGCACATAAAAGTCAGTAACCTGTACTTGCTACAGTATCAAACAACTAGCATCTAGCATTATCCTATACACTTATTTAAGATTTCATAATTAATTTCACAATTTTCTAAGTGATTTTCTAAGTGAAGAGAAGACTTCATCGTCTGGACATTTTAATGGATATTTACTGTTTATTTGCTAAATTTTACATATTGGAAAAAAAGTGGAATGTGCAAAAACTGTGGCACATTTCACATTTCATATTTTCATCGTACTTCTTTCCAATATATAAAAATTTACATTACACAAGTTGTACAAATTGTACACTAAAATTCCCAGATACATGCCACAGTTAAGTTTATTCCCTTACGTGAATGTGTTCCAGAAAAAAAGCTGTGCATAATATTTTACATTTAATGGAAAAACAATTGTATTTATTGTGTAAATGTGTGTACTCACTCGATTGTGTAAAAATGTCCACTCTGAACGACATATTTCAGGTTTTCTTTTACGTTTTTTTATTTAAATGTCTGTGCTGTGCGGTGATGGTACAATGTTGCAATGATGTTTACATCAAACCATTGTTTTTTAAAGAAAATCAGTTTCAGTACACAAATATACCTTAGACATTCACAAAGAATATAAGATAAGATAAGATAAGATAAGGAAAATCATATTTACAGATAATTGCAAAATATTCCAGATAATTGCATATCCCAAACATCTAGCAGTACAGAAATAGAATAGTACAGTTATAAAGTTCTAATAATAAAACCAGCACCGTAACTCTGCAGGAGAAAGGAAAAACTCCGCCCGCCCCCTGTAAAGCAATTCTGTGTTTCTACACAATTTCTACGTCATTTATTTATTAATATTTTTTTGTTGTTGTTTTCAATGACCAATCTGGGGACACAATGTTTTGTCCAATGTGCAAAATATCCCCTGGCATTTAGCGTTCCCATGTTGGCTGACCCATCCACTCATTATCTGAGACCTTACACATCTCCTCTTTTCTCTTTGGGTGAGAAACAAACCTGAAAGTAATCTATATAGCCTTTTAAAAAATAACATGTCCCTACCTATATTTGGGGAGCAAATAATTGTCTCTACCAATTACCGAGATTTGAGGGAACTTCGCATTATCTTAGGAGGGACATCATAGTAGACAGTTCTGATGAGCAAATACACTTACTGCTAGACACAGAGGAGCTTATAAGCAGATCGGTGTGACAACAGTAAGTTATCCAGACTGTCAGTCCACATACCTCAAGCATGGCTGAAAACATAATCTTCCATATGACTTAATCCCCCCCTCACCACACAGAGCAAATAGTGCAACTCTGTCCATGCCAACACGTTTTGTGCCAAATAGTGTAGAGACATCAGGGGATTTTCACCACCCAGAGCTTAAGTAGCATGTAGTACGATAACTCTTTGGTCTGCGTCGTAGTTTGTACTGCATCATAGTTTTGACAAAATACATGCGACATGTCCGCACCAGAGGTCTTGCCTGTTATGAGGACAGAATCTTCAAATAGCCATATGTTTCCTTGGTTCTGGGAGAAAAGTGACACAGTCACAGATGAAAATACTGAAAAACAAATAAACACAAAACCAGCTATTACCACACAATGTTAATACAAAGCTACCAAACACAAAAAACATCCCTCACACTGTGCAGTTACACTTACGCTCAGCTAGATGCCGATAAACGGCTGTGCAAAAAAATTATACCAGTTCAGTCAACCTGTTTACACCTTCGTCATAGATGCGTTCTTCTCTTGTCCTAAACCTCTCCATCAGTTATCTGTGTTTCTGTTCAACATCGTTTTACTTACTGGGAATCTTGGTGGTTTTCCAAGGCAGTGCTGTTTGGATGTAGCCATCCTTGCTGGCCACTAGGGTGAGTGCCCTGCCCTGTGCGTATGGTATGCTGAGTACACTGGATCCATCGCTACTGGTCTGGGTGGAGCTGATGAGTGAGTAGTTTGCAAACACGTCCACAGATGCCAGACTCAGAGGCTGGTGGCCCACTGCATCCTTCACCTGAACCCTGAGGGTGAACGCTGTGTCTGAAAAATTAGGAGAAACAAAATTAGAGGTGACTAATACACAAGTACTCAAGGTTTTTAGTTAGGACAAGATTAAAAAATCTCCAGGCTATAATAATCAGAGTACAGAGAAGCTAAAACATGTTCCTCATTTATACACAGTATGCTGAAAAGTTGTGCATTTAACAAATCAAAGGAGTTTGTTCCCCCTTTGCAGCAGTAACAGCCTGTACTCTTTTGGGAAGGCTTTCTCTGGATGCTGGAACATTTTTTGGGGGGGCGGGGTCTGACTGCATTCATCCACAAGAACATAAGTAAGGTCAGGTACATATGTTCTGGATTACACAGGTCACTCCCACTCATCCCAAAGGTGTTGGACGGAGCATCTTCACTCCATAGTCCACTGCTCCACAACCCAATGCTGAGTATGCTATATACCTGTAGTCAGAGTTTGGTATGGTGGTATTAGGTTTGTGTGCGGCTGCTCCCGAGCGTCCCATTCTATTAGCAATGCATTTCTATGGCTGTCATCCAGCAGCATGTGTACCTTCAAGTGCCGAATTCTATATTGTTCATACATTTAAATTTGAGGTCTGACAGGGCCTGACCCCCAGAACCAGTGACAGCCACAAGAGAGGGTGGTGACAGCTGAGTGTGACAGCAGTTGCAGAAGAGGGTGGGAAAATGGCAGTCATGAGAGGCTTGAGGAGGATGCCTGAATGGCGAGTGCCTGGCACATTTACTGTGATTTTACATACCGAAAACAGACACAATTCATTTTCCATGACCATTTTCCATCCTCTCTGTATCCCTCAGATTTAAAAAGGCTGTTCTGTACTATGTATTTGTGCTTTAAGACTCATACATGTTAATAAGCTCAGCCCTGATTGGCTGTCCTGTATTGACTTATTCTAAAAGCAACCTGGACAGAAATACTGCATGAAGGGGTGAGGCTCAACTGCCGAATAACCCGTCTTCTTTTACTTTTTTTACTCAGTAAATGTCTGTGCTGTGAGGGCAATGGTAAAACGTCTAATACACCATGGAACTAAACCTAAAGTACAGTAACTTTGCAGGAGAAAGTAATTCAGAACTGTTTCCACACAACTTATACTTTATTTATTTATTTATTTATTTATTTTCCTTTAAAGTATATATGATTTTTCAAAGTCCAATATGTATTTTGTTCTGTATGGCCAGTGTGAAATAGCCCCTGGTATTTAATCCCATTGCTAAATATAGCAGTCCTGATACTTCAATGTTGTTTAATTCCTCTAGTCTAGTTAAGTCTAGTTTGAAAAAGCTCCCAGCCACTCATTAATTGAGATCTTACACATCCCCTCTTTTCTCTTTGGGTGAGTAATATTTCACTCTTTTGCTGGTCTCTTGAAAAAACAGGCAAGTTTTCCTATTTACAATTACGCTAAAGCATAGGTTACAGTTACCCGCACCGCACCCCCAAAACAACTGCACTTTGCACTAGGTGTACAGTCAGGAACAGTAGATAATGTAACAGTGTAACACAATCTGTAAAAGTCTGGATAGTCCTGTAACAGTCTGAATTAGTATGTGTTCAGGTTAAATACAGTGTTGGTATGATGTGTTCAACAGGGGACAACCTACAAATTAGCTTTCCAACTGGATGCAGAGGACATCCAAAGTCAAAGCAGCAGCTCATTAGCAGGTTTAACCTCCACTGTGTACTAACAGATGCCTGTGAGCCTAGTTCCATAGGCCTGTAATTAATGCACTGACACCATCACCTGCTGTCAGTCTAAACGCTGATTTGATCTGGAACCAACAGTCATGCTTCAAAACTGTCAGTGTCAACAAGATTCCCATTGTACATCCCATCCCAAGTGAATTCGTCATGCGTTAACCCCAGCACTAACCAGCTAACATGGAGAAGACAGTCAACCTCTGCATGCCAGACACACTGCCTTCAGTTTTTTTCTCTCGCTGTGGCTTTCTTTCTGCCTTTATCTGTCCTCTCCCATCCACCTGTCCCTCTTTTCTGTCTCACCCTGTGTTTTTCACTCTCCATCACTGTTTTACTCTGTGATTCCGTTTCTTTTGTGCTCCACTGTCATAATGCATGCTCCAAGAGCTAGCTCTCCTGGGACTGCAGGTTAGCTGTATTAGCAGGGGCCCTCTTTACACAGCACCTAGTGTGGGAAGGCTAACTATACCAGCGTCAGGCAGCGGGTGGACAGCTTAAAAAACAAAACGCATCACTGCCAGCCTTATGCTGCAAGTCCCTCACAGTGTCCACCCACGCACAAAGCCCACCGCTTACCTCCAAATGGGTTACTGTACAGGAAAACAGAGCATTCAGTCCCTTCAGCACATAATGTAGAGAACAGGCCTGCAGAATTAAGGAGTTTAATAATGTTGCCCTTTATCTACATGACTTCATAAGTATAAGTGTCATCCATTAACTCTTAAAAATAAAGATGCTTTAGAGTGATGACCATTAAAATCAGATTTTAACCAAGTTATTCTTTTTTTTAAGGAAACATTGCATTTTAACATCAAGGTGTAAAATACAGTGCATCATGGGGGTTCCCAGTTAACCTTCTGGACCCCCTGAATGTCTCAAAATCTAAATTCTGGGGGTCTCTAAAAAACTCAATATGGTGTTATACTGTTTGCTAGGGGACAAAGAGTACAATAACCAATTCAGGCCATTGTTTATCTGCTACAGCCACTATCAGTGAGCTTCTGGATGGGTTTTCTTAACCAACTACAGATGCAGCCCTGGTCTGCCTCAGGCTGGTGCTCTAGCAAACTGATTCACCCAGTTGACCATTCTAAGCTTAGCAACTGTGACTATGACCAGGATACCTGTGGAAATCTTTACAATATGCTATAGCTCATATCTCGATATGGAAACTATATTCAAATAACTGATGGAAGGAGTAAATTATTCACATTAGTTTTCTTTATTTAAGCTCTGGTTTATTATTACTTTATTATTAAACTGAACACAGAAATGTATATATGAAAGAACTCAGTATATGTAGTAATATGTAGTAATATGACAAATGTAGAAAAGAGCATCTAAAAAGAAACTAACAAAACTGAACTACCCATATATTTAGTTCTTGAGGATTCTGTGTAGTTGCTTTCCACATTTTCTCCCTCACACTGAAAAGATACTACATTTGTCTAAACGTTTTCATTCTTATTTACTTAAATTGTCACTTAATCCGACAGCTAATCTGTGAAACAACAGGCTCCTCTGGCTATGCCCAGTCCTCTTAATGCCATTTGGAAGAATCCACCATGCCAGAATCAAAACTACCAGAACCAGGAGAGGCTGACAGATTGTCAGTCAGTCCTCGAGTCCCCTTTCCTGTATACCGTCTCTGCCTGCACATGTTCATGTCTGATCAAGCTCAAAATGAAAGGCGTTCAAGGAAATGCCAACCATTGGTGGATAAACAACCACCGAAAAGCAAACTGCCCATCCCTCCTTTCCAGAAGAAAAGACAGAAGAAAAACAGAAGAAGGAAAGGGCTGTGAAGGCAGGGCTGGAGTGCAGCAGAGAGGGAGGAACCTGAAAGTTGTACTTGTTGGAATTTTCAACTTCTCAATCCTCTCTAACGCAGCTTTCTTCAGCTTCTCATTCAACACCCTGCTTTGTAACTGTGATATCAAATGAGAACACCCATCACATGGATGAGTGCTCTGATGCTGCCTTACATTTGTCAAAAGGATGAAACACAGAGTGACAGCACGGCAAGAAAGCTGACTGGGCAGGTCTGAATCTTGGAGCAAAGAAAGGCACCGCAGAAGCAGATGATAACTACTAAGGAACTATTATTAGCAATGCTATTTCGGTTTAACAAGTGCAGTAATAACCTCAGAGCATCAGGGAGAGACCCAATTCTGCATAAAACAGTGAGGCAGGCTGCTGGAGTCAATACTTACAGAATTACAAAGAGGCTTGTACATGAATTTGAACCATGGCATCAATACGTAAAATTAATGATGGAGGAATGGGAAAGTCATTTCTGCCAAATTATCATCTGTGAACATGATGAAAATAACTTCACCGGGTACATTATTATTGATTTATGCTGATTTTTCACACTGTCGTTTTCATAATGAACCCAAGTTGTAAGCAATTACTCACAGATGTTCAGAGGCTTGTCCCATAGGATTTCAGAGAGGCAGAAAAAATATGCATGATTAATTTACACCATTACAAAGTACAAGACGTAAGGGGCAAGACGAGAGGAAAGTCGCTGCAGAAGAGAAGTGCTTTAAGTTTAAGCACTTTAATTTGCAGTACACACAATGTGCAAGCTCATCGTTTTTTCATAAGAGCAAGAGGGCATGCATGCAGCACTAACCTCCCAGACTAATACAGAGTTCACGTTTAATTACCCTTATGGGACTATTAGGAGATGCTGGATCAATTTTTATACGAAGTGGCTGAGGAGGGTTCCAGGTTTGCCCAACAGATTTAATCATGAACTGATGATTAACTAAGGTCTTTTACACACTGGGCAAAGATCTAATTGACTACCACCAATTCAGAAGGCCGCACTGCTCTTATTAGCACTGGTATACAGAGGTTTTATGTGATTTCAGCCCCTCACAGCTGGGCAAAGCAAATATAAGCTAGAAATTCAAATGTGTAGTTAATGATCATGGGCTGCTTCCTCCAGTGTAAAACAGCCAGGTTGAAAAGTCACCTGGAAATACTACTTAAGAATTACAGTCACCATAACTGCAAAAGTTCATCTACAGTATTCATTTTTTATTAAAAAAAATACAAAAAAATTGGCTTGATTCAAACGTCACTGCATTGTAAAGTACCGATTATGGAGATACTTTAAACAGTGATTGTTATTGTTAAAGAAAGTATTTAATATGAATAAAGCTGCAGTTTAAAAGGGCGGTTCATTTTATTTTGACATGGTCTTTTTTATGGAGAGGTATGAATTGTCTCGCTATGAAATATTCACACAGCGTTTTTTTTCTAAATTTATATTTTAAAAATCACAATAAAAATCACCTTACTCCAACCTGTCAATACGAAAGACAACTTAGATGTAAGTCACTTTGTCATTATACGGTAGATTATTATATCGTATATCCATTTTTGCCCATGATTCTTTTATGCATCATTTGAACACAGCAGCTACTGTTTACACGGCATAAAATGTCTTGATGAATGGACAAACAGAAATGGCCCCAAACTGCTTGGACAAAAAGTCGCCTTCCATTGACTTACATTAAAATGAAATGAGGTTTTTGCCCTCTCCTGTAAAGTTTCCATTTTGGAGATACCTGTGTCACTTCAGACGGCGACGATATTCGAAAAGCACGCGGAGTGGGTGTGCCTCCCTGTGTGGCCATATGCTTGGTCCTGCAAACCTCTGCCAAAAGATCTCTGGAAAAATGCCAGCTGAAACCCTACTGACTTTGATTCCTATTAAACAGCACCCCATCACTGACGTCCGGTAGAATTTGCAGCATCTGATGAGGTCATTATTTATGCAGACTTCATCAATGTGACAGTCAAATAACCTGGACATTTAACATGTACTGCCAATCCACACCAGTCATAAAACATCCTATACCGTGGAGAAATCGCATTGCGACAGTTTAGACTCACACACAGCACAACAGACGCCATGCGTTCATGGACATCATCATAAGCATAGAAAATTTTGTTGTGTGCACAGCAGCAGCATTAATAGAGAGGCAGACAGTTTGACAGGCCTGATAAATCTGTCTGGGTCTGAACGATGACAGATTACTATAATCCCCTTTGTGGAGGGGAGATTTATTCCTCTTTCATGAGACCCTCTGGTGCAAAAGATTTGCCATGTGTGAAACCAAGCTTTTGGGCTCCACATGGACATGACTGTTTAATGACTGCAGGACAGGGTACACAGGAGAGTAACTAAAGCTGTCACTACATAATAGTAGTAATAATAATTAGTAATGACAATTAATTGGGCAAACAAAACATTTTGGCCAGGGGTGTTCAAACATTACACCATCAAACTGTAGCTGTGTCCACCATGCTCTGTTCAATAGCAAGAGAGCATTAGAAGAATCGGAAATATAGATCTTCTTTATCATGGCAACGTCATACCTCATTTTTGATGACTCAATAAAAATGTAGATTCTAAAGAATGATCATTTATTTTTCCATTTTATTTTACATGTATTGGAGCCACCAGTACATGCTGGTTTATGCTGGTGGTGCAGTTGTGCTTTTAGGGAGTCAATGAGGTGTTAACATAAAGCTTCGTTAAAAAATGTTTCCCCATGAGCAAAACAGTAATATATCTTAAACAATCTATAATTGTGTTCTTGTAACAGATGTATCCCTCAACAAAGAGTCTCTGGTGAGAAAAGTTATATCAACAATCAACAATATCTATAATAACATCCAAAGGACCAAAGTGCCGATTCCGATTCCTACTTTTTACCGGAGACAGTACACTGAAAAATCATTACTCGTTTCCAGGAGATTTATACCAGATTAATGCTAATAAATATATTTGGAATATCTGCTTGCCATGTCAGATAGCTGGTCATATACTGTACATACAAGGGCTGGAAAAGAGGGCTACATGTTCCTATTATCCTATCAAATTACTTCTATGTATTACTTGCAGTGTATTTGCCAAGAACCAAGGGGCACTGCTTGCCAGGCAGGGCAGGTTACGGCTTGGGGCCCCAGGCTAGTGGGGGGCTCTGAAGGGTATATTTATCTTTTTAAATTTCAAGTATTTTTGAGTTGTTTATATTTTGAAAAGTAACAGTAATATGTACTTCTGAAATCAGAAATGTTTTAATTTTGCTGTTTTTTGTGATGTCTAGGACCCCAACAGACTCTAAAATTACCCTTGGAGGAATCTTTTACCTCATTCCACTGTAACTCTAACTCCTAAATCTCTTGTTGTGCTTGATTACATTCTGTTCCGTTAGAGACGAGCACCTGGCCTGCTTTGCTGTGACTCATATCTCTCATTAGAGACTGAAAATAACCACAATAGCTTCTTCAGTTGTTATGCTGATAGCTACTTAATGTTCTCTAGAGAGTTTGAGAGGGAGTTTGAGAGGGCTGACGTGACTCGTTTTTTGCAGCTACCTATCCCACTACTACTCAGTAACCACACTTTGCTCAGGAATGGGTTTAGGCTTTGCTTCCCACTTCTGCTAATACATACCGCTGTTTACTTTATCTCCTATGTGTCTCCTCTGTTTGCCCTTTTGTGTCTGTTTTTCTAACAAAGGCCACAACAGCATCAAATCTGCAGTGTCAGCTTCACAGCTCGTCCTGAGAGGGTTATTTGCTGATGATGCTGAACGCCAGCCACATTTACTGTTCCAGCACTGGACAGTTGCGGTGTGTTTCAATTACTAGCCTCTCTTGACCTTGGTGAGGCACAGTGGTGCTTACATTTGCGTTTAATTTAATTGCACTTAAATTCTTATCAGTCCAGGCAATGGCCCAAGGACTACCCGGCGGGGGGATATCTTCTCTTATTAGGTTATCATTGAATTTCCATGCTGTTTTTATACTGCACCAGAGAAACTCATTTGTGAGTGGAGAACAGTGAAAAATGACCTATTAAAGAAATGCTCAAACAACATTCTATCCGCTACGGGCATTGAGAAGCCACAGTCTCACCCCAGAGAAGAGGAATCATAAAGAAAGGAAAAAGGAAAGCACAAAGAAGCAGTAAAATGCCAGTGGCACTATACGATAAGACAGAGCATCAAATTTGTCTTTCAAAAACTTTCACAGACTCATGGACACTTTGACATTATTAATATTGTTCTTGGGTAAATATACTGTTTTATGATATATGATGGCCAGTTTCAGCTCTCAGTGTTTAATCTGAATCTGAAATTTATCCTGTAAATCCTGGAACTTTTCAAGAAAAAGTGAACCCTTTGGAATACCGGGATTGCTGCAGTGATTACTAATAACGTGGTCTGATTGTTTTCCAAGTCTTAACTACAGACGAACACCATCTAACTAAACTAATAACACCCAGACAGTTGTTCCAGTTCCACAGTGCAGGCTAGAACAAGTGAATGAATGCTTGAATCCCCGTTTAGCAGCAATTGCCTCCACCAAACATTTCCTGTAGCAGCAAATGAGATTTGCACATTGTTGAAGAATTTTCGATCATTCTTCCCTGCAAACATGTTCAGTTCATCAATATCTCTGGGATGTCTGGCCTGCACAGCCCTCTTTAGGTCATACCATCATCTTAATAGGGTTAACGTCTGGACTTGACCTAGATTGACATGACCATTGCAAAACACAAATCTTAACACATCTTTAATTGTGTGCTTGGGTCACTGTCTTGTTGAATCACCCAACCTCTCTTCAGTTTGAGGGCAAGAATCGCTTCTCTGACATTCTCCTATAAAATATTTTCATACAGCTTTGAATCCATTGTTCCAAGCATAGCATAGTTATTGACTTACGTCTCGTCTGTCCATTGAACATTTTCCCAGAAGTGAGGTGGAACATTGAGGTTAGTCTTGGAAACTTGAGATGAACTGCAAGCAGGACCCTTTGTGGGACCTTTCGTTTTAATGTTTTTATATGTGGACACAAAGGTCGGTGAAGTTTGTCAGATGTTCTGTGGGTCTTTTACTGTTGTTTTTTCTCACACCTTTCAGAACTGCCTGTTGTGCTATTCGAATGAGATTCACTAGCAGCTTAGATAGATAGATAGATAGATAGAGGTGTAGTAAATAAAGGTGTAGATAGAGGTGTAGTAAATAAAATATAATCAGAACTCAGTATGATACGAGGGTCTCTTTATTTGACAAATTAAATAAAATGCAGATATTTTAGCACAGAAGTCCAGTGACACCTACTCATTCGTGGGCTGGAGGTTAGGGAACCAGCCTTGTGACCGGAGGGTCACCGGTTCGATTCCCTGAGCCTACAGGCACCCAATCCCCCAACTGCTCCCCGGGCGCCGTGGATAGGGCTGCCCACCGCTCTGGGTAAGTGTGCTCACTGCCCCCTAGTGTGTTCACTAGAGGGTGTGTTTGTGGTGTTTCACTTCACGGATGGGTTAAATGCGGAGACTAAATTTCCCCACTGTGGGATCAACAATAAAATAAATAAATAGATCAAAACATTGGCCCAATGCACATAATTCATTGGAAACAATTAACTGATAACACCCATATGATTTCAATATCACAGTGCATCACTAAAACAGATGAAATATAAACTACTGTAAACATTTATGATACATGGAGCTGTTCAGAGTTCTAGAAGTAGTGACTGTACATACTGACCATGATATACTCATAACAGTGCATCTTAATTTATCACAATTCTATCATCAATTCTATCATTTAAGTATGATCCCTTTAAATATGTTATTTGCATCTACATCTTGTAAGACGCCAGACAGGTGAACTAGCCATGTGGCTCCTGCAGATCTACCTTAAAGACTTCCAAACTGAACCTATTCCACCTGATCTATTCTATTTCTATTCTCTCTGAAGTATTAGAAACTAGCGGCATAACCGGTCTCAACATTTTCGTCCTTAAATTTACCCATGTCAATGTTACTAACATTATGCAATAGGAGATCTTTTCTGAAAATGCACCACCTAAAACTATTCTCAACCCATTTAAAACACAACCAAGTCTTCATTCAGGTCCAAAAGACTTACTGATGTGGTTCTGAACAGAGTATAACTTCCTGTGAAGTAATATAACATTACCATATCGCTAAATGCAACAGGCAGTCGTATTAAACATATGTTCATGGTAAAGATTTGGGTGACACCAAACATACCTCTGCTGACTGACTATATCTGGGATGAGTGGAAAACCATCTTAATCTGATTTTTTACCAAACACAATTCCAAATTCCTTTAACACCATGTGTGTTAAACTAGGGTTAATTGTAGGTCTTAATTACAAACAACAACCATAAGGCTCTGGGACTAGGCCTGGCCATGATGGATACACATAGTTAAAGGGAAAAAAAAGAAAGAGTCTGTTGAACATTAAATATCAGTCTACAGTGACTCTCTATACATCACATCATATTTCAGGTCAATAAATCCATATTGCCAGAGAGCAAAGACATACATCACTGGTGTCAGGAAAGATCAAAAGCAAGGCCAAAGTCAGTCCAGAAGAAAAGGGAACCTCAGCATTAGAGATATTCAATCAGGAGAAAAACCATTCAAAAAGATAACTATAATTACATATACACACATGAGAATTTAATTGTAGTTTTAGAGATTCTACATCTACTTAGACACTTCAAGCAGCCAGCAAAACGAAGATGTAGCCCTTCTACAGCCCTGAACTTGAGGCTTGGACAAAATCTAGGCACACCAGGCCAAAATGCTTGGGCACCCTCGGGATAAACAGCTGTACAGGCTTGCTGGAGAAAGGAACATTAAAACTGCAACTGTACTGCAGATTCCCCCGGCTGCAGGAAAAGAATACTGATCTAGCTCAAACAGGAGCAAACATAGCATACATATAGCATATTAATCAAATGTGTAACTGAGCCTAAATGTTAATATGGCATACAATTACCCTACTTTCTATTATTCTAAGCAGAAAGCAGAAATCTCTTTTATCCCAGTAGAGACACAAAAAGAACCTTTCATACTGCAGCCCACGTCTCTTCTCCTCTAAAATATTCCATACTCTAGCAGAGATTCCAACTCCTTTCAAACGCCTCAGAAACTAAAGACTCCTCTTGCTGCCTCACACAGGAGCACCCTCCCACGTGGCATGAATAAATCATTAGCATCAGCCAGATGGAATCCCAATTACAACACAGTCATGAACCAGCACATGCACGAATACAATGTGCATGTTAACGTGAAATCAAAGTTTACTACAACGCATACATTCAGATTTCTCTAGTCTAATGAAGGGTGTATCACCTACAGCTGCAGGAACATGACTGGCTATCAGTTTCATGTATTTTTAATATAAAATTGTTTAATGTAGAATGTAAACACTGTTAAAGTCAAAGGTAAACTGTCCCATTCAGTTTACATAGTTTGCATATTTACAGTCATTGTAAAAGAATAGTTGCACCCAGAAGTGAGTGTCAGGTTGCATTGCTTTTTGGAAGGAAGGTAAAGGCTACCAGGAACAATACATGATGATACATTTAGACTGACATGGGGAATATTACTGAGCTACATAAGTAATGTCTCTCAGTATGGCTTTGGGCCACCATGTATGCTAATGCAACATGCCAGTTGTAGAGGTTCCTAATATTGTTCTGCAATCACATATCCCACGCAGCTTGACACCATCAGGCCTTCTAGACGTGTGACGCTGACCACGGTGCCTCCACACACAGATTCGCTGGTCATCTCGATCAAGACAAATGTGGGACTCGCCAATGAAGATGACCCCCTGCCATTCTGAGTCACTCTATGACAGTCTGGCATGACCCCACTGCAGTCATTGGTGATGCTGATGTGGTGTTAAGAGCAGTTGTACAGCAGCCTGCCAATGGTGGCAGCACTAACAGGATGGCATTGCTGCCTGCTGACTGTCAGGTACAGTAATAATGTTCAGGCTAAGGAAGAAATCGCAGGCTTTTAATTGGTTATTGTCTCCAAATTATTTATTTTAGTGTTCTGTAATTAATTAAAACAATATTCCAAGACACCTTTTATACAGCACAATATCAAAACAAGCATCTGCTCTATCTTGAATATATGGATATATGAATAGGACACATATTATAGTGAAAATAGCACACGGTATAACAGATACGCATGTAATGTTTTGTATGATCTGGAAATCCACTTTAACTCACAGATTCTTATCAAATGAATTTTTTTATAATAAAGCGCATTCTGAAAGTGATGCCTGGACACATTCCCATTCTGGCAAAATAAAAGGTCTCTATTATGCTCATGTTCATGACTTTATTTCTGGGGTCCATTAGAACAGATTTAATGCTTCACACTTTCTCAAAACAGCATTTTAATAGCATTTTAAAGCTGAACTTTGCCTTAGAAACTGTTACAGTGTCTGGTGGTTTCCAAGCTGTTCATGACCCCATGAATGAACATTACGGCAGGCAAAACTGTGCATATGTGGCAATATACTAGCTAGCTGTAACATTTCAGCTTGTAATCCTAAATCCACCTACACACCTAAACACTGTTTGCATCTAGTGACCCTCACTATGTTTCCACACCATTTTAGGTAAAAGGAAGTTGGCAGTTGATCGGCAAAATGAATATATCACAGCAAGATTAGTTGGCACTGTGCTTAGGTACAGCCTAGTACTCTCCATTACATGCAGACTTACAGGTGCAAACCTGAATCTGCTGTTGGACTTTGCAAAGTTGCACTGCAGGAGTAGGAGCCATGAATATCCAATAATTAACTGCACACTGTTTTTAAAGCAGTCCTGTGTGAAGTGTAGCACACTCCATACAATATTGCAGAAAACAACTGTAAAAATGAATGTCAACTTCTGTACAGCTGCTTGTTGTACATCTGGCAAAGCAATCGTAATGGATCTGTACAGTTGTAACGAAGAATGCTGTCTTGTTGATATGGTTACACAACTCAGGAAAGTACTTAAGTAATTTCTGGGTGTTATGCAACGGTGTGCCAAACCCGCCCCTAGGTAAGAATGTGACTGTGTGATGTCACCATGTTACAAAGACTGAAATTCCAGCAAGGTGTTTTAGGCAGCTGAGAAATGTGCTCTGTAGGAGAGAGTGTATCTCCCTCTGGTGTGTACTTTGAGCTTTGTTACTTTAAAGAAAGTTTACATGCAGAAAAACCCAGAGAAGCATAACACGTCTGTCTGTTGCTGCGTTCACAAATGCAAATTAAGCCTGTACTATGCACAATGAAAGACATGTCCACAATGTTTCTGAAACAGGACTTCTTTGGACTTGAGCACAGTAGAAACATGCATTATGGTCTTGCACATCAGATGCTTAAGGAACTTGGACTTGGACGTTGTGCTCTCCGGATTGCTACCAGTGTCAAGTTTAAAATCCAGGCTCTATGATGGAATGGAGGAGAGTTTTAATGGAGAGGTAACAGATCAGTATAAAGGCCATTATATACACATGATGCTTTTCAGACACCATCCTTTTCAGGGACATCCCTGCTCATTTCAACCTGACAACAGCACAAAATATTTGTCCTATTATTACAAGAGCATGGACGGTGTATTCAAAGACTGCCTGCTCCTGCTAAAAAACTGCGTATTCAAAGCCTGCCTGCCTCCTGCTGAAAACACATGGCACATTATGAGGTGCAAAACATGATGGTGAAGGCCCTGAGCTAACAGCTCATGAGCTGCCTTAAAAGAACAGTTCGATCATCACTTCTACCGTTACAAACAACAAATTAACATCAGTAGATTTCTGTTATTCAGAAAAGCAAGAAATTAAGTTATTAAGAAAGCAATCCCTTCTTTTCCCCACCTATGGATGATCCTATGCCAGGTTACTCTTCAGATCTCTGGCCTCCAAGACCACCAGGCTGACACACTTGCACATGATTTGCTCACCAAGGTATGGTAACAGCTTAAATAGAGTGGCTTAGGGTTTTAATAGGTCTCAGGTGAGGAATGACTGCTCTAAAGCATTGTAGAGAATTCTAACAGCTCTGCTGCTCGGATGGGTAAAAAACAGCAGATGGATAGCAGAGCAGGAGGGAGCAGTTTAGCAGATCCAAATACAGCACTGGAGCAGAGCGTTGAACTGAGCCATTTCCTCCACCAGCATTTACCCTTACAGTTAGAGGTGCATGGGGACCAAACCATAAGCAAACTGCTGTTGCAACTGTGCAATATTCTTACTCTTTCATTTCATAATTAAAATGCTTAAACTATGCAATAGATGGCAAAACCGTTAATTTGAAGATGAATAAATATTAAAGCCACAATCAGCAATGCTGTCATATTACAAGTTTGCTCATTTTTAGCATTTTACCAAACTGATTCTCAGACTCTTGGTATAGTATATGGTATAGTATAGTGAGAGTGTCTTTATCTCAAGGGTAACAATCCAGCAGCAGATATGTGAAAGTCCATTGAAACAAACAAAAGCAGTTCCGACTTATGAATACAAAACAAATACAATGGGTTTCTGATATTTACTGAACGATACCGCCCACAATGAAGATCTCTACCAAGCTAATTCACTTTTGTATAGTGAAGCAAGCTGCAATACCACAATCCTTCTGCTCTGTTCAGACACAGTATCTGCAAAGTTTTAACACCCACAGAAAAACACCCACCATACAATTCAACCAGACAAACGCGAAGACGTGTCTCTGTCTCTGTGTGTGTGTGGGTGGGTGGTTGGTTTTGTGTTGGTGTGGGGTGAGGAGTGGAAGTCCTGGGAGACCTTCTGTTATAAAAGCTTTGCTGTAGAACTACCTGCTTGGTGAATGGCAACCTGAAAGTAATTATCACCACTATGGCCACCAATGATCACCAATCTAGGCAGAACATCTATAACTGAGTAAAAGAACACGCAGACCAGACAAACAAAACTGCCTAAGCACAACATATTTATGCTCCTATGGCCAAATGGTTGAACACCTTTTATTTAAAGAACTGACAAGACCTGTTAAAGAGGATCTCTTATGCTTTTCCAGTTTTCCTGTATTTCTGTGTATTTCCTAGATCTTTGTGCATGTAAACAGTCTGTAAAGTTTTACAGCCCAAAGCACACGCCACAGGGAGAAACCCTCTCCCACAGAAACCACTTTCCTTAGCAGCCTAAAACTCCTTGTCAGTATTCCATCCCCTCTTCTATTTCACAAGGTGACATCATCTCGTAATACAATCTTCACTGCCCGCCTATCCATCTCAGTTTGCCACACCCACTTTCAAGAGTTTGTTTCTTCCACCTTAGTCTTAGAACTTCCGTTCACACTTTAAAAGTCCAACATGAGTAAAGTCTGAAGGAGGCTACTGCTATGCTAACCCACAAGTTAACACAAGCTTTTTATTTAACGTTAGCTAGCACAGCTAACTGGCTAGCTTGTAGGTTAACTTTTTACCTGAAAGCCTCACAAGCACCCGATGTGTCTTTTTCACCGGAGCGTCATAATTGAGTAATTTCTCTGGGTAAGGGTGTTCTGGTGTCTGCTTCCCCTCCACAAAATGGTAAGAGCAAACATACGGACGATTGGATGGGTGTTTTAAATTTAGACCTTTTAACCACAGACGTCAGTCCTTTTCTTTGGAAGGCGGTAGATGTTATATAACACTTTGATTGTTTTTTGTTGTGTTCATAACACTGCTACTTGAGCGAAATACTCATCTTCTTCCAATTATTGTGACACCCTCTAACTGAACATATTATACTACTCATATTGTTTATTATAACAACATATTATGTTTATTATCGCTGTGGTCGCACTCTATAACAATGGATCAGCAGCTTCACCAGAAGTTCTAACACAAAGTAAACCAAGATGGCACCTCCCTTGCTGTCATGGAAAATAGACACCCCCCTAACACAACACACAGACAGCTAAAACAGTAAAACACACCACTCTGAAATACCGGTCTAGCCTGCGAAGGAGAATCAGGTCTACCGACTTTCAGGATCAGACCCCAGATATGGCAGAACCAACACCACCACAAGAATAGAACGTAGTAGAACGTCACTCTGAGTTCATCCCGTTCATCCAGTCAGAACAGAGGGGATGAACTGACAAATTAGAGCATACTCATCGAGGGTGGGACTTAAAAATACAGGAGCTGTAGTGATACAGACATAGGGTAAATGCGGATGTAGAATAATAAAAAAAAAAAAAAACAGTGTTTTGGTAAAACCAAAGCATTTAAATCTATTCTATGAGGCCCTAAAAATTAAGACCACTGAAAATTCGTATAATAGAGCAGTATTAACTATCTGCTGAGTTTGACACATTGAGGGGAAATGTGCTATATTGTGCAACATGTTAAATTCAACAAAAAGCAAATTGTGCATTAAAACATGCAGAGGTATGTTCTTTGTACAGGATTATTTTTTAAATCAATAAATCCTGTATTTTAATCATGCATGCCCAAATTTTCAAATACATGTCTGTACATTTTTAGTTCTGGGTCAAATTTTACAGAATAGTGTTTTAATCTACTTTTGTATACGAAATGTATTTATTAATTATGTATTAATACCTGCACAATATCAGACTCAATTCAGCATCAACAGATATTTGCTACAGATTTTTAAATATATTTAAAACCAGTTCTTGATGACATTATTTAGGTTATAAGTTATAAATGTATATACACTTAGTGAGCACATTAATAGGCCTTGTATCTATAATCTTTGCCTGTTTTATGACCTCCACTTCCTTTACAGAAACAGTCATACTCTTACAGATTGTAGTCCACCTTGCATACTTTATCATCTCACCTTTGCCCTGTTCATCAAGCCCACAGGACCATCACAGAGCAGGTATTATGTGACTCATGGATCATTCTCAACACTGCGGTGACACTGACGTGGTGGTGGTGTGTTAGTGATGGTGTGACTGGATCAGACCCTGCAGTGCTGCTGAACTTTTAAACACTGATTCCACCAAACTTTTAACTGCTGTCCATGCTGCCCAAAGGATGCAGTTAGTTGGATGTTTTGGTTCGTGGACTGTTCTCAGTGGCACTGAGGTGTTTAGAAACTCCAGCAGTACTGCTGTGTCTGACCCATAACTCCACCACATCAGTGTCACTGTGTCCTGCTCTGTGGTGGTCCTGTGGGGGTCCTCAACATTGATGAATGAGGTAAAGGTGAGATAAGAGATGGACCACAGTCTGTAATTGCAGAACTACAAAGTGCATCTATATGATAAGCGGAGCTGATGAAATGGACAAAGCTCGTAGATACAAGGTAGATACAAGGTGGATACTGGCATCGGCCACAGTTCCTATTTACACCTATACCTAGCTATTACTTATATAGTGTATACAGTCATGTTACTGTAGTCCACAATACTCTCTGGGCCTTTATGGGTTAACAGTGAGATCAGTCATGGAGTTGTAAGCAAGCACAGAGCTTAATAACCCCAGTGTCCCAGAAGAGCAGCCTACAAGAACATTCATGGTAAAGCTACTTTGACTGTGACTTACCTGGGGACGTCCAAACCACAGAAGCAGCAGAGTACACACAGACACACAGTAGCCCAAGGACATGAACATACCCAGCGCAGCTGACCTGGCGGAGACCCCTCGCTCCTTCTGCGGGCGATGGTTGAGTTTGTCCTCTGGAAGGACGAGGCTGTGGCCGCCCTCGACACCTCTCAACCCATCCTTACTGCCTCCGGACAAAGTTAGCAAGAGCAATAACGCAGAAAACGAGCACATGGCGATGGAAAACGGGAAAGGGGAGACATAACTGAGAGAGAGAAGCTACTGAAGACTACCGTCCCTCCCTGAACTCCCTGGATTCTCCATGTAGAGAGTCTGAGCGGAGGATAAAGCTGCGTCTACACAGCATGGGTATGAATACATCCCAGTTCCTCAAGGATAGAGACGGAGTGTGAGTGTACGTGGGTGGGGGTTGGAGGGTGGTGTTACGTAATGCCACCGTCTGGTTAAATCATGAAACTACAAATGAGTGAAGCCTAACAGCAGGGACTCGCACTCACTCAGTCACTCACTCACTCACTCCTTGCGGAGGGTGCTGGAGCCTATCCCAGCATTCAGTTGGCGGAAAGCAGGAAACACCTTGGGCAGGCACAGCAGAGGCTTAGAGGATGTTGTCTGCACTGTATTGTGCCTCATTCAAAAAGTGCTCTGTAAAACACCACATAGAACTAGCAGGAGCTAACCTGCTGTTGTTTGAAAGGGTGTACGTATGTAAATGAGTTATGACCACATGATTCAAATCATAGTAAGGGATAAAGTAATGTAATTTGACACAGATTTTGTCAAATTTAGTGTACACCTCTAAGCTGCCATGTTGTGTGTGAACTTCCGGTTCGAGTACTGCGCTGGCTCTGTAAAGAGGAAATAAACAAAGTGGCTCGGGTCGAGTCGCAGGACTGCCAATCAACAACAGGGATAAGAGGAGGAGTTAAACTTTATTCATTGCCAAGAAGGAAAGACATCTGAGAAACAGCCAATGACGAGAAAATCTGAAGAACAAAGACTAAGAGACCTTATTCGGTAAGCGTTTACAGAGTCCAGGAGTTTAAAGTTGCCCACTTTTATTCATTTTTTCATTCCACCTTAAATTGTGTGCTATTTAAGGTGAAACAGGACGATTTCAAACAAGACACTAAGGTGCCGGAATGTAACTGCTGCACCATGGAATGGGAATTCATTTTAAAAGATGAGGTAGCAGGAAACACGGAAAAGAAGCTGGTGAAAAGAGACACCAACTTTTACTGCACAGAGAACTGCATGGCATAAAAAGGGGTTAAGGATGTTCTGTTTCTGCTGGACAGGTGAGTAACATTAGCTTATTTTTGCTGACCAATAGCTCAGTATTAGTTTGTCCCATTTGCTAGTGTTTATGACAGCAGATGGTTATAGTACTGTGTTGTTGTTTGCTCGTGTGCTATATCATGGTGTTTGTCAGTACAGCGGAGGAAGGGATTTATGGCCATAAAGATCAGGTTTGCTAGTATGGGGTTGTTTGGCTTTGGAATGTGTGACCATGGATTTGGGTGGGGTTATGGAGCTTCTGAAAAGAAGGATGTATCTGTTTTGTTGCTTAGGTCAAATATCAGCCCTCATTTTCCATGACATGTTTTAAAATTAGAGGTATATTTTGCAGAATGGTTTCCACATATGGGAACATTTTTTTTTTTTTTTTTTTAATATTATAATAAATGAATTTTAAAATGTTAAAATAAGGTCCTCAACCAAATAAAACTAATTACAAAAGTGATTACTAATAGAGACTAAGAGGTCGTTATGAGGATTAATGTGCAGTCTGGTTAAGAACTGTCCGTATTGTTTATGCTGTCACAGATGTATCCTACTACTCTGCACCCTTTAGCTATTCAGTAAGCCAATGAAAAGGAACTGGCTAAATCATCATTCGCCAGACTGGGGCCCAACAATCTTGGCCCAACCTGACTCAACTCACCAGTTGCCTGGGGGTTTGACGCTTGACTCTATAAAACACCATGCTCAGCCACTAGAGAGCAGCATTGTGGCATTTTTCAAGTACATCAAACCCTGTTTCTGAATTGGGGTGAACTCTCTTGTTTGATTTATTACAAATGGGCTGTACAGTGTCTACGTCAGCAGCACATATTTTCAGCTGTACAGGTGTTTTTTTTTTTTTTTTGGTTGTTCCATTATAAAGCGGTGAACCAGCAGAAAACGCAAACAGCACACTAGCTCACTGGGACAGAGGCTGGTGACGTTCCTGAAGTATTTCCTGTCTTTGCTGCACCTGCAAAAACTGATGATGACCCAATCCATCTTTTCAGACCCAGAAAAAGCAATGCAGGATTTTAAGAGTTTAAAGGACGCGGGCCATGAAAGGAATTTACTTTATTTTTCGTACTTAGCCTTTATTTCTACAGGAAAGAGGCCCAGCTGGGGTCTGTACAGTGAGATACTTACGGAAGAACACACATAGGTAAACATGAAGTAACAAAAGTCACACAATGAGCAGTTTTGTGCAAATGTCAGAGACCACCCTTCATTTATTTATTTTCTGGTCAAACTAGCTGTTAAAGGTGACACATTATAATCCTTTCCCTCAATTTAACACAGTTCTCTGGGGTCTTAATTAAATGTCTGGCACAAGCTTTGATCAAAATACCACAAGGATAAAGCACCAGAGCTCCCTTCTCCCCCTGTCTAAACAGCCTTGCTCAGAACGGCCGCATTGATAATGAGCCACTGCCTCCCAACACCCTCTTCCAAAGACTGTGTTGACTCCAGCTACTCTCATGTTATTCACCTGTTGATAAGATTAGTTTTGCGACGTTCAACGAACAAACTCATAGCATTCATGTAAATGTGGACCATGTAGCAAGTAACACCTAGAACTTTCTAGAATATTATATTACCTGTTTATATATTACCCCGGCTTAACCCAGCTGTTAGCTTTTACTAGTGCTAAATGGCCAAAAAAACAAGCAGCATTCTTGTATATGTTTAAAATACTTTTTTTTTTTTTTTTGCTATGAATGTTTGTACCTTTTTCAGGAAAAGATTTGTTGCCAATGCAGCGTTATACTGACCAAGGTTGGGGAGGAAAAAAAGTCTGACAGGTGAGCCTGAAGTCTGCTTTATACTGAACAGCTTATTGTTCAGATTTGCTGCTCCAGCCTAAATGATGCAGTTGCCTGAGGTGTCAGAATGTAACTGTAATGATTTAAGGTGAAATGGGTAATTCAAATAAGATGACTTTGGCTGCATGCCAGACATATAGTGGCTAGAAACCGTACCAGTTAGCTGCGACATTGTCGTGAAAAATAAACTTTACCCTGTGTCGTGCAGCCAACAACAGAGTAATTCGCATGATTAGCACTTAGCCTACACATAAAGCTCCAGTGCTTGCGAGATGTGGGTCTGAAGTCGTGGATGAAGCTACTCAGATGAGGGCAGTATTTTTAAAATTATTTTACTAATAATTTTTCCCACTCAGTTCTTCATTGCTTATTGAATCACTGTGTTTCTGATATATCGTCGCTGTCCAAAGAAAAACGGGTATCTCCAAAATGGCAACTTTACAGGAGAGCCCAAAAACCTAATTTCATTTGAATGTAAGTCAATGGAACCAGACGTCGTTCCAAGCTGTTTTGGGCCATTTCTGTTGGTCCATTCTTCATGAAATTTCCACACAGTGTAAAGAGCAGCTCATGTGATCAAATGAGGCATAAAAGTAAAAATCATCAAAAATGGAGATACATGTTTTTCTTTGGACAGCGACGATATGTTTAGGTTGCATGACAAAGTTCACTTTGACTGTGATTTAAGTTGCTTGGTAGGCACTCTAGACAACCAAATGTATGCACACAAGCACTGAAAATGTGAGTTTTTCATAAAAAAGTACTATAAGAGTAATTTTTTCAGTGTCTGGATACATTCAATTAAAAATTACACAGAAACCTCAACAACTGAACAGAATGGCAGTTTGTCAGTATTTAGTGTTTCCCTTACCTTTTATAAGATCTTTCATTCTTTTTAAAGAGACTTGCTTTCACTTTTTCATAGTAATCTTCAGGGATACTTTTTCACATCTCAAGAGTTCAGAATTAGATGTAGAATTTTTCTGCTCTCTCAATCCAAATACACCTCAGCACATGCAGTGATGTTGAGGACGGGAGTCTGAGGTGGTCAGTCCATGTTCTGAAAAAATGACAGCTTCTTTGTTTTCCAAATCTTCCTCTTATTTATTGTCCATTTACTTTTTCCTCAGATGGATAGGAAGCAAGAGTGGCTCCATTTTTCCACTCTCCCAAACATTTCTGTTATGTGATGGGAAAAGTGTTGGGGGTGGTCTCTAACTTTTGCCCAGTACTGTACATAGTCAGTCTTTAGTAATAAAGGTGTGTCAGTGTTATTTCTTGATTTGCTACAGCATAGTTTCAGATCCTCTTACCAAGCACCCAGCCTGCTGGACGTGTTAGATTGGACTGCAGGAAATTGAGATGGTGTACAACACACTAAGCACTCAGCAAGTAGAGCCAAAAAAGGGAAATAAATCAATAAGAGCGAGACGAAGAGCGTGTTGCAGATGATTATCTCAGGTCCCAGGGAGAATGATAGCATCTGACTATGGATAATTCATAAAATTCTCTATGACAAAACGATGTGATCAGCAAAGGAGCAAATTCAGTCTTGTTTAAACACAAATCAATTTATTCACAGTACAGCAGATGAATCTTGTGCCCTGTTTAAATACAATTTAGGCTTAAGGCTCAAGTAAATTAGTTGGACTGATAACTGTTCCCCCCCCTCCCAGATTCAGCAAACTCTACTCCCAGTTCTACAATTCAGAGTGTATTCCCAAATCTGAAATGAAGGGTTTCACCCTCGTCTGCTCAAATCCCCTGAATAATTACTCTAACCAACTTTGCTACAGCCAAGTTCTCTGATCGGTCTGAAAGCTTGTCGGATCAGTTAGCACGCTTAGTTAGTCGTTTATTAAAAAAGGATAATAACTGTCATCGTTTGCAGTGTCATAGTTTTTTAAGTGCCATACTCCTCTAAGCAGCCAATGAAACCTGACGCCACCCATCAGCACCGGCTTTTAATTACTCCTGTTTAGCAGTTCGCTGAAGGCAAAGAAGCAATGATGAGGATGTGTCAGCCTGAGCTATTACACCAGACTCGATCCATTGCCAAGGCACTGTTCTGCTGGCCTCTTCATCTTGTGCCAGCAGCAGAGCCCCAAAGGAGCCGTGAATCCACCGCGTTTCTCCCACACCCCCAGAATCCCCATGCCTGACCGATTCACACCAAGAACGGTCAGTTGGAGTCTAGACACAGTGCCTGCGGACAGATGATGGAGCATGTCTCTTGGATCTCCCCTCACAGCAAATTAGATGCCGTAATGGCTCATTTCTCTCTGTAAATATCCACCTCTGTGAGGACTATTTTGTGTCATGCCCGGTTCTGCAAGCACCGCTTCAAACTTGTATCAATCTTGTCCTGACCCAGATGGGCTCCACTCCATCAAATTTACAGTTGGGAGAGCAAGAACAACAATAACAACAACAACAACGAGAAATGTGTGCATTCTGCAGAAGATTGGCTCCTGGAATCGGCATGCAGATACAAAATCTGATCCTAGAGCTCGAGCCTATGACGGAGTTTTGATGTGATCTGTCAAATCAGTCATGGATGAAATGACAAAGCAATTTTTTTCTTGGCCAAGACGCTCAGAAGCACCCAAAAATCAACCTCTCCCTGTTAAATTTCACAGTCTGCTGGTGACGCAATGAACGCCCTGCACAGAATCAGCACTAAGTGCTGAGCCGTAGCTCGGTGCGGAAGGCACAGCTTCGGACAGTAATGAAGGTGCCAAGCCACTGCTTTCGCACCTGACAAACGGAGCTCTCCCTGCGCACCTTTCCCATTATCACTCCACATGAGGCAGCACCCCCCTAGACGTGACAGGACTCCAGGCCTTGCTGAACTCTATGGATGTGTAGGCTGATTCATTTTACTGTGCATTTTGGGAACGAGGCCTGGAGGGAAGCGCTTTCTCAGAGATTTATCTTCTCCTGTATTCTTGCCAGCAACGTATCCATCTACCACTGCTGGCTAGTGCATTGTTCTTGCCTAGGAGGTAGTGTGTCCATTCGTGCGACAATGAGGCATAATCCAAATGCTGGTGCCACTGGGAATAGTTAACGGCTTGAGATGTCACGTTGATAATTTACGACCAATGTGGAGTGCAAAGGTGTGAATTGCTTTTCCGAATGGTGACGTCAGTGCAGCACAAGTGAGGCCTAAATCAAAATCTCAGTGACAGTCTTATGAGCCACAAGGCTTCAGTGCAGCGTAACTTGCCTAGGGACCCCTCAAAACACTTCTGGGGATTTGAGGCAGAAGGATGAGTCCAATCAATGGCAAGTTAGCAGAATCAGATGTGGATCTTGTTTGCCGGCATGACCAATGCTCCTTAAAAATATGATCACTGAGAATCACTGAGCATGCAAAAGAAGACACAGTGAGGAGCAATATAAATACTGTTGCTGCATTTGTCCTAGTCCTCCATGAGCTTTCCCCATTTCATCCCTTTAAATTCACAGTTTTTTTTTTTTAAACGTATACATGATTTATCACCGTCAAGGAAGCAAAGTAGCTGTTCTTTGTTTGTGTGCTTGCAGTTGCTAATCCAGAAAGCCATTTCAGAAAGCTGGTGTTCAAGAAAAGGACCAGAATTAGATAAGCCTTGAGCGAGGGGAGGCAAAGCTGAGCAGGTGATGGAAAGCATCCATATTTTACAATGTGTTTCTGTACAGATTGTAAGATCTGAGAGTTTTTGCAGAGAAGTGTCTAAAAGGGAACGCCGCTGAAGCACTTAATTTTACTCAGCTTGATGGTTTCTGGAATTTACATTTTTGAGTTAACCTGTCACCTGTTCATCACTTCCTCTTTAAGCAAGAAATACTGACTATATGTGTTCCTGAGCATATTTCACTGGCTTCAGGCCGAAGCCCAACAGAAAACTGTCCAGCTTTGAGAGATGTTAAGACGGATCAGGTTTCAAGGACGACTAACAGTCATACATTGTTCTATTGTCTACACAGTCATTATCATAAATCTATATAAGAATTCTGGTGCAGTGACGCCCAACAAAAATAAAGTATGTGTCCTCTACCGAGGATAACCTAGATTAAAACCTAATAAAGCTGTTTCAAACATGAATGATAGTCAACGGAGAACTGAGACTATCTGAGCTGGGCCTTTGTTTGGGCCGTAAATGTCAAAATCTGGGTAAAAAATACCTCTGCGATAATTCCACTTTCTATGAAGAGGCTTAAAGTGGGAGGACTAAACTAATGGTGATTCATATGAACTTGCTCACGTCCTAGGTTAAACACGGACATTTGAAGCAGATATAAAGGATTCCACGTTTTATTTAATTCTTGTAGGAAGCATTTTATTGTGGAGTTGCCGTATAAGGAAAAAAGCAGGGAACACAGTACTTTCCCGGAAACTCTTTTATTAAACACAGCCCAGCAGTAATGAACAGCCGGGATAGCAGGCAGGTCTTTAATAGCCACACAACTTTCCCTGACGGTATGCATTTACATTACACCGCTACCCCACTAGACATCCCTACTGCCCACATCATCACAGTACATACAACACTTGTATGTCTTAAGCCTCTCTTACTTCTGCCACACTGCTACCTGTGGTGTTTCATACCCGCCTCACCACATGTCCACACCTCCTGCACGTTTACAGCTGATGGAGCCAGTAGTGGGATACTACAGTATCATCTATTTTACTTTGTAACGGTGTTTTATTTGGAGCTCAGGCTCAGAGTTGCAGCTTTCCATCTGTAACTTCTGAACTGCATTGGTCAAGCTAGCACTCACACTTACAGTCAGTTATGCATTTAGGACCTCCAGAAAGTCTAGACTGTTTTTGTTCTCCCACAAAATGGAAATCAATGGTCATCTTACACACCTTCTTTTGTCTCCATTTGAAACAATGATAACCAGTTAAATTTTTGCACCAGTCTCTTTGTGAAATTTAGCAAGTGTTAAAAAGCCCGCTGATTGTAGGTAAAGTAGCTAAAGAATGGCATGACAGTGTAACATCATAAGCTTATTTTCAGCCTCCCTAGAACCTAATAAAGCTGTTTCCAACATAAACAATTGTCAGCGGCAACCAAGACTCTCTCAGCTAAGCCTTATTATGTCGCATCATAATAAGTTTGTTTTTTAGCCTCAACCAAGATTTAAAAGACATACAGGAAGTTCAAGAGGTTAATTAGACTCTTTCTTTATTTCGCAACTTGTTTTTTTTTTACTTACTGCTTATGGCTCTGCAATACTAGTTATCTAAAAAACAATGCACAAAGAAATCTTGACAGTCTGCATTGAGGTAAGAATAAGAATATTAAGTGGTTGGTATAGTGTAGTGGATAGCACGTCTCCCTCCTATATTGTAGACTGTGGCTTGATTCCTCATCTGGGCTAGCCTACCAATAAAAGTTGACCAAAGAGGTTTCTAAGGTAGAGGTATACGTGGTGTTAATGTGTTCTTGTGTATCCAGTGCCCGGTTGGTGTGTCGGTTGTGCACATCCTCAGAAATGGATGCTACGCATTAAGGTGCACACAGAAACACTGGGGCAGTGCAGACAATCAGCGGTATCCAAATGGAATGCCTTGAAAAAGGCTACGTTACCGCAAAACGGTATCTTTGCCGCTGCATAGTGAGAAATATGCTCGCCAGAACTGAGAAATGCTGAGAAATCATTTTTATTTTAATAGTAAATAAGGAAACAAATCCAAGGCCCTTATGTTTGTGCACGGTGGACAGAACAGAGTGGTTCACCCTCTAAAGGAAGCCTCCAGTACCACATGTAGCACATAGGTGTGTGTGTGAACAGATACGTTTATGTCTATGCGAGCATATGACCCAACAGCAAGTATATCTTCCCCCTTATACTTTCCTCACCTAAGAAGGGTTCAAACCAACCAAATTATAAGTCGCTCTGGATAAGAGCATCTGCCAAATACCAGAAATGTAAATATTATGAATAAAGTTTTGTTTTAAAATATTCATAAACTTTAACAACACACAAATTGGCATCAGGTAAAGTAAACAAACAAAATGCTACAAGCATGTTGGCACAAACAGACACTGGAATAGATTCATTGTGTTTGTGAAATCCAAAACACATTTTGACAACTTGTATTAAAAAGGAGCCAGTCAGTCTCAGGAGAAACAATAACATACATACAAAACAAATCCACCTTGAATAAGATGGCAAAAGAAAATAAACACAGACACTGAAGAAGAGTGATATTAAAAATTAGGCCAACATAGAATTCATTTTCAGCTTATTTCCTCACATTAAAGCATGAATGCCTGTGGTAGCCGTATGTTGCAGACTACCTGCAGTTATCAGCGGCAGATGGTTGAAGTAAAGCTATAGTCTGCAGCTTCTCGGTCAAGTCGCATCACTTCTTCAAACATGAGCTCAGTGGTAAAAAGCATCCACCTTGGCCGCGCGTGATGAATCAATTTATTTTGAGATGTTGATGTGATGGGATTTGAACACAAAGTAAACAGACACGGTGGACATCTTTGAAACTGAAAATCTAAAATGTTCTATTTCTTTTTCATCCCCAGCGAGCCTGAGGCGAAGTGGACTTAAGAATAAATGAAGCATGAGAACTTTGTCAGCAGCCACAGTGTTATTCTCTCTTTCTCTAACACAACCTGCTGGAAAAAAATAAGAACGCCAAAGGGTTTCAGTTTAAAAGCCACTAACAACATAAACATACAGTAACACTTCACAGTGTTCAATTAACTGTACCACTGGGGCTGCCTTTAGCATTTCAAATTCAATTACTATATGGCCAAAAGTATGTGGACACTTGACCTTCAGGCCTATAAGAGCCTGTTAGACTTGGATATCAACCCCCCCGGCGCACACACACACAACACACACACACACTTTACACCAACAACAGCCTCCACTCTTCTGAAAAGGCTTTCTATGAGATTTTGAAGTGTGTCTGTGAAAGTTTGTCCTCATTCAGTCAAAAACGTATTTGTGAGGACTGGCACTGGCTCGCAGTCAACGCTCCAATTCATCCCAAGAGTGTTCAGTGGGGGTGAGGTCAGGGCTCTGTGCAGGCTGCCTCCACAGAGTTCCTCCACACCAAACTCCCCAAACCGTGTGGAGCTCACTTTGGGCACTAGGGCACAGACATGCTGGAACAGGAAAGAGCCTTTTCCAAACTGTTTGCATACAATTGTCCAAATGTCTATCATTGACACTGACAACCATATCATTAACAGTACCATCTACAAATCTAGTAGGGTAGAATTTCACAAATCTCTCATGCCTGTACCATGTTTAAAGTCACTGAGCTCATTAGTACGAGCCATTCTACCACTAGCGTTTGTATACGGAGATGTGCTTTATCTCATACATCTTGCTACTCAAGTCTATTCTTGGTCTCCAGGCCAAAAGTGACTGGTTTCAACATGATTTGCACTCAGCATGATTTTTGCATCATTATTGAGAAACAAACCTTTAAACAGCAAATACCAGCTGTTTCTTTACATCATAGTACCAGTCCACAGAACTGCCGTGTGCCCAATTAATTCATGACACAGTGAACAGAATTATGAGACAAAGTAAGAATGCAGAATTAACTGCTTTTTATTCTACAGCACTTCACTAACAAAAACTTTATCTGTGTCCAGTAAAAAAAGCCAGTGCTATCAGGATAAGAGTCCCATGTGATTATTCACTAAAAGGTAATCTTATTTAATTAAAGAGTGCTGAAATATGTATCATATCATACTTATTGAAATCTTCTATAAATAAATAGATAAATCGATAGATAGATAAATAAAACATTTAAGCATCATATTCATAGTAGTTAATGGTAAAATAAGATTTTCTAAACAAAGTAAATTTCATTGATATATTTAAATTTTGAATTCGGAAAAAGACCACATTTCTAGCATCCCACAGGTTATTTAAATTTGAGTTCTCTGCTCTACATGTTTGAGTATTGGCTAATTAAATATATTGATCTATTGAACTGTTGATAAATATATTGATCTAATGTCCTTGAGCTGGGCAGCCCAGAATGTCCTTATTTAATAATAAGAAAAACTTAATATATATAGTGAATTAAAATGAATCAACAATTAACCATAAATTAATTCCATTGTTTCCTCTTTCTTCTATTTATTTTAATTTTTTTTGAGAAAATCGTAACCCGGTCTCAGAGTTGTCTCCGTTTTGACTACTGCGGTGTCCTAGTCTCTGTATTGATGTATCCAGGTTTTGGTATTGACTCGGACTCATCCCTGGGGGTCGTTACTACAATACTACTGTCTAGCTATGGGTGTGGCTGAAACCCCCAACTCAGTTATTAGAAGGTGTGGTTAGATATGTTTACATGATTTTGACCTTAATACTATTACACAGAACACATTTCCAAATAAATACATTCCTGTATATACAGTATTTAACATATACAACTTTATAACAAATAAAACTAATAACCAAAATAGTGTGACATTATTATAGTAGGACCCAGTAATCCCTCTATTTATTTATTTATCTACCGCACAAAAACTAAGCAGCATGGGTAAGTTTCTTCCATGAAACCTCCTTCCTCTTACACAGAAACAACCACCATCTGCTGACTTGCATTCAAGTTCTTCAGTCTCGCTCTCCCTCACCCATCAGTGATTCAACTCAGATTTGAAAACACTGAAGTGTACCCACAGCCAACAAGTCAAACTGACTATCGTTGGAAACACAGGAGGTGAAGAAATAACAGTAGTGAAAATAAGATTATGTGAATGTTTTGGTGTACATAAGGATCCTGTTTTTGGACCACTGTGATTTATCATAGGGCACCAGATCAGGGACACAATGCAGAGTTCCAGACAAACCCCATGCACTGTGTGTGAGAGAGGCTATCAGGATGAGAATTAGATTTGGGCCATTGCGACTGTGTCGTTTATGTAGTCGAAGATTAGCCAGAAAGCCACGGGGAAGTTAACGATAGGTTGTGAAATGAACAGGACGAGGTAACTAAATTCTGCAGGCTCCACATTTAACTCCTGCTTCATGGCAGTGCTGATCTAGCCTACGGTCGGCGGCTCTGCGGTAACCCTATAGGACTGTTGCTGCTTAACCAGGGAGAGGAATCCTTGTTTCCTTCTCGAGCTTGGATATTCGGCGGATAATCGGGTTTTCTGCCTCATACTGCTCACAGACAACTTCCAAAATCTTGAAACTGCAGTTTACGAATACAGTAGGGACCATCTCTAAAGTGCGGGTTCTGTTTAAAACGTACAAGATTCAAAATGATGAGGAGCCTGTTCATGTTATTTATAAAGACTTGAAGCGTACCGAAATACACAGAAAATATAAAAACCTGCTACTTTACAAATCTATACGAAAAAATGCAGACATATGTTGTGATAACCTAACCAAAGCCTTTAATTTATAACTAGCCATAACCTTATTGAAACATACCCCACAAACCTACTGCGAAATAAAATCTCTTGTCATTTATTATACCACATCTGACAAACATGCTACAGCGTTCAGTTTGATAGAACATGCTTTGGTTGAATTGTAGTTTTTGTTTTTGTTTTGTTTTGTAAGACATCCATGTGACATACAGATCAGATATTACAGTAGTGTACAGAGAACAGTTTGGAAAGACATACCATGCTTGAATTTTCTAAATGACTACTGTGAAACATTTATAGATTCATCAAGGTCTGCTACAGTAACATCCATTTAGCTACTAACACCTCACAGTGGACCTGTGCAGTCTTTTTCTGATGGCAGATAAACTTTTAAATCAACCGTGGGAGGAACTACCTGTAGCTCCTAGGATGATATTGTAGTGTTGCCCATTCTTTGCCCATCTTGTGCTCTGCTCTTTGGCTGAACTTGCTTGGACGGTCTGCCCTGGCCATGTTGGCAGTTGTTTCTGTGGTAAATAATTTACATTGTACAAATTATTTCATAAAACAACTTCAGGTTTATGTGTTTAGTTATATCACTCCCATCTCTCAGTATTACTCATACAAATATCAAATAGCTACATGTTTAAATTTGTTTTCATTGGGGATCCTAATTTGTTTACATGAATATTTAGCTATGGCTATTTGTGCACTGTAAAGGGAAAACAGTAAAGCAGTGTCATATGAGAAGCCGCTTTGATGGATGAGTTAAAAGGCCATGCAGAAATTAAACAGTTTTTCTTATGTTAAAAATAAAGTTCAGCTCTTCATGACCACTGATGGAAGTTAGGGCATCATAATGTCGTACGGCTTGACTTGGGCTTGACGTATAACAGGGGCCTGACTTGCTTGAATCTTTCCACCATAACTTGGGACTAGCTTAAGACATGTAGGTTAAGACTTGAGACTTGCTTGTAACTTGCACATGTGTAACTTACTCCCACCTCTGCTGTTACCTCACGGCAAGAAGGGCCTGAGTTTGATTCCCATTTAGGACATCCGGGGTCCTTGCTGTGTGGAGTTTAGGCCACCCATTTAGGCTTGTGTCTTAGTTTTGTGCTGGCACAAAAAGCTCAGGACATTGTGCCCCCTTATTTAAACGTACCAAGATAACTCTTCTAATGAGCGCATTCACCCCTTCACATTAGAAAGTTCAGCCTATCTAAATAATGAATTCAGCTAATTTAAAGTGCACCCATTGCTGACACAGGCATTCAGTTGTGCACACACACAGAAAGCTTGTATAATCTCCACAGGAAAGCACTAATTCATAGAATGTAATGCAAGCCGCTGCGCATGAGCCTAAGGTCACCATGCCAATTCCAAGCATCAGCTAGAGACGGAAGGGCCTGCACAGTTTACGCTCCACCCATAGTCTTACCACACCTGATCCAGGTAATGAAAGCCTTCAGGGGCTTCTTAAGAAAAGGGCCAAGTGTGTTGGATCTCAGCTGTCCAGGATGGTGGATCTCCAGGGCCAGGATTGGGCATCCTGGACTAGAGAGCTATAAAGTGGGTGCAGAGCAGGGGGACTTCTTTCTCTGGGATAATGAAGTCGATTCCAATATCTTTAGGATGAGCTGGAATGATGTTTGTGATCCAAAACTGATCATCCAACATCAGTACCGGACCTCATGAATGTGCTTGTGGCTGAATACAATCAAATCCTCACAGCTGCTCCAATATGTAGTATAAATCCTGACCCAAGAGTAGAGATATTTATACCCTTTATTTAAGTGCTGGGAGAGCAGTTGTCTAAATATCTGTGCGCAAATACAGTAGCAAGTTAAGAGTCCTGTAGGAAGTCAGTGCTGTATAAGGTAATTTATAGAATCTGTTCCCTCTTTGTCACATTGATATCCCCTAATGACAGTGCTCTCCTGTAAGACAGTATCTCAGTACATAAAAAACCCACTGCACCGTCTGAAAGGAGGGAGTCTGTTTCCATTAATGTCATTAATTAATTATGGATGGAATTGATGAGCGTGATATACAAAGGGGTGGTTAATTAGGTTTTTTTTTGTTCTGGTTTTTCAGAGAGTAAATCACTCGGGATGGTCTACATTAATCAGGTTTGTAACGTGTATCGAGCAGAAGACTGTGAAATACAGGGCTTGTCTATAACACTTCAGCAGCAGAGACCTGGGAATATATTGCAGCCATATGTAATTAGGGAGGAATAATCATACATGCTGGAAATAGTGTGACAGCGGAGCGGTGTCTTTAAGACCACGCTTTTCTTTTCTGAGGGAAGCAGCAGGTTTCCACTGGATGAAATGTCAGACACTTCAAGAAAAACATATGAAGTTTGATAAATTTACTTCCTGACATTTTGCAGACTTGATTTTTGGCCTGGGCTCTGCTGGATGCAGGAGATGATTCCCCTAGGATAGGGCTTTCTGGTTGAGCAGAGATGGAGTGTTGGAGTCCCTTACCTGCAGGTATCTGAAGCCAGAAACAGCTGGATGCACAGGGCTGAAAGCAGGGGGTGGCGAAAGGAAAACAACTGAATTCAGGATAAACTGAAATGACGGTTCAGTGGATAGACATTACTGTTTATATACCTGAGTGTGACTGTGATTGGAAAAGGTTATGGTGTAATGTAGCCGACTGTGGATTAAAGGTGGACGCCTGAGGTTGAACTACTTCTGCTCTGACAGTTTGATTTAAGAAGCAGCATAGTGTAGTTAGGAAGGTTCAGTCAAAATAAAACTTACATTTGAGAAATACAGTCATCATCATCAAAAGAATAGCTGCACCCAGACGGACGTGTGGGATTGCAATGCTATTGGGAAGGAAAGTAAAGGTAACTTTACCTGATGTGGGCGATATGTATTGAGCTACACCTACAGAAGTCTTGTCTCTCAGTATGGCACTGGGCCGTCATGTTTGCTCATGGATTGGTTGTAGAGGTTCTTAATGGCGTCCTGTGATAATCCATCCCAGCATGCAGCTTGAATATTCTCTCACAGTTCTTGCAGCTTTGTGGTAGAGGTGGAGGTGGAGTGACACCAGGCCTTCTGGACGTGTGACAACAAACCATCCATTTTGGCACTGATCACAGTGCCTCCACACACAGATTCGTTCATTGTCTCCACCATGACAGAAGCGGGAAGGGTGAGCACTGAAGATGCCACTCTGAGTCACTCCATGACAGTCTGGCACGCCACCATCGCAGTCTTTGGCAACATTGTCATGTTGTTAAGGGCAGTTGTAATGGTCTGCGTGCATGTAGTTCTGTGTTGTGGAGTTGTCTACCAATGGTGGTGCTCGTGAATGTCTGCAGTTGTGGCTGCAAATGTCACTCCGGGCAAGTTGGATAAGATAATTTGGCCAGATCTGTATGCCAGATCGTTCCTGTCGCTGGTATGTGCCAGCTTCTATCCACTCCAGACAACCGAATGCTATGGTAGTAATATGGTAGCTATGGTAGTAAACCATTACTATGGTGTAATGGTTGATGTAACCATCCTTGTTTTCAATGCGACCCCTCTTCAACTCTTCCAACTACTCAACTTGCTTTTGAACATTTCTCTGAGGCATACTTTTTTTATGAGCACAGCAGCACGAGACAAAATGGAAAACGCGTGCAACAGGATGACCTTATGTGGTCAGTCATGTACAGCAGTAAGGTCTGTCCTTGCTTACGTCACATGCTCGGCCAAGTATAAAACCTAAATCATCTGCATGTCTCATGGTGTCAGATCTACCCACCAAGTTTCATTCTTGTAGGGTGATTCCTTCTCAGTGCAGTTTTTTCAATGATAAGTGTACATGCTTGAAGAAGACTAAATAATTGGCCCTTGGTATTAAATCATTTTCACATCATGAGAAAGAAATAATTCCATAGTACCATATTTATTTCTTTATGTAAAAGATGAAGACAATAAAACAAATAACACATTTGAGTATAAAGCTATTTATCCACCTATTGTACAAAGTGATCCGACATTAAATTGGATCATGATACTTCGGGTCATCAGGTTCAATAAATTGGATGTTAATCAGGTGTGTGGGTGTAGGTGTGTGGTTGTGTGTGTGTGTGTGTGTGGTTGTGTGTGGGGGGGGTGTGGGTGTCGATGTGGGTGTGGTTGACACTACCCTGTTAAACATTGCCCTGCATCTTCACCACACACATTGTTAGCGTAAGTCTCAGTCAAATAAGATTTCTGAGGACCTCAGAAAATTATTTGTCAATACTCATTAGGCTGGAAAGGTTCCAATACTATTTCTGACAAATTTGGACTTCATCGATCCACTGTCAGGCAAACACAATAAGAAAAATATATATGGAATGCTACCATGATGAAAGTCTCTGGTCTCCAAAAAGAACATTTCTGCCTGTTTAAAGTTTTCCAAAGATCGTCTGGACAAGCCAGACAGCTAGTAAAGTAAGGTGATGTGGACAGACAATGCAAAAATGGATCATTGTGGCATAGATTACTCTGCCTTATTTAGAGAGGCAACACCAAGATGAGAGTCAGGTGCCCACATGAAATATTCCAGAAGACTACTAAATTAATACTATGTGGACAGATATAAGAAAAAAAAAATCTATATGTTATATAATATATAATATCTTTGTGGCTTAAATGAGAGATTAATGACAAAACCAAACACTACCTGTGTCCTAACTCAGAGGCTGCATCCTTCAGAGGCTGTTTATGAAGACCAATTAGGTCATATCTCCATGGCTAGTCTGCTCCGATTTGAAATTTCCTTCATACGCAGTCGAAAATGCATCCGTCTTCAATAGGTGGATCCTTCACCAGCCAACATCTCCCGAGGTTCACTGCGGGACAGTGATGCAAATGCCGGAGAAGACACTCCATTTCAGTTTGACCTTCACAGTCTACACAGCCTTCAAAGGATAAACTTCTGTACACTGCATCCTTCAAAGGATGCAGCCCCTGAATTGGGACACAGGTGGTGAAAACATGAAACATGGTGGTGGCAGTTTCACAGTTTGGCGCGGTGTTGTTGCTTTTGCACCAGAACAATATGCCATGATTTGATGAAGCAATTATTTAATAAATTTCTGTTATTAATATCTATTGTTATTAGTTTAAGTCACAGTTATTTCTATGAATGTAGAATTTCACAAGTTCAGATGCATCCGTGTATGCTGGTCACAAAAGGGCGATGGGATGTGGTATACAAGCAGGAGGGTGTGGTGATTTTTTACAACCTCAGTAAATCAGATTACTCTGCCTTATTAAGAGAGGCAACAGCAAGAGGTGAGTAAGGTGCACACATGAAATATGGAAGCAAGACATTGGCTAACGTGTTAAAGTAACCTATAATAGACTAAAATATTATTATAAATGAAGTAGTTGTATAATGGTACTGTTTTTAAAGCCATAAACTGGACCTGTCCTGTGTTTGAAGGCCTTCCAGTTGAACCTTGAATAATTTTTTTTTTTTTAATTCCACTTTTAATTATATTTTTAATTAAAATATTTTAATTGATTTTTTGATTGATTGATTTTCCAGTCCAGAGGCCTGCAGAAGGGGGTTAAAGCCCTCTGGGAGGTTCTGTTTTTTGTCATTGTCACCCTCGGGTTGCTCATTAAGAGCAAGATTCAGACCTTGATTTCTGCAAGGTTGCTTGTGAAAATGTCGTAAAGAGCTGTTGAATTTAATCTAATTAGTCCAGCCACCATCATTCCCTCCCTGATCTCACGACTCTCATCAGCAGCACATTGCTTTCCCCTCCAAACGCAGCAAGAAGGGCCAACTTGAGTCATCCACCTGTTTACCTACTTAGGTTAAGCTTCTCCGCCATATAAATCTCAGCGATCCACCATTTAGTCTGAAACTACAGCCCACGCTTTCACAAGACGCTCATGCTCATTCCTGTAATTAGGTCTTAGCATAAAAACTGGAGACACTATCATATGCCTTTAAGGGGCTGTGGTGGGGACACCTAACGTCCAAGGTATAGGACCTGGCAGGTCACGTCTAGGGAGCTTGTGTTAAGTAATAGTCCATATGATCAGCCATCATTTCACACTATTTTAAATGGCAGACTCAAACCACTTTCCTGAGCCTGTAGTAAAATGTGTCATCGCACTATTCATCCAAGGTTTGAAGGACACCACTGTAGTGATCCTGCACTAAAAAAAAACTTGCAAGAAGTATAAAAAAGTCTGACACATCTTACCTCCCACCTGCTAATTCCCTCCGACTTCTCAGAAGTGGTGCCAAGGCATTAGCATGTGTAAGAGCGGCTAACGGGACAACTAGCCGCAGGGCGCCTTCTCTCACTTGTAGTTACAGCAGACACCTCTCTCGCTTTTTTCCTCTCTCTCTCTCTCTCTCTCTCTCTCTCTCTCTCTCTCTCTCTCTCTCTCTCTCTCTTTCTTTTTTCCTCTCTCTCTCTCATTCCCCCCCTCTCGCTCTCTCTTTTTCCTCTCTCTCTCTCTTTTTTCCTCTCTCTCTCATTCCACCCCTCTCTCTCTCTCGCTCTCTCTCTCTCTCTGTTTTTCCTCTCTCTCTCTTTTTTCCTCTCTCTCTCTCATCCCCCCCTCCTCTCTCTCTCGCTCTCTCTCTCTCTTTTTTCCTCTCTACCACCCCCTCTCGCTCTCTCTCTTGCCATGCCTGTGGGCAGGGAAAACTCAGATCTCTGTGATTAATTCCTCGCAGCATGGCGTGTGACCCGTTCCATCGAGATGAAGCCAGTGTGCATGAGTGTGTGTGAGGGAGTGCAGGAGGGCCTTCATCTCTCTCCCAGCTGGGGATGGACACACAGCTTGCACAGGGCCACAGCCACTTGTAATTTGTTTGTGAGATTTGTTTAGTGAAGGAAAAGGGGAGGGCAAGTGGGATCTACAGCCACGTGTTATCTCAAGGCCCTTTTAGGACGCTGCCAAAGTCCTTGTCCCAGTGAACCTCGCAGTTCTCCAAAACAAGCTGACCGATTTACGATTCAGCTGGAAGCTCGGCTAAATACGCTTTTTCTCACAGACGTTTGACATTGTGTTCATAAGACATTCAAAGGGTATGTTTCAGAGGGGGGTTCAATACACTCCAGTAAATGGACAGCAAGTTTGTTTACAGTTGCTAACATGGATGTAAAGCACCAAGTCTCGTGTGAGCGCATTTGCTTGTACTCGATAATCCGATAACTGCAGAGAATTAGATTTGGTCAGTAATTCATTCAACGCGTTTACATGCACTTGGCAGTCAGATATCGGGGAAACTGTGGGTCAATGTGAGTCGGGCAAACCCAAAGAATAAAAATGTAAACACAGCATAAAATTCCTCATCATGCCGAGGCTTTTTTTCCAACTGAGTCACTTACAGTTTTTACTGAACTGAAAAACCTGCTTTAGCAACAGTAATAATTTTTAAACTCTTTCTTGTTTAAAAAATATCTTGCCTCCTCTAACATATATATCTTAGGCATGTACAGAATAACTTAAGTTATACAGAATGACTTTATGTAATTTATACGGAATGTTATGACTTTTTTAATAATGCTGTTAACTTATATATAAATATAATGCTTATAAATAATGCTGGGAACAAGAGCAGAACCTTTTCTCATTAGTCTATAGGGCTAGCGCCATCTGCTAAGGGTTAATCCCCCTTTATCACATTGTTTTTCCATAGCGAGGCAGACAGTAGCTTCTTAGCACACTCATAAATTCATTCATCAACATAATTAGGCAGTAATGAATATTAACGTTCTTCATTTTGTCACTCATGTCATGGGTTTCAGAAATGCTCCAAAGTTGTTTTGTTGCCATCTTGTGATTGCTGAGTTAAAAGCTGCTTGCTATGCTGTTTACTTGAACAATCACATAATGGGCAAACTCTGATAAAGATTGGACCATTAAGTGCATGTCATTGAACACTATGCTGTATCCAAAGTAATGGGAGTAAAGTTTAGATAGATCGCTTGTTAGGCCTAGTATCAATGCTGAACCCTGAGGGCCTTCTAGGCCATCAGTGAAGGCCTAATGGAAAAAAATGACCTCTTGTTTATTTGTAGTTGTTTAATTAAAGGTGAAATGTAGACAAAATCTATTTGGTGTAACGTTATTCTGTATTCAGTATTGATTAAAAAAACTGTATAAAGGCAATTTGTAAGATAACTTCATACTCCAAACAACAGGCGACAACAGAACACCAGAAAGTGCGCAGGCCCACTTCCTCGCTCTTTTCTCCCTATCATTCTGAATTAAATGTTCTGAGTTCAGCATCGAACTTCACCAAGAGCGACTCCAGTGTCAATGTTGCCTCTTGCCTTTCTTATATTTATATCAGTTCTTTTGTTTGCTCCTTGAGAGCGGACAGCAGTGGTGGTCGTGATAAGGGTTGATATGGCTTTTTTTGGAAATCTGTCCTTTAATTATGTAACTGGTAGCAGAACCTTCATCGTGATTGATAAGAGGAATAGGCAGTTGGGGCAGCAGAGCTACTTCTTCATCCTTTCATGTTGAACTGATTTGACTCAACACTACACTGATTTATTATCACCTCTGAGGTACGAAGTAGTATTGAGACAGGATGGGCCTGGGCTAGATGGTTAGAATGCTAACTTCAGTATACACATATATAAATAATATCAAATAAGGTGACAAATATAAATCTAAATATATATATAGATATATAGATTTGTCACTTTATTTGACACTTTATCAACGCTGTGTCTTTACACTCAGTTGATCAGTTTAGTTGCGTTTGGAATGGTTTTACTTTTTCATATTGATCATTTTCCAAAGGCACTAAAATACTACAATTCATGTAGTAAATTTGATGGCAGTTTTTACATAAATTGTTTATGCTGGTAAAAAAAAAAAATTCCAAGCTTATGTCATGCTGCACTGCACATGGAGTCTTTCTGTTCTGTCCAGAGTTCAGTGGATACTGCCCAAGATATTCACCACAAATCCCTACAGTGTTTGTGGAAAACAGCATTAGACCAGTGGCAAACTTTTACTTATAGTTGCGGAAAACTGCTGCATGATAAGCAGAGTCACTGTCAAAAGGAAAACATGTATTTCTGTTCTTCTCGATTTTAACTTTTATGCATTATTTGATCACATGATCTGCCATTTACACTGTGGTTCAAAACTGGTTTGGAGAAAGTCTGAGTCCATTGACTTACATTACAATTAAATGAGGATTTTGCCCTCTTCTGTAAGTGGCTATTTTGGAGATACTTATCTAGAGGGGCCAAGAAATGTTCATATTACTAGAATCCCATAGAGTTGCTTGCAGAAATGAATAAATTTGCCACTTCTCTGTCTGATTAAAAGATACATTTTATTTTTATTTCCTTTTAAGTTATTGCTTTTAATCATTTTAGCACCATTTTTATTTATTAATTTTCTCCCCTTATGCTCTCTGCCATTATCTTTCTTTTCGTGACCCTTTTGCTTTTAATTTAAGCACACTGGACAGCCTTTGTGCATGAAATGTACTATAAATAACCTTGCTCTGCCTTGAAGGTAGGTGAAGGTAGGCTTTGCCTTAAAATGAGATTCATACCCTCTCCCATAATCTGTAATGCTAATACCACCCGGTAGAGACATTAACATGCAGACCCCAAAAGCATCCAGGACATTAAGATTTGCGATAGTATATCCAGTCCAGGTCATTTTGTCGGGCCAGGCTAGTGGAGAAGGATTTCATTGTTTCGAGTCCGCCAAGGGTGTAATTCCATTATCTAAAAGAGAGCAAGCAAATGAATGTAACCAAAGATGTCCTTGCCATTGATTTTCCTAAACCACTGATTTGGATGGATTTGAAGCAAGCACTTGTTGGGCCAAAACGTGTTGCAACAGCAGACAAAGCAATTTATCGCCACATATAGAAAAGAGCTTTGCTCCACAAATGTGCCTAGCGGAACCATCTCGAATCTAATTGAGGTTTTAAGCGATACAGCTGTCTATTAACACCAAGCAGGGTTTTCAAATCTAATCGATGCGCCCCAACAAAAGCACTCTAATTTAATAGAGCCCATTCCCCTTTTCTGCACCCTGGCCCTTAGCAGGTCACAGCAATAATGGATAAATGGGACACTTTACACTGCAACAGTTTAAGTAGACATTACACAAAGCTAATCGTCAAGCTGGGCTAAGCCAGTGATGTTCTCCAGCACTTCTTTTGTTCCCCTTAAGTCTCGTTGCCCTTTGAGTTCAGCTGTGACCCACAAGGACAGGAGACAGGGTTACACCTTATAGGAGAGATGGTCTATTAAGTTGGTCATACTGACATGTCCAACTAGACCCTGTGGATAACGATGTCCAGAGTGTGGTGTGTGACGGGCAGAGAAGGGCTTTGATAAACATATAATGATGTGTGGCAGAGCGGGCTCTGTCAAGGGACACTAGGAATTCACTGCATTTGGACTCAGCAAGAAAAACCTAAATGTGATTCTGTTGTGATTACGGGCCCTTATCTTTGGATGGGCTGTATGTAATGTGAATATATTATTAGAGTGCCGGTGACATGGACATGCTCTGAAGGCTTAAATAGGCTGCATCAATGGGTGAGAGCTTTATGCTCAAAGCCATACATGCATGAATGGCTGATTAAAATGGACGAAGAACACCGCCTATTTAATTTCAAGGGCTTTTGTTACAATCCTATTTGGGAATTAACCAAAGGAGATCCACATAGACCAATATGAGCATAAAAAATAAATCCTTTAAGTTTTTAATTAAACTATTAAAGTATTAAGGACACCTTCTGGGTTTGTAATGAAGTCGATAACATTCAAAGTGAAACTTGATGTCGCATTCTACATATGCCATAAAGGAAATGCATATCATGCCCTTTCAGTTCTGAGAGTAATGCAGACGACCAAGCGCTTGCGGCAGAGACACCTATGCACCAAAGCAATCGGCATAGCTTGTTCAAAGGATGGAGGAGGGATGGAGGCTAAAAATAGCCCTGGTGCTATACAGATGGTACCCAGTGACTGACCGAGACCAATCGCGGCCGATGCGGAAGAGGTCATTAGATGATAAATATTAGGTCAATCAATAGAAGTGTCAGAGCAGCACTTGAGAGTGATCATTGCAATCAGGGAAGAGCAGGAACTCAAAAGGATCACCCCTGGAATTCTTTCTCCCATCTCAAATGACTTCTCGGTCACCTTCTCTCGCTATCTGTGTACTCCTACCCCTGTCTCTCTTCTCCATACTCCGTTCCTGAGATTTCATTTCTGACAATCAATACTGCATTCCAAATCACAGTGACATTTATGGGACAGGACGATTTACTGCCTGGTCTGTGCAAACGAAAGAAGAAAAAAAGCGATTCCTGCTGGTGCAAAGCACCATGCTGTCTCCTGTAGTGGCGCACAGGCTGAGGTCTTATTCCAATAAATCAGCCAGTAACATTACGAGTGATGTAATTAGAAACACTCAATAACCTGCTCACACCGACGCTGTTTGACTACATGGACTGACCTGTGGTATTGTTGAAGCTTCAGGATCCTGTCTACCACATGCTGTAAAAGCTGCTGTTCCCCTTGGTTTGCTAATTGCTTGCCTGAGAATCCAAAAAAAGAAATATTCTTCAACAAAAAACACTGTTTTACTACTTTAAAGTGTTTGACAAACAAATTGCTTGACGAAAGAAAAAGAAAGCTGCACTGGAAACATATTTAACAGCAAATATAATGCAGTTCTGCCAAATTTGTGAACCAACATTTGTAGTCTACTTTAATTTTATTAGTGAGTTTAAGGAAAGAAAATATTTGGACTACTTGGTCTGTCTGCTATACTGCTGGAACCTCAAGCTCTTGTCCAGCACATGCTGTACGAGCTTGGGTATCCTACCTGGTATGCAACCATAGCCCTGGTCTTGCAGGAGCCTGGTCTTGCAATAGCGCTGGTCTTGCAGGAGCCTGGTCTTGCAATAGCCCTGGTCTTGCAGGAGCCTGGTCTTGCAATGGCCCTGGTCTTGCAGGAGCCTGGTCTTGCAATGGCCCTGGTCTTGCAGGAGCCTGGTCTTGCAATGGCCCTGGTCTTGCAGGAGCCTGGTCTTGCAATAGCCCTGGTCTTGCAGGAAAACAAGATTTGGGGAGATTTGTGTCCTAAAATTTCGGGAGATAATTTTTCTGAATGTGGGAGAGAACACAGATTTAGTAGAGCACACTTACGTAAATCTAATACTGTATAAGGACTTATCATATAGTATCAAAATGATCAAAAATATGCCACATATATTGTTAAATGCATACCAGTCTGTACATTTAGAATTCTTGCTATACAAGTATACATATAATCTGCATATGTGTCTAGATAAAGACAAAGGAAATATTTAAAATTCTTATATTGTCGTATATCTGATTTCTGTGTGGGTGAGAAACAAACTGAGTATGAACTTTCCAAACCAATTAAATGCTTAGTGAAGGTGGAGCTCAAAATAGGACATAATGGAGGTCTTGTCAACATTGTCCCATGGACAACCAGCCTGTCATGATTTACACCCACCCTCCTTAATTAAGCATCTAAATGTGTGCCACGTGTGGAGAATTACACATAAACACACTTCAGGCAGTAAACAAAACAATTACTCTTCATGGGACAAAGACAGTTCTATTAGCTGATGATGCTGTTTCACTGGACACCATATTGTCCTTGCTTTATTGATTTTATTGATGGAGAAATTTGAGAGTAGGTCTTCAATTATGAGCTTTAGAGGCCACTGGGCTGAAGCTCCTGCTGATGGACAGCAAGATGACAGTCCAAGAGACCATTTAGCATAAGTGGTGTGTGTCCAATAAAAGTTCTTGGTTCCTGTATTGTTACAGTAAACTACCTGCAGAATGTCCTCTGCTGCCATCTACGCTTGCTGGTCTGTGTATCTGTTGCTGCTATTTCATATATGCCCATGGTGGTTCTGCATGTGAAGCCCCTCCATGGTGCATGGTTGCTCTGAAGTCTGCCATGGGATTTGTGTTTCATGTTAGACTTAGTAGGACCCACCTTTCAAGCCTTAGGTGTAGAATTAACTGAAGACTAGCAATCAGGTATAAATTAAAGTTGTTGGCAAATTACACAAATCATCTGTAAGCCCCACATGACAGATTCTGGTGTCTACAGTCCTGTGGAGATTAGAGAGGGAGGTTTCCTCTACTATAAAAATTCATGAATGACTTTGCTAATTAGCTAATGATATGAATGAGGTGTGCTAGACCCCCAGGCCAAGATCCAGTTTTGATCTCTTCTGCTCAGTAGTCCTGAGGTACGCTCAGTCTGAAATCTTCCTGCACTGGTTCCTACAGTTTTTTAGTTGAACAACATCTTTCTTTCTTTTTTTCACACAAAACAGTGTGAAACGGTTTATGAAACGGGCTTGGAGGAACGTCGTCTTCCATTTGATGTGTGTCAAAGGTGTTACCCAGTCAGCAGTGACATGTGTACAAGCGCCACCATATTAAAAACGGCAGTGCGCACACTGGCAAGTCCTTTATATATTGTCACTTCTTTGGTCACAAGGAGACCAAAGACAGAAGCTCAACTGTAAAGCAGGCTAAACAATGACAGCATAAAGTTTGATTTTGAGACATTCAGGGTGTGCAAAAGGTAAATTAGAGGGACCCAAACCTCAGTCCCCCTGAATTCCATACCCTGCAAGAAAACAAAAGCTAAAGTTCCCATTGACTTAGCAATTGAATAAAAGTAATACAAATTATATTGTGCTTAAAATGTACTACTTGACTTACAGAATAAAAAAGAAACTGGAGCCCTGCAGCTCTTTTACCACTTGTAATACACTGAATTTAATTGGTAAGGTCCTTGCTTTTTTGCATTCAATCAGCTGTGGGCAGTTGATTCAATTTACCGGGGCAGACTGCTGGTGCCTGAAACGTATGTCACATGAAGGTCACTTTACCAAATTCAAGGGTTTTTCCTAATTCTTATTTTATATTGAAGTTTTGAATTAGAAGATTTGAAATCTCAAGCATGGGCACATTTTATTGTGTTCATGTATTTCAAAATTCTTTAGTTTTTAGCACCACAGAGAGAAAAGAATGTCATTTTGTTTAGAATTGGTATAGAAAAGACTTGCGTAACATGGATGTTGCTTTTTTGTTTTTTTCAGGAAACGTCCTTACAACCCTTGAGTCCAAACGACCCTAAATTCAATCATAAATAATCCATCGTTTTATTTTTCCTGTGAAAGTGGTATTCCACTACAGTTACACCAGCATTTCAAATATTGACAGACAATTTATCGCATAATGGGGGAGTTTGTTTTTCGTTACATAACATTTTTCATAACGCATATCATCAAAGCTTTTTAAACTGTTTTCCACATTAGATCCATGGAATGGCGGGCTGGTTTATGATCCCATCTTTTTGCTTATCGGAATCCTCCTGAATATAATGACTATGCAAGTCAATAGCAATGTTTTGTGTTTCCCAAAGGTACTTACCCTAGCTGAAACTTACTGGCACATTTAATGTAACCAATTTGTGCTGAGAGCAACGCGAGTTGGCAGCACTAACATAGGGAGTAAATGTAGTGTCAGCACGTCCTTACCTAACAAAAGCACAATCGATCCGCATATTCGGCATTACACTGAACATCTGCGTTCTGACTGAAAGGACGAAAAGAAAGAAACGCTGAGGTATCTCATTGCTTGCTGCACCCGCTTGTCATCATATCCATTGTGATCACCATTATAAGGCCACTAAATGGAGATTTGCTGAAATATAGCCACATTTTCACTCTATAAGTAAGAGCTACTTCTGACAGGCGTGTTTAGATGAACTCTAATGATCATGTGTCTCAGTGACCGCAGAGTGGAAAGCAGATGAGCAGCTAGGTGGTCCAAACAAACCTCTGTGGGTCTTTTCAAAGGCTAATTTGCATTCAGCAAATGGTGGAGCGTGTATGCATCACCGCATTTGAAATTACAAATCTGTTTTACAAGGTCTGTTGTGACTGTTGTAATCTATGCCTCCTCACATCCAAACTTTCCTCCGCTACTGATAATCCTGCAAGACATCCGTCATTGAGAAGCAACGCTTGCTTTCAGCACTCTGTCCGTAATTACAGAAAGTGCCATGGCCATGCTCTCCCACTGATGCTTTGCTTTGAGGACCACAGGGATGGAGGGACAGATCTCGGTTTTAATGAAATGCAAAGCGGAGTAGCAATTCCTTGACCAAGGGGACATTTTCAGAAAACTCATTAACATCTGTGCTGTCGAGTTTGTAAATTAGAAAATGAAGGCATTGCGAATTGTTTTGTGAAACATGGAGGTTAGTCTGACCACTTTTGTTAAAACCGCCATTATGGCACAACTATAAGCTGATTATGTCCCTGGGAGTCTAAGCAAGCTGTTTGACTTGGTTCCCAGAAAAGCCTGCTAGCTAAGTGCAATATCGTGTTCTCCATTTGGCGTATAGAGGCTTATTGCAGACATTCATTGTGAAGATGAACTATGAGAGCATTGACAGCAGGAGTGCCAAATGGGGAGGGCATATGTGGACATTGACTTTCAGAAATCCTTTAAGACGAAAAGATGTTAGTCAATTGTGGCTATAAATTTGTTATCTTGTTGTTCCAGTGGCATTTCGGAAAATCATGTTTTTACTATGCACCATTTCTGGTTTTACAATAGCCTAGATAAAAGCAGAAAGTAGAAAGACAAAGCAGCAAACGTCTTGCTACAAATGTCACCTCTACGCTGTAGTAAAACAGCACCTTCACTGAGACGTTTACACGGTTTACAGAACGCTAGCCGCTTAGGTTAGGCTGTCTGCAGATCAAAGGTGCCGTCTATCGCTCTGATCTTGTCCATTTCTACATGGATCAAACCCAGCCCATGTGGAGCTTCTCATCAAGCTACATACTTCACCAGATCTCATCTTGGCCACTTGCGGGGAATAGGCTTGGTGACAGATCTCGTTTAGAGCCAAAAAGTAGCCCTCCTTCTGTCACGGGGCTGCTTGAAGGGCAGAACGCTCATCAGAATGGAACATTGAGCTGTGCACATAGACTGCAGGAGGGGATGGGGTTGGGGCTCTGAAAGGAAAGAGGGGCAGAAAAGATGGACTCTCATTCAAGGCTCCAGAACGTGTGTTAGAAATAAAAAGGTGGTGTGGAGGAGGTTAGGTGGGTGCTATAATGACATAGCTGTTAGATCAACACCAGAGCATGAATGCAGCAGCTGCTCTGATCTCTAAAACAGCTTGTTGTCATAGAGCGGCATCTCCTGAGTTCAATTACTGGCTTTACTCTGCACACCAAACTCCATTGTGCTGCGTATCCATTTAACAGCTGGTTTGGTTGTGCTGCAGATCAGGAAAACCTTTATTTCGTATTACAATCAGAATGATCATTTAGAAAGCTGGCACATAAACAAACTAAAAGGAAAGATAAAGGGGGGAGCAGGGTATCATGTCTATCCCTCTTTTTCCAATTGCCTTTTTCATGTCTCTAGCCATTTTTGCATGCAGTCTGATAATCCAATATGGGTCCAACTTGTAGATTAATCAGAACAGAACACAGTTGTGTAGGCACCTCAGTTGGATTACTAGTCCAGTTGAGGCCATTCGTTCAATACAATTTCTGCCCAATTGTCTGAGGCGGGTTACCCTGTATATATGGATGGAAAGTTTAAGTGCATGTGCATTTGCATCATAATGGCAGTTCAACATGGCGAGAGCCAGAAACTGGTCTGTAGAGGAGACGATAATTAGCAGTCTGGATTGCTGCAAAGCTCACAATAATGAGTTGTTCACAAGTACATGAGCAAATGAATGACCATTTGTGTACTCGATCTATAGAGCAAACTGAAAACAGAGGAAAGCTTCTCACATCAGCAGATTACAAAGCCAAGAGCCAGACTGCTGAAAATGGTGAGACCTGCTTATGAACCCTGTATGCTGCAAGACATAACATCTCACCCTTTCTTAGAGTACATTCTCCTGAGTCTGTAATAAGGTGTCCTTTTGGGTCTGATTTCTTAAAGGTGTTCATGTAAATGGAGATTTTAGTCAGAATATGAATAGATTATGTGCATACAAATAATAAATTAAACTGGTGAAAACTGCTGAGTGTAACAACGGTGAACTCCACTATTATGAGCATTACACACTGCACGGCATCCTCACATGACAAAATAGGCCTGCCACTTGAGGTTCCTTTCAGATACCTCCTATAGGTGCAACTCCTATTTGTGCAGCTATTAATTTGATGGCGCAGCCTGCCCTTAACGCTGCATTAGTGTTGCTAAAGACTGCATTGGTGTCATGCCAGAGCATCAGGGGGTGACTTGCAGTGGGTCATCTTCAGTGATGAGCCCCCCTTTTTGTCCTAGTGGAGACGACCAACAAATCCATGTGTGGAGGCACCATGGTCCGTGGTGTCACTCCACCTCTTCCACAAAATCTGCAGGAACAGTGTGAGGATATTCAAGCTGCATGGGATGGATTATCACAGGACACAATAAGGAACCTCTACAACTCCGAATGCTGAAACGTCTGGTATGTTTCATTTGCAAAAATGGTGGACGAAAGCCATACTGAGAGAGACTACTTCTGTATGTGTAGCTGAAAAGATATGGCCCATATTAGTCTAAATTTATCAACATTTATTGTTCGTGGTAACGCTTTATCTCCCTACTGAATAACATTGTAATCTGACACTTCCTTCTGGGTGCAACTGTTCTTTTGATGAGGAGTGTAACTTTTTAGGCCTTAACTGACTCTGTAGGACTGCATAGGCAGGCAAAGAAAATATAATCTGATTACAATTCCAGATCACAAAATAATTCATACTCTTCAAACCGTGGGGTAGCGCTCAAAAACATGATCTCTTCTGCTGACCAGGCTGAGGTTCTGAAAATTAAGATGATCAATGCCTACAAAGCAGAGGGAGGCCATAAAAAAGATATTAAGTCATTTCCAGTGCACAGTTCCCACTGTCTGAAATGTATTTAAGAAATAGCACTTACAGTGTAATGCAAGAAACACTGACATACCTGCTTAAGTGAAAGCCATATGACAGCAAGGACCTGCAGGAAGGTTTAACTGACAGGAGTGGTGTCACACCATTCTACCGTACAAGATGCAATGTTGCTTGGGTGAACATACTTGATATAAGAACAGTAATTCCTCTAACTGGCTACAAAAGTTTCCAAGCTGTAAAATTTACCGAAGATGGTGTCAATACAAACTAGGGTCTTAGTAGGGTACACACATTTTTGCACATCCCACAGATACTATTTTATTTTTTTAATTTAATCAAATATAAAGTAACTATGCAGTAATGTTTGCAAAACACATCATTTGATGTTATATATACATGATCCAGACATCATGCTTTCATAACTCACTTCAGAAGACAACAGAAGCATAATAGCATATCTCTTATGTATGTACTTTCTAATTTGGCTTTAGTGCATCCGCTGCTTACACAGGTGCACATACAGCTCGTCTAACAACATTTAAGCCTCTGGATTGATGGAGATCAATCTTATACCTCTAGGATGTGTTGGAGTCATTCAAAACTAATCATCCAACATTGTTCTTGTGGCTATATGCAAGCAGATCCTCTCAGCGATGTCCCAACATCCAATGTGAAGCCTTCCCAGATGAGTAGAAGCTGTTACTCCAGTAAAGTTGGAACAAACTCCCAATTTATACCCTTGATTTTACAAGACATCTTCAATGAGTCTACAAACTTCTAAACACAGTGTAGCTATAAAAAACAACCAGTATTTTAAAAAGGGGCTTTCTGCGCAAACTCTGATGTTCTAGCCTGCACTGAATCCTCACCGAGCGTTGGCTTGTAAATGGAAAATAAAAGGAGGGAAATGCCAGGAGATTATAGATGTAGCTTTAAAAGGTATGGCTATAAATGGGCTTTTATAGGCCATGTGTAAAATATAGGTTGTAAAAGAGACTAAAAGGTGAATACTTTAATCTCCAAAGCCTCAGTAAATGTCTCTCCATTCTTCAAAATGAGAACATTTTAATTAGCCACGCACAAAGGGGATTTCTCTGTGATAATTGACTTTGGGTTAAAGCAAAGCAAGAAGGAAACAAGGTGCATTTCTGTTCCAAGCAATACGTAGGAATGAATTTACTCAACACATGTTACAAGTCCAACTTTAGAAACGCCTCCTTGTGTCTACACTGCAGTTTGTCAGCTCTACTTACCATATAGGTGCACTTTGTAGTTCTACAATTAATGAATGCAGTCAGTTTGTTTCTCTGCATACATTGTTGTTCCACTTTTAGCCTGTTCTCTAATGGCTAGGACCCCCACAAGACCACCACAGAATTATTTTATTTATTTATTAATTTTTTTGTGGCGGATCATTCTCATCATGGCAGGGACACCGGTGGGGTGGACCAGACACAGCAGTGCTGCTGGAGTGTTTAAACACTGTGTCCACTCACTGTCCACTCTATTAGACATGCCTACCTACCATGTTAGTCCACTTTGTAGATGTAACAGAAGAAGAGACAGAAGCTTATCTGTTGCTGCACAGTTACATGCCACCACCATATCGGTGTCACCGCAGTGTTGGGAATAATACAACACCCACAATATAGTTCTTGCTCTGTGGTGGTCCTGGGCATTGAAGAACTGGATAAAAAGAGAAACAGATGAACTACAGTACACCTTTATGGTAAGTAGAGCCAATAAAATGAATAATGAGTGCAGATAAAAGGAGGTGCCCCTATATACAGTATATACCAGACAAGCTTCATAACCTAATTGCAAAAATAGTTTAATCAGTGTAAATATGGGTATAACATTTATATGGGAGGATGCCGAGTTCTTTTAGACTTTATTTTACTGTGTTAAAACTAACCCTGCTGTGTACTTGGGTAGCTCTCACTGTGAGTTATTTACATGCTTCAAAATGGTGCTATATCACAGCCACCAAGAGAGAGATTAAAATAATATTGGTGTGAATTCTGTGACTTAGTCACACAACTCAGTAATAGAAAGGCCATTCAAGACAAACACTTTCATGGTGTCAAAATCTACAGAGTGAGCCTTGCACAATAACGTTTTGATACTGTCAAAATTCCTAGATGATGTTGCTCTTGGATTATGAGAACATGACTAAAAGGAGGAGAAGTTATGAGAAATTTAGACTGATATGGGCAATATTTATTGAGCTGCACATACAGAAGTAGTGTCTCTCGGTATGGTGCCAGGCTGCCGTGTTGGCAAACGCAATATGCCAGGCGTCTCGGCACGGATTTGTAGAGGTTCTTAATGATGTCCTACAATAATCCGTCCCATGCAGCTTGAATATTCTTACACAGTTCCTGCAGATGTTGCGGTACAGGTGGCCTTCTGGCCTAAAATCACATGACGCATAACCTATTTAACCCCAAAGAGCTGGTTTCCCAGACATGGATTGAGCCTACATTGCAGTACCAGTGCTAAATCACCCCTGAAAATGTATTTGAATCCAGTTTTAGGCTCGAGTCTGGAAAATGGCCCCCAAAATACCTACATTACATTTTACCCTCTGCTAGTTTGTGCCCCACTCTCCAGATCTCTCTTGTGGTCCACAGGGCCTAAATGTTTGTCCCATCCCTTTCAGCTATCAGAGATTAGTTGCTTGTGTTTATTGTCAGAATTGATAAATGTCATGTTACCTGCAGTTAATCAATAAGTTGTTTACACTTGACAAGAGTCCATCAGACCTTTGCAGCCCAGTTACTTTCACATACAATGGACTTGCTATGCCTGCTACAAAGAAATTGAGTCACCAGCCTGTTCTTCTTTTTGGACAACACAGGTAATCACCCATTTGATCAAAGTACAAGAGAGGACCATACATTTAATGGAGGCCTGAGTTAGAAAACCAAAAGAGCACTAGATTCGACATTATCTCTTCATTAACCCTTCAACGTTCTCACCAAGGGGGGGAGGGGCATTAACATTAAAGTAAGTAGTTGATTTTAATTACATTAGCTTAGCATAGATACCTTTAGCATAAAGAAACAATTAGACTGTTTGGTAATGCATAATTTTGAAAAATGACATTGCCCTTGTTAGACCTCTTTTTGTTGCATAAAGTTAAATAATTCTGTTCATTAAAACAAATCCTACAAAACTATAAAATGTTGGAAAAAATAAATAAGTTTGCCAAAAATTATTCACATGTGAGGAGTGAAAAAGGCATATTGTGGCCTGATAAAGGCAGAGGGTCACTGGTTTAATTCCCTGAACCGACAGGGTATAATTTAAAGTGCCTTTGAGCAAGACATCGAACCCCCAAATTCTGGGCACCGTGAATAGGGCTGCCCACCACTCCGGGCAAGTGTGCTCATTGCCTGCTAGTGTGTGTATGTATCTGGGTTTCACTTCACAGATGGGTCATACGGAAGAAAACATTTTCTATGTGTAAGTACAGTTTATGAAATGGTTCCTAATTTTAATCCTATTGAAAGGCTCAGTCACTTCTAGGGGGTGTTTTTAACCTAATGTACCTCTGCCGATTGGTAGAGATGTCACAATCCTGTTGCACCATCACCATCCTTGTTAAAATATAATAACTTAATGTGCTCTACCAAAAGGTTGAGGAGAACATTGAAGGGTTGAAATGCACAAGCGTTTTAAACAAGGAAACAGAAACAGCAAATACCACAAGCCAGATACTCCCAAAGCTCATTTAGAAAATACATTCAAGGCTGTATTCTGTATGCAGGGGTTACTAGAGGGGCAGGGGGTTCTGAACTCTGACACAAAGCAGTAGGAAATTGCTTTTTACTTAGGAGTTCCAGAGTGTCGAAAGGTCATGGGCTTTAAAATGAGTGTAGGGAAAGGAGACTACAGATTCTTGAGTTTCAAATCAGTTTCACAACAAGGCAATAAGGGCAGTGTCACTGAAAGGGCTCTGAGACACACATATCGGAGGAGAAGAACAACTTTGTACTCTCACTTACCGAGACTGATGTACGAGAGTTTTATAGTGTCATTTTTTTTTCTTCCTGTAATTGATTAAGCGAGTGGCAAAAACTCAAATGACAAAAATAATTGCGTAGTGAATCAATTTGCCGTATGTCCGAGCAGACAGAAATGCAGGCCTAATGTCTGGATGGTGGAGCACATTTTCAATTAAACTGACAACTTATTTCGATTGAAAAGGCCTATTGATATGGCCCCTCAGTCTCTTACACAAAAGGTGTGCAAATGTCTGTTGAATTCTCTCTTGCAGACATACACTAACAGCATGTCCACTCCTTTCCCGACGAGCAGATGGAGAGGAAAAAAAGAAGCTGGTGGGGGGGAGGGGGGTATGTATTTCTTGGCGCTTATCGAGTGATTGACTGTGCCAATTAAATCAATACCACATGTTGGCCTTAGAAGCAGAATCTTGGCAGCTCTAATGAAGTATCCTCTTGCGAAGGTGGTCGTGATCCTGCAAAGAGAACAGGGCTTTAGATGTTTCCCCATTGGTTCGTCTAATGACCAACGGTTCTCAAAGCCCTCTCCATGGATACCACATTCCTTCCAGAGCCCGCTCTATAGAGACCACATAGACCTCTAGAGATTCCACCTAATCATTCTGCATTGATCAAAACAAAGCTTTGGATAAGATGCCGCCCTTGTTTAAACATATTTGGTATATTAAAATACCAGTAAGATGAGCTTCTGCCGCATACGTAGTCCATTATAGACCATTCATTTATCAGGTTGGAGTGTGGCTATAAGTGCAAAGGTGAATTAGTAGAATAGCATTAAATAGCCATTATATAATGCACCACTTCTGGGTAACAGAAGACAATTATGCATAAGGTGAAAATAACATCAGCAAAGCAGAGATGCAACAGTAATGGCTAGCACAGTCAAGATGGTTTATGATCTCTTGGGTTAGACACAGTAATGCATACAACCGAGGTGGTCCTTGCAGCCAAGATTCAGGTTCAGGATAAATGACATTTGTGGAGATCTTGCTATAAATTTAGTGCTGCCAATTATCTTCATGGTAGCATCAAGCCCATCAATTAAGGGCTATATTTTTATCTGTTTATGAAGAAATATGACTGCCATATGCTCCAGCAGTGAATCTTCACATATAGACTAATGGAGGAGAGGTGACTTCGACAACAGAGACCCTCCTTGTTCTGTTGCATGTAATTTTGCTGTATTATAATGAAAACAAGCCCAAAACCTTCATAAGTGAAATATTTAGTATGGCGCTTAATCATAATCCCAGGAGAGTTAATACATGAGCCCAGAGACTGAGCACCTCATAAGACACTGCCTTGTATCTACACTCATTATTCACTCTATCAGCACTTTGATGTTCCACAATTACAGACTGTAGAACCATCTGAGTGGCTGCATACTTTGTTAGTACCATTAAACCTGTTTTTGAATGATCAGGGTCCCCACAGGACCACCACAGGGCAAGTATTACTTGGGTGATGGATGATTTCTCAGCACTGCTGTGACACTGACATGACCTTGTTGTCACTGTTGGACTGGGAATAGTCCACTGACCAAAACTATCCAGCCAACAGCGTCCTGTGAACACTGACGGAGGACTAGAGGATGACCAACACGAACTGTCCAGCAACAGTTTAGATCATCATTCCTGACTTCACATCTACAATGTGAACCAGCACTGTAGGAGTGTCTGAAAGAGTGGACAGTAAGTGGGCACAATGTTTAAGCACTCCAGCAGCACTGCTGTGTCTGATCCACTCACATTAGCACAACACACACTAACACGCCACCTCCACATCACTGTCACTGCAGTGGTTAGCTGCTAGGCTAGCTGAGCACTGCTTTAGACTGACAAACTGTTTTCCTATAGCTCGTTTTGCACACAGGTGAAGCTTCATTCAGGCTGACACTCTGATTTAGCTCTGTGTGACAGCACATCACTGGTGTGGGAGTCTTCATGGAAAAGTCACTCTGAGAAAAACTCTATCAATAATGTAGGCGATGAATGTTTTGTGACAATCTTCCTGAGACTGCTCAAATTTAGCATGGTTTTGCACCAGTGTGACAGACAGGGATACCATAGTGGGCACTAGAATTATTTCAAGGGCCTGCGACTGACAGGAGCCCTATTACAACATTAGGTCATTCTTTCATATTTAATTATTAACAAGTGAACTGCAAGTGAGGAGAGGAGCATCATGTTGAGCTTTCTGAAGAACGACATGGCTTCCAAAAACAAAAAGAAAGACAGTGGAGAGAAAATAAGTGGCGAGAAGGTGAGCATAATCTCCAGTCTCCATAACACTGTCAGTGAACCAACCCTGTCTCCCCATAGCCCTACCAATAAACCAGCCCTGTCTCCTCATACCCCTACCATTTACCTAGCCCTGTCTCCCTATACCACTACCAATAAACCAGCCCTGTCTTCCCATACCCCTACCAATAAACCAGCCCTGTCTCCTCATACCCCTACCATTTACCTAGCCCTGTCTCCCTATACCCCTACCAATAAACCAGCCCTGTCTCCTCATACCCCTACCAATAAACCAGCCCTGTCTCCTCATCCCCCTACCAATAAACCAGCCCTGTCTCTCCATACCCCTACCAATAAACCAGCCCAGTCTCCTCATCCCCCTACCAATAAACCAGCCCTGTCTCCCCATACCCCTAACAATAAACCAGCCCTGTCTCTCCATACCCCTACCAATAAACCAGCCCTGTCTCCTCATACCCCTACCATTTACCTAGCCCTGTCTCCCTATACCCCTACCAATAAACCAGCCCTGTCTCCTCATACCCCTACCAATAAATCAGCCCTGTCTCCTCATCCCCCTACCAATAAACCAGCCCTGTCTCTCCATACCCCTACCAATAAACCAGCCCAGTCTCCTCATCCCCCTACCAATAAACCAGCCCTGTCTCTCCATACCCCTAACAATAAACCAGCCCTGTCTCCTCAGACCCCTACCAATAAACCAGCCCTGTCTCCCCATACCCCTACCAATAAACCAGCCCTGTCTCCCCATACCCCTACCAATAAACCAGCCCTGTCTCCTCATACCCCTACCAATAAACCAGCCCTGTCTCTCCATACCCCTACCAATAAACCAGCCCGGTCTCCCCATATCACTACCAATAAACCAGCCCTGTCTCCTCATACCCCTACCAATAAACCAGCCCTGTCTCCCCATATCACTACCAATAAACCAGCCCTGTCTCCCCATACCCCTACCAATAAACCAGCCCTGTCTCCCCATACCCCTACCAATAAACCAGCCCTGTCTCTCCATACCCCTACCAATAAACCAGCCCTGTCTCCTCATACCCCTACCAATAAACCAGCCCTGTCTCCCCATATCACTACCAATAAACCAGCCCTGTCTCCTCATACCCCTACCAATAAAACAAGCCCTGTCTCCCCATATCACTACCAATAAACCAGCCCTGTCTCCCCATACCCCTACCAATAAACCAGCCCTGTCTCCCCATACCCCTACCAATAAACCAGCCCTGTCTCTCCATACCCCTACCAATAAACCAGCCCTGTCTCCCCATATCACTATCAATAAACCAGCTCTGTCTCCTCAGACCCCTACCAATAAACCAGCCCTGTCTCCCCATACCCCTACCAATAAACCAGCCCTGTCTCTCCATACCCCTACCAATAAACCAGCCCTGTCTCTCCATACCCCTACCAATAAACCAGCCCTGTCTCCTCATACCCCTACCAATAAACCAGCCCTGTCTCTCCATACCCCTACCAATAAACCAGCCCTGTCTCCTCATCCCCCTACCAATAAACCAGCCCTGTCTCCTCATACCCCTACCAATAAACCAGCCCTGTCTCTCCATACCCCTACCAATAAACCAGCCCAGTCTCCTCATCCCCCTACCAATAAACCAGCCCTGTCTCTCCATACCCCTACCAATAAACCAGCCCTGTCTCTCCATACCCCTACCAATAAACCAGCCCTGTCTCCTCATACCCCTACCAATAAACCAGCCCTGTCTCTCCATACCCCTACCAATAAACCAGCCCTGTCTCCCCATATCACTACCAATAAACCAGCCCGGTCTCCTCATACCCCTACCAATAAACCAGCCCTGTCTCCCCATATCACTATCAATAAACCAGCTCTGTCTCCTCAGACCCCTACCAATAAACCAGCCATGTCTTTCCCATCCCTATATGTCTACCAATTAATCAGTTGTCACCTCATCCCATAACAATGAAACAACCCTCTCTTCATCTCCATACCTCTACCAATAAACCAGCCCTGTCAGCTCATCCCCATATCCATGCCAGTCAACCAGCCTTCTCTATCCCTAAACCTCTACCAATGAAGCAGCTTTATGTCCTCATCACCATATTCCTACCAATGAACCAGCCCTGTTTCCCAATCATCATACCAGAGTCAATGAATGAGCCCTGCCTGCCCTTCTTCACACCACAAACAGTGAATCACCCTGTCTTCCCATCACCATACCCCTACTAACGAGCCAACCTCGTTTCCCTGTCCTCATACCACTAAAAATTGGGCTGAAAATTGGACCAGCCCTCTCTCCCAACTTAAGAAAGTGAGCAGTATTGTGTTGAATGACATATCAGTTGGCATAATTGCAGGGGGGCTGTGGGAATTTCTTTTTTTCATACGGAGGAAAAAAAGAAAAATAATCCTTTTCAATCGTAAGAATTTAATGTGGTAGTGGGGGCCGAAGTCCCTGGTGCCCCCTTGGTTTCAGAGGACACAGTAATTATAAACTAGGATAAGGCTAATTTAACAAAGGCCCATTTTAACAATGAATAAACACAGATTTTTTTTTTCTAAATAATCACATGCCTTACATATTAAACTTATGGTAACTTTTAATTCAGTACAGTAGTTTTAGAGTCCTTAAGTCAACTCACCTCGAGGCTGTTGGTTAAATCAAGGGCAATTAAAAAATGATGAAACCAGACACAATTTTATTACTGTGCTGCAATTAGTATTTTTTAATAATAGGATACAGGGAACAGTTTTTCCCCATTAGACTGCAAATCGTGATGTAAACACTGAGTGTAACTGCTTACAGAGTGATTGCTAGAAGCTGAAAATTGAAAACTACACTAAGAATAGCTGTCATGGTTTCATGTTAATATGGTCTTTTTATGTCTTTCAAATGTAGAGGCTAAATCAGTTTCAGAAATTCCAAAATTAGAATCACTCACACATTTGAATTATTGTTTCAAATTCTAGTTTTCTTTACAACTAAAAATGTTTTGGCACTTTTTGGCTCAATTCTTCTCAAGAGATTAAACTAAATTGTTATTCCTTAACTTTTTTTTCTGGAATAGGGAACTCTGTCTGACACTGTGTTATGATTTGTTCATGGTTTAGTTTTTACACATTGCTTATTTGACTAGAAATCAAAAGAAAAACAAATAGTAAACGTTTGAATAGAAAATGCTGGATTCAAACTAACCTTTATTATGATCCAGAGAGTCTGTATTATTTTTCTACATTTTTTTTACTAGATTTAATATTATATGTTAAAAATATATCTTGTCGGGTGGTCCGTTACACACACACACACACTGTATCTTCAATAGAGGTACACAAATGCGTCATGTTTTTGCATCAAAAACATTTTTTGCATTTTTTTTTATTCACATTCCTGCTCCATGATGGAGCCTGAAAGTACTGAGAGTATCAGGAGCACACTTTTACATCACCCAGGTTTTGGAAAAGTCAGTGACACAAGCAGCAAGAGAAGCGCAATTCAGGTGAAATCAGTAGAGGCTGTAAATCCCAGGGTAGCATACTGCATCTCAGTTTGAAGGGAAATACTGGTTACGAGTCATTCTGGAAACATTAGCAGACGATGATGTCTTCCATCCTCATAACTAGTAAATGTGTTGGTCAGATCAGGACGTGTTTTGCGTGCCTCTCTAAGAAATTAAGAGTGTGTAATAGATGCCCCAACAACAACAAATACAAAAACATCTTAAAAGAAGTGTTTAAATCTGCCCTTCTGAAGCATTATAAAGATGTTTTGAAAACCATGCATTATTTTATTTATAAATTTACTACTGTATTTATCAACTGGCAGGTACATTATGTTAACAAAAATGATGAAAGGATCCTAACACACTTGCAATTTATACACCTTTGCTGTTGTAACAAAAAATGAGTATCTCCAAAATTGCTGTTAGGGAAGGGCAAGACGCTCTTTACTTATAGTATAAGTCAATGTGAAAATATTTTATTCCGCGCTGATTTGAGGTGTTTTTGTTCTTCCATTCTTCATGAAATTATCACATGACATTAAAGGTACCTCCTGTGTATGAATGATTTAGGAAAATGGAATATGAAGGTATTTAAAATAAATAATTAGTATTTTGCAGAATTGTAAAGATCCAGTCTTAAAGATGTTTAATTTAAACAGAACATCCTCCAATAAAATGGCAAAAAATGACAACATTAACAAGTTGACTTAAAGTGAAATATTGTTCTTAGTGTTGTAGTTGTAACCAGTTAGTTTTCAATATTTCACTTCTCTCATTCTGTAAGCAAAGTTAATTAGCAAAGTTCAATAACATGTGGCTCTTGACATCCTAGGACACATAAAATACCCACTCCCATCATCTCATTTACCCTCCAAATTCAATTTACCTCCAATAAATACAAATGTCTGGAATAATTCTCCATATAAGTCTCGGCTTCATCCTCTTATAATTATAGACTGTAGTACAGCTCCTGAGAATTCCACTTGAGCTAAAACACAGTGACAAGACTCCGTATGGTTGACTCCGTCTGCCAGGATCCAACAATAAAATGATGGAGTCTGGCTTTGCTAAACCACAGCATGGCTGATTCTGTCATATACCCTTTGGCCACGCACCAGACCTGCTCCAGAAAGCTCCTCTTCAAACTGCATTATCCTGATAAAATTCAGTGCCAGGCTTCTTTATGCAGCTGACGGAGTGTGGCATGATTGGCTACCCCCTGGCACAGGGCACTTTAGCCACATTTGCTATTACTTAAAGCTCCTTCTGTGACACTGTGAATAGGGAATGTCTCTGTAGCTTGCGTTATTGTTTGGGAAATTGGGATGTGTCAAATTAATTATAAATGTGGATCCTGTACTTTTCAGCCACTGCCAAGCCTTTCCCTATGACCTTGATGGATTTCCATCCAGCTAATGAAATGACATGCACTCACAGCAGAATCACTTCTCACACTCTGTTGCTGCCACACGTATATTGTAAGTAGACCATATTAGATTCCTTCCCATGACCCCTCAAATCACCCAAGATCAAAGGGATGTTACACTTTCACTTCATTTAATGCACGTCATTAATCTCTGTTGGCGACCCGCTTATTTCAAAGTCAAACACTGAGTTGGATTTATAGCTGAAGCTCATGCTCATTAATGAATAACCTCATATAATTATAGCTCCCTCCCATACCCCCCCAGATCTTTACATGCATTGGGTCAATTTCCAAAATACTAATGCGTTTAAAGTCTATTAATATGCACAGGAGTTTAAGACTTTCAAAGCATGCACTTTTAAAGCTAGAGGACTCCTTAATATGCATTTTTATCACTTTAGGAAAGGAAATCAATAGAGCCAGTATGAACAGAATCCATATAATTTTGCAAGAATATTTCACATAAACGTTGTAAAAGAAGAGACACTGAACGGAGTCTGTCATTTTCACTCATCATGAGGAGTGAGAAACCATTATATGATGTGCATAATGGAAACAAAAAGACAACGTGAAGTGCTGAATCACCCAGGCGCCTCTGGGCTTGATTGATGTAGTCTGAATTTACTGATGTCATCAACAACTGAGGACTCTGTCAGGGATAGGGAAACAGATGCACGTCCTCATCTCAATAAGATTAAGAATAAGTACTGAGACTTCAGCCCCGATTTCTGGGTACTCTAGCTCTCTGATGTTTGCAGAAGATCAGTGTTGGCTTAACACTTAGCCCATCGCTGACAAACCTGAACACAGACAGCAGCATGTGCTCCTAAAATGGTGCCTGTCCGTGGCCAAAGGGCACATGGAGTGCATTTTTTCTGCAGCACTCTATTATATCAGCTTAAATTAGGCTGACCCGGTCTCAGTCTCCATGCTGTGAGGACATACAGCTCTCAAAAGTAGTCTTAGGATGCCCTGTCGTTATCCTCATAACACAGGATGAACCCAAAGATGCTCAGTTCTTGCATTATGTTATTTTTTCTTCTTTAAATAACAAGTAATGGAAACTAAGGCACCAAATCAGTCCTCATGTCATCCCCATGTTTTGACTGCTGCATGCTGGTCCTGCAGTCAGCTGTCTATGCTGTAATTAAATTAAGTATACTTCAGTGTTCTTTTTTTCTCCTGGCCAGACATCTTTGCATAGTGCTGTATAAATGAGCTGTATGGAGGTTATTTGTGCTGTCAGTTGATACTATGTTTTTCTCTCTCTGATTATGGAAATAGCCAGAATGTAAAAAGCAATTTGCCTAGCTGGTGATTTGTCATTCCCACCATTTCTGTGAGATATAATCTATGAATTAATACGTTTGACTCAACTGAAAAATAGCAAATTAGGAATCTCTTACACTTGGTCCTTCCATGTGACAAGTATTTGGATTGTATCCTGACTTTAGCTATGCAGGAGTAAAATGCGTCTCAGGATAGACAGACTGAAATCTGATTGCTGTGGGGAAGGATTATTAAAATCCACTTGTTCTGCCACAACCAATTACCGATTGTTTGTCTGTTCAGCCTGTATTGTCTGCAGTTTGTTTTGCACAGTAGTGTCTGTCCATATGGCTAACAAATATGTTGTTGTTTCTCGTCCCCAACCATACACGTCCTCCATGTTTAGGACGGATCATGTGCCCAGGGACACACTGCATGGGGACTGGGAAGAGTTTCATTGTTGAATGTGTCTTGGAGAGTTTGTGTGTGTGTGTGTGTGTGTGTGTGTGTGTGTGTGTGTGTGTGTGTGCGTGTGCGTGTGCGTGTGTGCATGTGTTTTAACCTTTACAATTGTATTCAAAGGGTGTCCCAAGAGCAGTTTATTACATGTGTACATATCAGAGAATTTCTACAGACCCCTCCTGTCTTTGTATATTCTGTATTTTGTGTATTTTTTGTGTATTTTGTATTTATTTAATATAACTTTTTTATAATGTTTAGTATGTATATAGTATTGTCCTGCTGTAGAGTATCCAACCTGAGTCTTACCAAAAGAATTTCAATGCATAAATGTCTTGACATGTTGTGCAAATGACAAAGAAACTTGAAACTTGAACTTGAAACAGTAGTGAATATTCATATGCAGACATTTTGTTGATTTTCCATGTGAAAATAAGTGAACAGATTCTCTACAGAGAAAAATCCTGATTATGGTACATTTTAGTGTCTGATTTATAATTATTTACTGTTTAAAATACTGGGCATAATCAGTATGTGGACATCAGTGCTATCCAAAAAAAGGTCAAGTATCTCCAATTTTTGATATCTGCATGTTTCTTCACAATTTGAGCTCAGCAGATATTTCATGATGCATCGCACACCCCACATTGTAAGAAGTATTTGATTCCTAATAAGTTAAATTCAGCAAATTAATTATTTGTGCATGAAAATGTGCAGAAGTGTGCTCTTCGCAGAGAATGTTTCAACTTGACCGGAGCCATGTGTAATAATTTGACCATTTGCAATGGGACTGAGTCACCCAAACTTTAACGTACAGCTGTATCTGGTCTGATTGGCTCATTCCTTACCTGTGTCAGTAAGAAGTCCTTCCCTATAGAACTGACAGACAGTCCATCTTTAAATAAGGTCCTGTAGCAAGCAGCCATAGCAATCTAGCTAAGTGCATAGAAGTCACAACACATGTTCATAAACATATTAGCTGTGATGGATATGAAAACATGAATAAAGCTATTTCCTGGTGTCAGGTTCATTCAGTCATCTCTGTAAGAGCTTCAGCGCCTCTGTCTGGGGCTGTTTATTTGTAAATAAGATGTGTGTGATGTGTTTACCAATGTGTTATGGTAAAAGCACCATCTGTCAGGCAGCTCATGCTGTGGTTATGTTATGACCAAGTAGTTGTGCAACTGGGAGCCATTTACTAAACCCACAGGAATCTCTATTTAAATTCCCGCCTTGTTTGTCAATCATGCCCCAGATGACTGTAACTCACTGGAAGAAAATTGATTGACCTCCCTCAGAAGCAGGACTGTGTCTGCAGTGGTGGTTCAAAATGAGTAATTAATGCATGCAAATAAAAATGGTCACAAATGAACAAATACCCAGTCCAGTCACATTATTAAGACCATGAGAATATTCAGAGTAACCTCTGTGTGTGGCTCGTGCAGCAGCTAGACAGGCTAGGAGTGACTCAGTAAGGTCCTGGTAGGTTGTCACAGGTGTCTGGAGCCAGGCTGACTGTAGTGCATCCCACAGCTGCTGGAGGGTATGTAGAGAAGAAGTCACAGATTGAACACAACAACTGAGGTGGTCCCACAGATGCTCAGTTGGGTTCAAGTCTGGGGAATTAGGGGGACAGGGTCACACTTGGAAGTCTTGGTCGTGCTCTTCCAGCCAATGTCCGGCATTTCTATCCTTGTGACATGCTGCATTGTCTTGCTGAAAGATCTCATCTGCCCCAGGGTAGACAATCAGCATGTATGAGTATGAGTGACAGGATGCAAGGATGGATTCATAACCAAATCGGTTGAGAGCACCTTCCACTTGGACGAGTGGGACCAGAGAATGCCATGTAGGCCAAGTACGAACACTCAGCTGTATAAATTGATGATGATGGATTTTGCAGTGCTAATTAGGGACCTCATTAATGTGCATATTTGATATAATACAAAAGCCTTTATTTATTAAGCATTTAGATGAGTGTTCAGTTTACTGCAGGGAGTGGCACCAGGACAATTCTTTGAGGGCAATTTTCTGATGTGTGTGTGTGATCTGATGAGAGAGAGCAAATGAAGGACATGCAAAGCTGCTTCTTCTGTGGTGCTATAGGAAATTAATGGAGACGACCCTGGACAAACAGTATATAGACATATACTGCAGTGCACTTATCTGGAGACATTGTTGACTCACTGTATTATCATGCAAATGCCAGCAAAGCATAATGATAAGGGGGAAAGCCTGTCTAAAGGAAAATGAAGAAAACCACCACTACGCATAAAAAACAGAAATGTGCTTTAACAAGAAACAAAGAAATAGACAGGATGGGTTCCCCTTTTGAGTCTTGGCTCTTGTCAAGGTTCCTCCACATCGGTTATAAAAGGCGCTTCAATAAATAAGCGTTGACATATTATTAGAGTAATATGTGAGCAGGAGTATTAATGCCTGCTATGGACTGGCAGCCTGTCCGGGGCGCTACTGCCTTCCGCCTATTGAACGCTGGGATGAGCTCCAGCACACAGAAGGATATAGTGTTTTTAAACACTGAGTGCGAGTGAGTGAGTCAGTGAGAGAGTGCGTATCTAAACCTTTACTCAAGTAATGGAGTTGTACTAACACACACTGGCTCAGACAATGTTAGTGTACTGTATCGATGTTAATGTAATGCATCACATAATAACTAGCTAGCTAATTAGCAGTTACAACAGTTTTCACACAAGCTACAGCATCTTTAATGTATTCATGCTCATGTAGTTCAAAGAAAGATACATTAAAAAAATATTTTTGGGGGTCGTGGTGGGGAGAGGTCACTGTAGGTGCCGTGGGCTGGTCTAGACAAAAGTCCCAGGCTGATTTTCATTCCCAGTCCAGCTCAGTAAAGAAGTGACGCTCAAATAAAACTTTAGCATCTGGCAGCTCCTCCAAAGAGATCGTAAATGATGACATTTCCCATCATTTCAATATGAATGAACCACTCAGCAAAATCATACTGAACCTTGTTCATGTAAATGATATTATGATGCGTTGTTTCATATTGCCATGCAAATACGGCATTTACCCTCAGCTTGTTTGTGAGAGGAAGCCGTTGCGTTCAGTCACGAGTCAGGAGCCTGCTGAAAACTAATTCAAGCTCACTGGCTCTGACGAATGGAGTTAGGAAAAAAAATAATGCTTTCCGAAACGTTGATGAGAGTTCCTTGTTGAGTTCAGGAAATGTTGTTGTACCGAGTTCTTTCTGCTCATTTATTGCACTGTTGGTTCACTGGGAAATGTTTTATGCATAACCTAAGGCAGAACTCAATTTCACCTGATTATCCGTCTGCCAAGTCACACACTGGCTCATAAATGCTGTTCTAATCATTGAGGGAAGCTCATATTTTGACAATTACCCCATTCAGAATAGGCAGTTATTGAAAAATCCATTATTTGCATGCATATAGATTTCAATGCACTAGAAAAAGGGGGAACGCTTTTATTTGAGAAATGAAGCATTTAAGCAGCTGGTGACTTGACAGGAATGTAACTGTTATGTAAACAAATGACTGAACATGGATTTAAGAGGCCTTTGATATGATGGGCCACCTCATAGTAGTTGCACGCTATAAGCCCAAACAATGAAGTGAATGATTTGTATTTGATTGAGATCATTCAGAGATCCCAATTGTCACAGGAAGGAGGGAAGAAGGGTATTATTTTGGTAGATTGTGGAGAAAAGGGTGGGGGCCGATTAAAGGAGCAATATGTAATAATTTTTAGTGGAAAAAATTCAAAAATTTAGTAAAATTAACAAAATGTAAAAAAGAAAAAAACAGTTTTGATGGTGTATCAAAGACATCTCTGCATGATTTTTTTTTAGATCTATCTACTGAAGTTAGCATGCTAACCTGCTAGCCTCAAACCCATCCTGTCTTGTAGTACCACTTTGTATTGATTCTGAGTCACTGTAGTAATGAGCCTGTCATCAGTCCAACATAAGAGGATGAAGAGTGGTGCTGCTGCCCCGATGGTGTATTCTAACCTCTTGTTGATCAAGTTGATTATTTAGGAATAGGTAGCCACTGAAAGGAGGATGAAATGCCCTGACGGCTGAAGCTGCTGGCATTGGATCACTGCTGCTCAGTCCTGGGGAAAATGTGTTTAGCAGCAAACCAAAGGAATGATAAATGGAAGAAAATGAGAGTTAACATTGGAGGTGTTTCCAGCTTTGGAGACCCTCTTGGTGAGTAAAGGGATGAAGTTTGATAAGGATATATGAGGGTTTTGAACATAGATGAGGTTTTCAAAGGGCCCAGTGACATAAAAACTCAGCCACTTAAACAGCACATGGTAGTCTCAGAGAGATGCTCATTTCCTACAGCTCAAAATGTAACACCACCGTGTGCTGTGATTGGATTTCAAAAGACCAATCGCAGAGCACTGACAGCCAAGCATCATTCAAACTGTAATTAATTACTGGTGACTATTCCCACTAATTACTGTACGAGTGATTGATAATGTGTGGACAATACTGTGAGTAATGTTCCTATTAAATGCATAGATAAGCACACAGACACAGTAGTACCTGCATTAAACAATGGCTGGTTGGGCTGCATGGCTGAAAATGAGAACATGACAGTACTGAAAGGTGGTGTATTGTTGAAAGAAGGTCAACCGACTGCTTCTTTTGTATGAGAATGAAACCATTGTCTGTCCCAGACTACCAATTAGCTGTACAGTGAATGGCCAATTTAGCGTGTACAAAAGAAATAAGTGAAAACTAGCCAGTGATTTTGTGGCTTGACTGCGTTATATCTGCAAGTGTATCGAACTGTTTTGTTTGGGAGACCAATTATGTTGTGAAGTCTGCAATCTTCCAGTCAACCATGTCATTAAAAAAATAAATAAATAAAATACATAAATACATAGTGCAATAAAGACATAAGGGGAAAAAAATAAGAGGACGTCCACACCACATCACTGCTGCTGGAATAAAACCGTATGTCTTCAAAGAAAGGGAAAGAAACATACTCCTTTTTAATGTAAGTCAATGGAACCAGACTTCTTTCCAAATAATTTTGGGTCATTTCTTATGGTTCATTTATCATGAAATTCACGCCCAATGTGAACAGCAACAGGCTTTTTCTTGACACAGTGTTAAAGTAAATCTTATCTGTGCATGGATTTAGCACATACTTGGTGATGATGCAGAAAACAACATACAGTTAGAGGAAGGAAACTGTAACAGGAGATGATTTCGCTTTTATTGCCCAGTCGGTTTGAATCAGTTTGTTATCTAGAGTTTACAAAATGTATAGTATATCGTCACTGTCCAGTAAAAACCATGTGTCTATATTGTAGTTGGATTTTTTATTTTGGCATCATTTGATCACATGAGCTGCTATTTACATTGGGTGGACATTTCATAATGAATGAATCACCAGAAATACTCAAAACATGCTTGGAAAAACATCTGGTTCCATTGACTTCTATTAAAATTGAATGAGGTTTTTGCCCTCTCCTGTAAAGTTACCATTTTGTAGATAGTTGTTTTTCTTTGGACAGTGACGATATGTTGAATCATTCTTAGTTTTGGCACGTGTAATAAAATGTTATTAATTAAAGGACAAACTTTAAAATTAGATTGAGGGCTCTGTCAGTTTTAGTGTAAGCAATGTAAAAAGGTAAAAAAAAAAACACACATGACTAATATTGGTAATTAATTAGTTATATTGTTATGCAATGATATAATAATAAGAAGAAGAAGAAGAATTTTTCTCTTATAATAACATAATAATAATAATATTAACAAAACAATGTCTTTGAATGAATACAGACAAATGTACTGGTCTATGCACATCTGCCTATTGTCATATACTTTAAATAAGTGCAATTTGTTATTAGATGGCACTTAAAAAATGTGTCTTAGTGAAATAAGTCTTATTTCCTTATAAGTCTTATAAGTCTTAGAAATTCAGATGCCATTTCAGAATTAATTAGACCATAGACATTCGTTAAACCTGTCAAGATTATATCTGGCCCCGACATTTCATCAATAGAGAAATTAAGGGGGAGAGAGAGTGTGATGTGTCTTACCTTGCAAAGCTTTTTCCAAGTTACCATCAAAATCATAGGAAACCCCACTCCTCCTGATACACATATAAATGTAAACAGCAGTTGCAGTAATTACAGTGAATAACAAGACCTGCCAAAACAACACCAGACACGACCAACATACCAGCATGAGCCCGTTCCTTGTCATAGCAGCTTTAGCTTTTCTGGGAAAGTTGTTTAAAAGTTTTGTTTAGAGCAGTTTCATGTAGGACATGTTGAGCTATTTCGAGAACAGGCCCAGCATGTTCAGCAGTTAGACCCTGTGGGCTGAAGACTTTCTCCGTCTGCCTGTTATTTTCTCCAGACATTCAGTATGGTGCAAAAGTCCCTTCGTTTATTGAAATTCCAGTCGAAACAGCCACTGAGTGCAAGTTATTCAGTTTACCGAGGACATCAGATAGAAGAAGTCCACTTGTATAAGGAGGGTGAAAGTCTAAGCCTAATGTTAAAAAACAAAACGGAAAAACTGTTGATCATCATAAAAGAATAGCTGCACCTGAAAGGAAAAGTCAGATTACAATGCTTATGGGAAGAAAGATAAAGATTACCAGGAATAATAAATGTTGATGAATTGAGACTGATATGGGCAATATTTATTGAGCTACACATACAGAAGTAGTGTCTCTCAGTATGGTGACGGGCCACCATGTTCGAAAGTGGTAGTGGAGTTGTAGAGGTTCCTAATGGTGTCCTGTGAGATGACCCTTCCCATGAAGCTTGAATATCCTCACCCAGTTCCTGCAGGTTTCGCAGTGGGGTTGGAGGTGGAGTGGCACCAGGTCTTCTAAAAATGTGACACAAGACAACAAAGCGTTAATCTTAGTGCTGACCACTGATTCGCTGGTCATCTCCACCAAGACAGAAGTGGGACTCACTCCAAGACAGTCTGGCACAACACCATTGCAGTTTTGTGCAACGCTGACATAGTGTTAAGGGCAGTCATCGTAATGGTCTGTGTGACTGTAATCCTGCATCGTGCAGTCGTCTGTCAGTGGGGCTGGCACTAACAGGATTTGTCATGGAGGGCATCACTGCTCACTGGATGTCTGCAATTGTGGCTGGTGGGTCTGTCAGGTACAGTAATAAGGCCTGTCCCTGTTATGTCACATGTGTGTCCAAGCATGAAACTTGAATCATTTGCATGTCTCCACAGTTTCATTCCTGTTGGTCAATTCCTTCTGGGTAAAACTATGGTTGTTGTTTTTTTTTTTGGTCAATGAGTGTATATAGAGAAAATTGGACTTTAAAGTAAAACACAGCTGCTCACAGCTGCTCTCAACACAATGGCCTGGTCAAGGAACAGACATTTTGGAAGACAGGGGCTTGATTTAGCACATGATTTAATTTACAGCTGCCGAAGGCGCTTTTATCAAGAGAGAGCCTAAAAGTTTTAGAGGAAGCCAACCATGATGGTAGGAGTTTTCCCAAGGCAGCCCAAAACACTAACAGGGATTTCATCTCTAGTCTGAGCTATGATACCTGATAACTGTAAGAGTTGCAACTCTGCAGGGAACTCCCCAAAGTCTTGCATAAGCCTGTTTCTTATTTTTTATTAAGTGTCGTCAAGTCTTTTTCGGCTCCTGGAGACCATATAAACAGTGTTCCTCCAGAATGTTCCGTCCTCTGTTTGAGTCTTCTTTCATCTGATGGCTGGTCTCTCTTGATGAAGTCGCTTGAAATTGGCGTCCTCTGTGCAGTTGAACTGATGACTTTGTTGTTGATTACATTGTTCTGTATTCTTATGAATCCATCATAGGCAACAAACTTCCAGCCTCACAGGACATCTACCAGTCCCACTGCCTGTGGAAAATCCAAAAGATCTGGTTGAACAGCACATGGCCTGTTCACCATACTGCCATTAGGCAGGAGATACCACAACATCCATGCAAGAACAAACCAGCTAATGAACCCAAAGGCTTTCAGGTTCCTGAACAAGCTGTGAGCCTTTCACCAATCCCATTTCACTCTTATTACCATATATAATACAGAGAGTGCAAATATATATTTGAACATTTTAAAGAGATTCTACAGAGACACTCTCTCTTATATTAATGCTGCCTGAGCCACTCCACAAGCATTCATTGCATAAATGTCCTGACATGTTGTGCAAATGACTAATAAACTTTAAACTTGAGCTTATTGACCTTAAATGGTGTTAAAAGACCAGACTAGCCATACCATGGGAAAGCAGCACCATACAATGGGAAAGCAGCACCATACCATGGGAAAGCAGCACCATACCATGGGAAAGCAGCACCATACAATGAGAAAGCAGCACCATACCACGAGAAAGCAGCACCATACAATGAGAAAGCAGCACCATACCATGGGAAAGCAGCACCATACCATGGGAAAACAGCACCATACCATGAGAAAGCAGCACCATACCATGAGAAAGCAGCACCATACCATGAGAAAGCAGCACCATACCATGAGAAAGCAGCACCATACCATGGGAAAGCAGCACCATACCATGAGAAAATAGCACCATACCATGGGAAAGCAGCACCATACCATGAGAAAGCAGCACCATACCATGGGAAAGCAGCACCATACCATGAGAAAGCAGCACCATACCATGGGAAAACAGCACCATACCATGGGAAAGCAGCACCATACCATGGGAAAACAGCACCATACCATGGGAAAGCAGCACCATACAATGAGAAAGCAGCACCATACAATGAGAAAGCAGCACCATACCATGAGAAAGCAGCACCATACAATGAGAAAACAGCACCATACCATGAGAAAGCAGCACCATACCATGGGAAAGCAGCACCATACAATGAGAAAGCAGCACCATACCATGAGAAAGCAGCACCATACAATGAGAAAGCAGCACCATACCATGAGAAAGCAGCACCATACCATGAGAAAACAGCACCATACCATGGGAAAGCAGCACCATACCATGAGAAAGCAGCACCATACCATGAGAAAACAGCACCATACCATGGGAAAGCAGCACCATACAATGAGAAAGCAGCACCATACCATGAGAAAGCAGCACCATACCATGGGAAAGCAGCACCATACAATGAGAAAGCAGCACCATACCATGAGAAAGCAGCACCATACCATGGGAAAGCAGCACCATACCATGAGAAAGCAGCACCATACAATGAGAAAGTAGCACCGTACCATGAGAAAGCAGCACCGTACCATGAGAAAACAGCACCATACCATGAGAAAGCAGCACTATACCATGAGAAAGCAGCACCATACCATGAGAAAACAGCACCATACCATGGGAAAGCAGCACCATACCATGAGAAAGCAGCACCATACCATGGGAAAACAGCACCATACCATGGGAAAGCAGCACCATACCATGGGAAAGCAGCACCATACCATGGGAAAGCAGCACCATACCATGAGAAAGCAGCACCATACCATGGGAAAGCAGCACCATACCATGGGAAAGCAGCACCATACCATGGGAAAGCAGCACCATACCATGAGAAAGCAGCACCATACCATGAGAAAGCAGCACCATACCATGGGAAAACAGCACCATACCATGGGAAAGCAGCACCATACCATGGGAAAGCAGCACCATACCATGAGAAAGCAGCACCATACCATGAGAAAACAGCACCATACCATGGGAAAGCAGCACCATACAATGAGAAAGTAGCACCATACCATGAGAAAGCAGCACCATACCATGGGAAAGCAGCACCATACCATGAGAAAACAGCACCATACCATGGGAAAGCAGCACCATACCATGGGAAAGCAGCACCATACCATGGGAAAGCAGCACTATACCATGAGAAAGCAGCACCATACCATGGGAAAGCAGCACCATACCATGGGAAAGCAGCACCATACCATGGGAAAGCAGCACCATACCATGGGAAAGCAGCACTATACCATGAGAAAGCAGCACCATACCATGGGAAAGCAGCACCATACCATGGGAAAGCAGCACCATACCATGGGAAAGCAGCACCATACAATGAGAAAGTAGCACCATACCATGAGAAAACAGCACCATACCATGGGAAAGCAGCACCATACCATGGGAAAGCAGCACCATACCATGGGAAAGCAGCACTATACCATGAGAAAGCAGCACCATACCATGGGAAAGCAGCACCATACCATGGGAAAGCAGCACCATACCATGGGAAAGCAGCACCATACCATGAGAAAGCAGCCTGTTTTTTTTGGTATGTCTCAGTAATTTCACCAGAATTATGGGTCAGCTTGACATTCATAAGCACCAACACTGACTGGGGCTGAGCTGGTTAAAATATTACGGAGACGTATGACGAAACATAAGCATGTAAAGCAGTGACATTTGTTTTTGGAACTCGGCTTTGATGATGATGGAAAACTAAATTTCCCAACAGTGATGTGGATGATTGGAATAGATCATGTGAGTGGGTGAGGTAGGGGTTCTCAAGCATTAACATTTCATGTGGCTGAGAGGATTCAAATATTCAGTACAGCAGAAGTTCAGAATAAAGGAGAGTTTTATTTGAACTGGACTTTTCCTGAAAACAATAAGACAGTATTCCACAGCAGCGATATGGATGATTAGCATGGCTTGAATAATTGGCCGGTTCATGCAATATCAGTGCAAGGTGCACTTGTGAAAAAATAGCCTTTTGTGGGTTACAGTGGTTTGAGCAGCAGACTCCAATCTTACTAGAAAACCGAGACACATGAATTCCGACACTGCCAGCAGGCACTCAGTCAGAGCCCGGGGCAGCCAGCCAGTGCTGATGACATACATGACAGGTGCTTACCAACACATATCACATCCTCCACCTACTGCTGCTGAGCCAGTGGATTAACTGTCCTGTGTTTCAGACTGGGGTGACCAAGTGCTCTGACCTGCTCTTCTGTCTGACCATTGACAGAAGAATACCTGCATTCAAAAAAAATAAAAAACCTAATGTATGGAATAAAAAAAAGGAACAAAGAAAGCTTGGATAGTACACACCAGTAATGACCTGCCTTCAGCTAACCTAGTAATTACACTCTTTCCACCTGCAGCTAGACGGCTGACATATACATATAACATAATGTCCGCCTACATGCTAGAACGTGTGAAATGTGCTCCAGTAGTCAAATAGACAACTCTCATTCAGTAATTCACAAATGCATTTACATTTTTATCGCTTACAGTGTTGTTTTCTTAGTCAAATCTTTCAAAATGACATTTTTATAGCAACACACGTGCAATATTTACACCAAAATAATCATGACAAAACAGATTTAACAATATCCATTTACAAGTAATAGTATTTACTGGGTATCATTATCATACAGGACTTAAGAAGCTGTTCCATAAAAATCTACAGCCATAATTAAAATGCATATTCTATGCTGTATGATTTGTTTATCATAATCAAATCATCCATATCATTATATACAGTAACAGCGATTAATATGGAAACCTTTTACTTTGTCAGTAGCTGTTATATATGAAACGCACACAAGACGAGAATGCTAGTATCTGCTAGTGTTTAAATTAGATTTTCTATAAGTAAGCTGGAGTTGCTTTTTCATTGCACGGTATGGCTCAACTCGACCTCTCTTGCTAAAGTATTGGCTAATCAATGCAGGTGATCTTCATACCAATGCCATATGAGTTCAGAGATGGTTCTGGATGGGTGGTCAGTAGTCTGCAGTGTTTTATGTCTCCTGTTGGTATTGGATCTGCAAACTCAAAACCTTGAGGGGGGAAATGCGAAAAATAATTGCAGCAGGTGCTGGGCATGCCTGACGGAAAACCTAAAAAGACAAGTACAGCTGAGCCGGTAACATGCAGTGAAAAAGCAGCTTTAGGATGTTTTTCCCCACCTAATACTGCTTGCGTCAAAACTTCTGACAAGCATAACTTACTTTGTAGGGCGCAGCAGTGGCTCACAGAGTCCATCAGTAAATATTTTAGTGTAAATCCTAGCTCGGACATTCCTGGATTCGCTTGGTAGCCCTGTCTGCCCAGCTCCTTGTTAAACAAAAGTAATTTCTGAGCAAGTTGTGGAGTATAGCCATTCCTGGGCAGTCTGGGACCCTATAATTAACCCCTTGGGCCCTCTGAATCGGGGAAAGATCATTGTTTAGCCTTCTTCACCCAGAATCAGTGAGTTTCTTCTTGACTAACTAGAGTAACCACACTGGTCTGCCTCAGAGTGGCACTGGAGCTGGTTGGTTCTTCCAGATGGCCTTCATAGTCTATTAACTTTATTTACATTTATGGCATTTAGCTGACAAGGTTAATAATATTACAGGAAGGCCAATGTACTGTTAGGAGTCTAGCCCAAGGACACTTATTGGTGTACCACAGCATACTCACCCAGGCCAGGATTCGAACCCCAGTCTCCCACATGTGGAGGTGGCTACCAGATGGGTAGTGGTGTTATCCGCTAAGCTACAACAACCATAACTAGCAACTGTAACTAAACCCAAGATACATCAAGATACACAAAACTTAATAATGTTCAGCAGCTTATTTGTAAATCTACTAATCTGAACCAACTTGGCCAGCTTTCTGAGAGATTTGTGGAAAGAGGGAATCGTGTAAGACATGTACGTTTTCAGTTCATGTGTTGAGGAGCAAATGACCCAACTAGAAAAAAAGCGTTTCAAGAAGATTTGTTAAAATAAACATGTTGTTGCATTGAAGCATCAGCATCAGCATCCCTCTCAGACTAGAGAGGAATGAAACAATCACCTACTCAAAGGCAAAGCTGCAGAGAAGACCAAGCCCAGTCTGCGGAGGAAGAAACAGAGTGAAAATAGGTTGTCATAAAGCTTGTTCTTTCCTCCTCCTCGCTTGATACATCAGCTTTCACCTTTATGAGGGAGTTCTCTGTCTGCTCCTCCCTCTGCTGTGCTGAGGCTGAATAAGTTGTTTACAAGCTCCAGTCTGAGACGAACTGTGATCAGAGCATGACAGCGCAGTGGGAGCAGAAAGCAGAGCTGGTCTGCCGATCTGTCATTCGGTCATGCAGATGACATGTAGAGCGCTTTTCTGTTTGACCGTGATCAGTTTATAAAGTGAGGAATTATAAAACAATAGGCGCTAACATGAACAGAACTGCCTTTGGTATATGAGTGGTTATCTCCCATGGCACGCTTAAAAAACTCCAGCATTTCTTGCATTGTGGTTAGTCCCTGGGCTGTTTAAGCATATTTCTGTCAGTGAGCTCCAACCTTCAGCTACTTTTCTTATTTCCTCAGGCAGTTTTTCTAATGCACATGTCATCTTTTTCCTCCAACACGCTCCCTAGATTTCGTTGTTTCCGTAGCTGGACCAGTAATCTGACTACTGTGCAGAAGAATGTAGAAGAATTACTAACAGAAACGTTTTTACCTTTTTCTTATTAGTGTTTCTGTTCTGCCAGGTGGGTGTGTGTAATATGTACGGATACGTGTGATGAGTAAGGATATGTGTAAATGTTTAATAAGATATGGGTGGTGTAATTGCTACATATTGCATCATGAGTCTCAGTGGACATTGTAATAGAAACCTTTCCTCATTGTACACCTGCCAGTTTTCTGTGCTCTCTGTGCTGCTCATTAGGGAAAAGAAAAAAGATCATTGCATGCGTTTGTAACGATAGATACATTTAGATCGGCTAACCCTTTAAAAGATTTGATTAGCTTTATTCCCCACCCACTGAAGTTATAAAGGGGTTATATGGGGCTTTTCTGCCTGAACTGCTTTTTGAATGAGCAGGCAGTCACAATATGATGACCTCCATTTACATATCGTAGTTCTCTATAGAAAAACAAGTATCCCCAAAATGGCAACTTCACAGGAAACCTAATTTAATTCTAATGTAAGCCATTTCTGTTGGTCCATTCACCATGAAATTTTCATGCAGATTATGCATAAAAGTAAAAATTGATTTTCTTTGGACAGCGGTGAAATTTTATTCTAAGAAATGGCAACTAAAACTACTTATTTAATTCTGAGGTAGGAAATGGCCATGTAAAAGTGAATTACGGCTGCACAGAAGCCATTATAAGTGAACCTCGGGCAAAAACATGTATAGTATGAGCCCTTTAAGAAAGGTCAATGAGCCTGAACTCTTCTCCTAAGAGGAATGAGATGTTGGATGGGGTCAGATTACCCCTATAGAAGGCTCAATATAAGCTCCACAGGTTGCGATACATTCTCACAGAGGACTAACACATGCTGAATTCAGAACACGTTCGCTGTTCCCTAAAAAACAGAGACCATTTCAGTGCAGAATATTCAGACAAAATCAGCTGTATATCAAATCTAACCCTGACGTGGAAGAGTGCCGGTCATGCAGCCTCTCAATGGGAAAACAAAAGGTTCAACAAAGATAACACTGCTGTAAATGACTTTCCTGACCAAATAAAAATGGATGATTTTGATGCGCTCCTAACCAGGACTTTAATTTACATGCAGTCATTGTTGCATGAAAGAGGAATCAAGTTGGAGCAAAGCTGGAAACAAAAATAGCTTTGTTGTAGTGCTTTAGAAGTGGAGCAACCTTATTTTGAGTACCACCATTATTTAAAGACACGACTTTGACTTGACATGACTGTTAAACGATAAATATTCACTAGGTGCCTTATGGAGGCCTAATTACGCTATTAGACAAGTATAGCTTAAATATCAGAATCGGTAGTAAACTATATAATACTGTCACTGTCTCTGTTTTTTTTATTTTCGTGAATATTATTATTATTATTATAATAGTAGTAGTAGTAGTAGTAGTATAGTATGTAGTTGGAGTATACTATGTAATTGCAGTAGAAGTAGTAATAGGGGTATTTCTACATGAATATTATAGCATTATTATTATTATTATTAGCAGTAGTAGTAGTGGGGGTATTTCTACATGTATAGCATAGCCTTATAAATAGTAATAGTAGTAGTAGGGGTATTATTACGCGTATAGTAGTAGTAGTGGGGGTATTTCTACATGTATAGTAATGCATTATTATTATTATTAGTAGTAGTAGTAGGAGTAGTAGTGGGGGTATTTCTACATGTATAGTATAGTCTTATTAATAGTAATAGTAGTAGTAGTAGTAGTAGTAGGAGGAGGGGTATTATTACACGTATAGTATAGGGTATTTCTACATGTATAGTAATGCATTATTATTATTATTATTATTATTATTATTATTATTATTAGTAGTAGTAGTGGGGGTATTTCTACATGTATAGTATAGTCTTATTAATAGTAGTAGTAGTAGTAGTAGTAGTAGTAGTAGGAGGGGTATTATTACACGTATAGTATAGGGTATTTCTACATGTATAGTAATGCATTATTATTATTATTAGTACAGTAGTAGTAGTAGTAGTAGTGGGGGTATTTCTACATGTATAGTATAGTCTTATTAATAGTAGTAGTAGTAGGAGGGGTATTATTACACGTATAGTATAGGGTATTTCTACATGTATAGTAATGTATTATTATTATTATTATTATTATTATTATTAGTAGTAGTAGTAGTAGTAGTGGGGGTATTTCTACATGTATAGTATAGTCTTATTAATAGTAGTAGTAGTAGTAGGGGTATTATTACTTGATAGTACAGCAGTAGTAGTAGTTGTAATAATAGTAGTAGTAGTAGTAGTAGTAGTAGCTATTAGTTGTAGTGGTCGTAGCAGTGCTGATGGTTGGGATAACACAGATACAGGACATTTACTGGAAGACTACTTTTCCCACGTTAGTTATCCTAATAACACCAATAATAAGCTTTTGATCATTGAACATATTTCCGACTGTCACAAACCAACCCAAATAGTTTTCCAAAACTTTCATCAGTGAGACGAAAAGAGTCCAGAAAGACAGTGAATAAAACTCCTTGTGTTTGTGTTTATGCTGTTGGTTCTTTCAAAACAGCTAAGCTGAGGAAGATAGGGAGAATTGAGTTTTGGCTCTGAAAGCTGCTGTGCCAGTATACTGTCTGTCCTTTCGGGCTGGACAGACCATCATTCATGCCAGCTGTCAGAGACTGATGGATAAGGAAGGGGAACATCATCAAATAAGTCCATCTCACTGGAGAGAACTGTGTCAATAATGCTGCCTGGCCAATGGCTATTAATGGTTACCTAAAGAAAATCCACCTTGACTGGAAAAGGAGCCTTGTGCTAATAGGATGGCGGCTGTGTGAAATTTGTCAAATTCAGTTTATTGTAAACAGAACGCTGTCCTGGACGTGACTGGCTGAGGTTGGAGTGCTCTGCCAGCTCTGCTGTCATAACTGCTTTTCTAGAAGATATTACCAGAATATTCTGACTCATGGCCGGCGGTGTGAGTATTTATTTTTTATCCTGTCTTTTATTTGAGGGCAACATGTCACAGCATGACGGCAGAAATACAGACAATGTGAAAGTTATTAAAGGAATTTGCCTAAACATGGAGCATAAAACAATAAATAGTTCTAAATAATGTACAGTGTCTGAGTTACGTTTGTGTATCTGGAACTAGCCATGAACCCATTTACATTCACACAGACCAAATCACAGTGAGCGCTTATAAAGCTTTCCCCGATAATTCGATAATCCACCTTTCCAGAGCACAGCACGGCAATGATCCACTGAACATTAATATGCTCCAGAGCAAGGCTTCAATGCCAAGATTCTCCAGGGTTGTGCAACATACCCCCCATTATCTCCCGTATCTCTGCAGGGAAGGACCCGGGTGAACCAACTGTCCAACTGGGCATAAATAAAAAGACAGAGAACATGAATATCAAGAGGCAGTATTGACCTATCAGTAGTTAACAATTCCCATATGAATGCATAAAATATGTAAGTGACAAGTCATTTATAAAAAGAAAAATTCATATTTTGTAAAATAAAGAACATGGACAGATAAGCAATGTTTAGTGGGAGCAAACTACATAATTAATGTACTATGATTAAAATTCATGACCACATAATTCATGCTCCCTGTAATCATTAATATATTTAGTCTATTTATAGATATATGATCATCTCTATATTCAATTTTTGCACAATAATTCACATGTGATGAATGTGAGTACATTAGCACTTATATTAATCAAACATAATACCTTTCTATTTCCAGGCTGGGTTTATGTTTAGAGCAGACGGTTTGGTTTGGATCAGGGCTGTGTCTGAACATTTGAAGGTTCTCCCCCCCCAAATAGAACTGAATGGTGCAAAAGCTGTAAGCATTTAAACACAGAAAAATACTAATATTGCAATAAATATGGCAATTGCAATAACTAATAGTTATTTGACATGTGTGGCAACCGAATTTGTACTCCAACACCTGGTTTGGCTGATTTGTACTTATTTATGTTGTATCAGACTATTACTGCTCGCTGAATTTCTCTAATCGTGGCTGTTGCGTCAGTCAGGCACAGTGATAAGGCTCGTCCTCGCTTACATCACATGCGTGGCTGAGCGTAAAAAACGTTTGCATGTCTCACAATATCAAACAGCTCTGGAAAAAATTAAGAGAGCACCTCAAAATGATCTGTTTCTCTAGTTGTACAGTTTCTGGGTTTATGTTTGACCAAAATGAGCAGCTCTGTTTTATTTTATACGCTACTGGAAACATGTCTCCCAAATTCCAGATCAGATATTGTATTAGATCTGGTTATTTAGAAAATCACTAATGACCTCCAGCAGCCTGTTTTTAGAACCATCCTCGCTGTGCGTTTTACCCCAGCCACTGCTCTCCAGTATTTCTGTAGGTCACTTGAGGTCATCTTACGGTGGTTAAGTAACGTTGGAATGAGGTGGTGCTCATCACGGTCAGTAGAGAAGGGGTTTGGCCCTCTGCCAGTCTGTAGCTGTGTTGTCCTGTGTGTTTGCTGCTTGACCTTGTTCTTATGAACCAGACGCTCACTGTATCTGCCAGTAAAGCTAGAACCCAACCTTCGGTTCCTCACTAAGAACCTGCTGTACATGTGGAGATGGTGATATAAGAAGAAACTGTCTCCAGAAGCCAATTTGTCTGCTCTTTTATTAAAAAATGTACCAGCAAAACATCCTCGCTTGTGTAACAATGTCATACTGTCCTATCATTGTGAGAGCATGTAGTGTGTATTAGAGCTCTGCGTGGGACTGGTTTTACACTGAAGCCTTGCCTTGCCAGAAATTCAGATTTGTACCATCATGACCGCAACATGAATGTAATCCTTTCAGAGCCTATCGACCTCATGATGTAACTTTGCATTGTTAATGGAAATACAAGAATATAAAAGAACCTGACCGAGAATAACTTCACAAACAGAAGCGCTTCGGTGTATTTGCCCCCTCAGAGTGAAAGCGAAGGAAAACCATTTAATAGAGATCACAGTGATGAGTCAAATGCCTGGCATTTACTATGAATCTTAAATCAGAATAAATGGAGTCCAAATGAATGCAAAGCTATCTTTAGACCTTATGTGCACAAAACCTCTCCAGCGTCTGAAGAGGGTAGCTTCAACCACTCGTGCTCTTGCTGAATGAGAAAAGCAAGAATTGCCGGTATCCAAAGCTATTACCCTCAGGTGTATATATACTGTGATCCTCCACTAAACCACTTATGTCTAGCAGAAAACATATGAATAAATACTTCAATGAGCGTCACAACTAAACTGCCAGGATCGGAAAAATTTATACAACCTCTAGAGGGAGAGCAGGAAAATGGCAAAAGCATAGTTCCCCGTAAGTGTCTCGTGATTTAAGCAATGCAGCTACTTATTCAATGTGCACAACAAGGTTGAAACAGGTGGTTTATACAACGTAACCTTTTCTGTGTGTTTCCCAGCAGCAGCATTTATTGATCTTTTTCTTTTTTTGGTTGATTTGCTATACCGATGTATAGGTCAGAGCCTAGTGCTGTTAGAGCCGTGGTACACGTCATCACTCTGAATTTTTACAGCGATTGGTCAAATGGAACTGTCGGCTCAGGCCATTGGCTCCAATTATATGCTGTGAAAATAGCATTGCCCCGTATGTCAGCCTGTCAGCTTCCATCAGGCCTTTCTAGGGCTCAACACACTATGAAGCAATAGACACCTGCCAGGCACGGAAATCCATTGCTGATTCTTGAATTCAGCTGTATATAGTTCATACAGGGACGGTTAAGATACACTTTTAAATGAGGGTCATAAACAGTGGCCTCAGCAAGCTTTTGGACACTTTGATGAGGAGGAGTCAGTGATGGAGGGAAGTTTGATGGTGGAGGGAGAGTCAGTGATGGAGGGGAGTTGGTGATGAGGGGGAATCTATGATGGAGGGGAGTTAGTGATGAAGGGGAAGTTCGTGATGGAGGGGTAGTCCGTGATGGAGGGAAGTCAGTGATGGAGGGGAGTTAGTGATGAAGGGGAAGTTCGTGATGGAGGGGTAGTCCGTGATGGAGGGAAGTCGGTGATGGAGGGGAGTTAGTGATGAAGAGGGAGTCTGTGGTAAAGGGGAAGTCGATGATGGAGAGGAGTTGGTGATGGAGGAAGACTCAGTGATGGAGGAGAGCCAGAGGTAGTGGGTTGTCAGTCACACACGTTCATTGGAATAGTAAGGCCAAGCACAAACTGTACTCGGAGAGAAAGAAATACCAAATTTCCTCATTTTCTGAGGAGCATTTTATCACATTTCTTACTAACTCAAGTTTAGTATTGTACACCAATATTTATGTTTTATTATGTGTTCCAGTGGCTTTACACATTTGAACAAAATGATATTTGTTTGGCTGGAAAAGCATGAAAACAATCAACCAGACTGCGCTGTAAATCACAGAGGTGGAACTGTCAAAGTCTGGGTCTGTTTAACATGCAGTGGTGTCACTGACATCACTGGCCTGGATGTTCTTTAATGGGATTGCAAACCCTGCAGATGTCTAAGCAGAAACTGCTCAAATGATACCAATTATTTCAAAATAAGAAACACTGTTCAAATGAAATGCTCCTAATCTTAAACGTTTTCAACTGTGGTGGTAAAACATTTCACATATATACCTGACCCAAATGTCTGTATGTTTAAAAGCTTCTTCCAGCAAGCGTCAGATGTCATAAAGGCTGTTTTAGTCAGTTTCCACCCAAAAACAGCTGAGGCTTGTCTGGAATAGTTTTTATTAATGTTTAGGCAGGTTGATGTCAGTTGGCATGAAAAAACAAGTATCTCCAAAATAGTAACTTTAAAGGACAGAAACCTTCTTTACTTTCATTGTAAATAAATGTAAAGAGATTTTACTAGAAATAATTTTGCAGAATTTCTGTTGGTTCATGAAATCTTCTTACAGAACATAATCGGCAGTTACTGAGCCCAAATAATGCAGAACTAAAAATCTTCAAAAAATGGAGTTCCTTAATTAATTAATTAATTTGGACAGCAGCTATACATAGATGTCAAATAGCCATATATATGCACGCCTCAAGTTTGTAAGGCTACTGTATGTGTCATAAAAGGAAAAACACAATAATTACAAACAAAATGGTCACATTTTTTTAATGATTTATTGTTTATTAATTTTTCCCCACAGAAACTGCAAAACATAAAAGAAATTATAATCACTAACAGCATGAAATAAATTACAATCATTGGCAAAAATGAAAAGACGATCAAGTAACCAAATATGAAAACAGCAACATTTGCACAGAACTAACACACATTACATCCTGTTCACATGCAATACAGCACAAATAAAACATATAAAAATATTTTATACAAGTTTATACAGGCTTGATTGCTACCCAGGAGATTACAGTAGAAAATCTGTCAATGTCAAGGAGGACGCATTGAATTCTCAGGCAGCAACATAATGGCTACGATTAATTACTGTACATGACTAGTCAATGAGTGAAAAACGTTTTCACGCAGATCAGGCTGCATGATTTTAGACAATCAGACACTGTTTGACCACAATGAACACAAACTGTATGGCATTAAAAAAAGCATCCTCAAACATCCCTCAGTCACACCTGAATTGGATATGGCTCCACAGTATTGAGAAAAAGGACATTCATTGCAAAGACAACGGTGCTCTGAAGTTTGGAGCGGCAATCCAAACTTATCACTGTAATGAATCTGCTATCGATCTCTCTGAGCCACAGAGCTCCAGCGTGGCCAGAACACAAGCCAGCCAGACGAGAAGGCAATCGTGACACATTCTCAGTAGAACAAACCTCTGTGGAAACCTTGGGGAGTACTGAGAAAACGTTTCTGCAAGCTACACAGCAATACTCTTTTCAGATTAAAAATCCATTATTTATCATCATGCCAACTTTCTCAGCTGCTGTAACAAAACCTGATCCCGAAACAGATAGATGGGCAGCTGGGGTCTGAGTGTTGTACCCTAATACATGGAGAACGAGTAGGTGGCTATTGAAACCTATTATTGCAGAAATTGGTACAGATACATGTATTATTATCAAACTTCATTTTCAGTAAGCACTAGAAACGGAAGGAGTTTGCTAAGTGTAGTAGGTTAAAATGCATATCCCATCCAATAGTGGTATTTTCTACAGGTCACTGGAATAAATGCATCGATTTAATATGCATATTGGATCCAGAGCATCGTACTGGCTTTTTGCAGGTTTTTGCAATATCTGTTATACAATTCTACAAAGCTAGAAGTCATTAAAAAGGAGTAGGTGGATTACACACAAACTGCTTGACATGATGTTGTTTGTTTACATGTCAGGGAGCACAGGGGGTCTGATGGGACTAAAAAACCAAGACAGCCAAAGTGTCCTTTGCTAACCCTTGTTTCCTAATGCTGATATGATATACATAATTCAGAAGACAACCCAACCACTGCGAAGAGCAAACGAATACCAGCTACATTTACTACAGAAAGACATTACCATAAGAGCCCTTTTAAGGTCAAATACCATACGGCGTTCGCTTCACTTGCAGACTCCGAAATGAGATGTTGAACTTCTTTCTAACTGAGCTACATCCAAGTCATGTTTGAACATTCAAACACGATAACACTGCGGCACAATCAAACACAAGGACAGCTAGTTTTTATGTCTCCTCGAGCCCGTCTTACAGGGCCACAGACACCAGACGGACAACGTACAGTACATTGAATATTAAAGGTCTCTTGACAATGGCAGAGGGACTGCGAGCGACTGAGAGTAGCCAAGCCCAAAGCACAGTGTTTAGGTATCGTAGTACCATCATGTAGGCACTTGGGCTGATAGAAGTCAGCCGAAAGAAAACGAAAGAACAAGGCAGAATTTAAATGAAGAGTATTTGGCAGTGATGGTTCTCTTTGCGGCTACAGTAGCTCCTCCTGAGTCTTTTTATGCTGCGCTATAATAGAGACAAGGCAAATAAACGGGCCTTTCAATCCCCAGATCAGTCCTGTCCTCTGTATCAGCACTACATTAGCACAAAAACGGACAAATGAATGCAGGAAATGAAGGGAATTAAGCACTGCTGGGAAACACAGGAAGAATGGATTTACTTCTGGGGAGCTTTTATATCTCAGAAACGTGGCAACGCCAGCGTAAACTGACTACAACAGCATCTGCTGGAAGTGAAGTGATGAGGTTAAATGCATTTAGTAATGGGTCCAAATATGGAATGGAAACACGGAGACACAATTTGGAAAACGGACACAAACCAACAGATCGTCAAAATGACCTGCCCGTTGTTTTGGAAAATGAATGAAGGAAATAACATTGTGTTTATTTGTTTGTTTAGGAAGGAGTAGACCTCACTCAGTGATGAGCTTTAAGGCTTGCTGTTGTGCCATTGTAACTGTGCGCCAAGAGTCAAATACATTCATGGCCAGAGAGGTCCAGGCTGCGCAGAGCACTGTCCTAGAGCTGCTACAGAACAGTGCTGATCGTGTCAAAGTCTTTGCTTATTTGGGAGCTGCTTGGCAAAGACTTGAGGTACTCCAGATGCCGGCGGGCATCCTCCTGGTTGTGCCGCACGTAATAGATGACGTAAGCGATAACCATGGTGAACCAGCCGAACATGGTGACGAACATGGCCACGTCGGTGGTCTTGTGGTGAAAGTTGCAGAAGTTGATGCCAGAATCCAGCACCTGGATCACAGGCTTGCCCGAGTACTCCTCCTGTACGGACGTGTGGCAGCTGACCTCATTGACAGTCTCTGGGTCGAGCCGGAGCTCGCGCAACACCTCCTGCAGGGTGCACTCGCAGTGCCACGGGTTGTTGGCCAGGCCGATCTTAGCATGGAGCCGGGCGAAAGCTTCCTTGGGCACGCCACGGAGGCGGTTGTGGGACAAGTCAAGGACTCTGAGACTTTCCGAGATGCCTTGAAAGGCCCCCGGCTCTACACTCTCTATGGCGTTACGAGACAGGTCCAGCTCCTGCAGCCGAGGGAGCTCTTTGAAAGCCTGACTGGGGATCTTGGTGATGTGATTGGAGGACAGCAGTAGGGACACAGTGTCGTGGGGCAGATCCAGGGGAATGTCCTCTAGGTTTCGGGAAGTGCACTGAACCACCACCAGGCCATTCCTGTCTGTGCACAGGCAGCTCTTGGGGCACGCATGTGTCATTGTGCAGAGAAAAAGCATGGCGAAATGCAATCCCAACACAGGGGAATACGCAGAGGAAAAGAAATGGCTCCTGGACGTGCGAGTTCCCCCAGGGAAAGTCATGGTTCCTGCCACGCTAGAGTTCAAGGGCACTCATCATTTATCCAAGTGATGCAGGAGTGGCATTCAAATGACCTCAGAGGCATTTCCCACCCGTGACTGACTTCCCTTTCTTTTTAATCCATTAGTTCAGACATAAGAGGCTAAGTTAGATTGCCATGTGTTTAATGCGATCATAGTGAAGGTGTAGTTCAGTCATGTGTACACGGTCTTGTATGGTGGTTTGGTGCACGTGCCTTGGCAAAAATCCAGAAGGGAACATTGGGCCGAGAAAAACAATTAAGTGTTGGAGAGATGCAGATGTGAGAGCCAAGGTTTAAGTACAATCTGAAAGCAGCAGTGGGGCGAGGCAGGGGCGAATGGAGCTGGCATCCTCTTGGAAACTGAAAGAACAAAGAAAAACCAAATTACACACACATACACATAGTTAATGCACGCACGGGTACACGTACACTCCTGTGCAAAAGTCGAAACCAGCTAAGGGGATATTGAGAAAGGTATAGAGGAGATCAAATATAAGTATAAGGAGGAAGAGCAGTAAAAAATAAAACGTGAATAGCTGGATATGATCACCATATCTGTCCCCATCAAAAAAAAAAAAAGCTTTGGGATCTTAAAAATGGTTTTCTAATCACCTTTCCATTCCACTATGGGTCTGAAAGGATGTGTAGCTGTCAGGAAGTCTTTACTGAGAACCTCCGACGTGATGTACATGAGCTTGTCTCTTGTGTACTCTTGAGGAGTTCTGCAGTTTGGTGTTTTACCTGCACGCTTTTAACTTGGCTTTACAAGCGAAGTTGCCCAGATTGAACATTCTGCACAATGTTCGCATTATTTTATACAGCATTATGTACACTATATGTATAATGCATGTATACTCAGTAGGGATACCGGAGTCTTTTGGCTGCTACTGCACAGTTCTGTCGCTGTACATAGTACATATATTGTAATTGTTAGTACTTGTAGTCCGGGAGCTAGTGCAGGGTAAGAATTTCACTGTACAGTGCAACACCTTGTTTGTCAGTTCATATGACAAACTCACAGATCTTGTTTTGTACCACCTGAGGTTTCAAAAAGGCAGGAGAGACACGCCTGTACACTTGCACTATGTAGGTATCTACCCTGTCTAGTTCCCTAGGTTAGAGGGGAGTCACAGTCCTGTGTAGTTTTGGTCACTGGCCAGGGAAGAATATAATAATTAGCTTTTTGTTTAATCCTGTAGTTTAGCAAAGTCCCTTTCGTTTCAGAGTAGACTAGCATGGTTATGGTTATGGTTTGTTTTGTTTTGTGCCATCCATGATTTTGATTTCTCCAGTGCGGTACTCGGTATAGTAGCCCAGTATTTTATTGTGGTGGGTTGTAAGTAAAACAGTTTAAAGTTCTTATTCTTGTTCCTCATGCTTTTATCCCTCTATTACTGCCTCAGTATTTTATTGTCATATGTTACTGATCCCACGGTGCCCTAGACAAATTGTGTGGTCGTAACAGGAAGATGGATAATAAAGTTCCTGGTGTTCTCAGAACAATAGACTGGCCACCCCAGAGTCCAGACCTCAACATCACTGAATGTGTTTGGGATATTTCTATTGTGAGAATCAGGAAAGCAAGACTGAACTTTGGAGAGGTGGGAAATAACCCTGCAGATTTTATAGGAATAACTGAAAGCAATATATTTAGTTGTTGAGGCTTCTGTGTAATTTACTGTTATATCATCACTGTCCAAAGGAAAACAAGTATCTCCAAGATGTCTTTCCTGAAGAGGGCAAAAACTCTCTTTACTGGTGTTACACTGAAGAGGTATTATTTTAATTATTCAGTCGGTCTGTTCATCATGAAACACTATAAAAGTGCAGCTATTCTCAAATTATGTAAAAAAATTAAAACAACAAATATGCAGACACTTGGATTTTTGGACAGTGACAATATGTTTCCCATCTTTTTCCTGACATTGAAAAATGAATAATTCGTATTTAATGGCTGTTTTGACTGGAAATTAAATAAGTGCCACGCACAGCCACATGCACGTGTGCCAACAAACACGTGCACAGGCACACACACCCCCACCACAAAGTGAGTGCTGAACAAGCAAGCAGTATTGAAGAATGGCATCTCATGTTTCTTCATATATACATATTTAGTGGCATTGATTTTACAGTGCAGTATGTTTACATTCAGTGAGACATGCTCACCTCAGGACCTTGAAAGGAAACAGTCTTTTCCTCTACACATTATAGCCTCCCTGGTTAGCCTACACCACTTGAATTACATTATCAAAGGCGGAGTAGCCTAAAGGAAATTACATTGCACATAGCATGACTTTAGAGGATAGGTTACGTGGTAATGGCACTCAATCTAATTAAAAACCTGATTCATGGCAAAAGACTTGAGATCCACTCATCACTTCTGACGTACATGCTTCTTGATGATAATTATACTCTTCGGTGATGCAACAGAGCAAAGAGGAGGAAGCGTTCGCTTTGCATCAGATGTTTTTCATTCCATAATAAGCAGGATGGTAACACAGCACTGACCTATTGGATCCCAGCTCCCCCATGTGGAACACACAGTTTACACACAGAAGCTGCACTCTCACGTGCCTCCCTTGGACAGCACTTCAACACATGATTATCAAACACCCTAACAGCAGAGTCAGGAGCCTGCTCTAAACTTCGGTGTAGACTGCTTGTGTATGCCTATTCTGAAACAGCACAACAGAGGCACTGAACACATGTTAAGTAGACGAAAATCAGTAATTCAGTAATGACCCCACATGTCAGAGAAGGCAGTCGTCCCCAAATGCTGTAGTGAAGTGACAGAAGCAGAGATTATGTGTTGGATTGACAGAACAGAAGGAGGCTAGGGACACTTTGTCAGTGCCTCCTATTGCTTTAGTGTCCGATGGGTAATATCCCAGCAGTTTCATCTGATCTCTGTGTAAAGTTTGCATTTCAGCATGTGGAGGTCTGGGGGACCACTAGAGACCAAACAGCAGCAGAACATCTAATGGCCTAAGGGTCTTTTGATGATGTCCTGACTAAAGCATATATATATATATATATATATATATATATATATATATATATATATATATATATATATATATATATATATATGTATGTATGTATATATATATATATATATATAAATATGTATGTATGTATATATATATATATATATATATATATATATATATATATATATATATATATATATATATATATATATATGTATATGTATATATGTATGCTTTAGTCAGGACATCATCAAAAGACATACACACACACACACACACACACACACACACACACACATATATATATATATATATACACATACATACACACACACACATCACTTTTATATGTATGTTATGATGTCCTGACTAAATCAACACCCATGAAATCTCATAGGGCTCTTAAAGGCTGTTTGTATGTAGATATATATGATGTGTATATATCCATATGTTTGTATGTATCTGTCTATCTATATATAATATTCATAATATTTATATAGATGCATATATGCTTATTTGTCTATAAATATAAATACACACCTCTTTGCATGATTAAATTATTAAACTGCATGATTATATTATGGTTCCTTAGAGAACATTTCAGAGCACTGATCTATATTGCACCAAAAATACTTTGTGGTACTGTTTAGAACGCTTTACCTCTTAGATGCACCTATCAAAAACACACCTAGTTATAATTAATAATTAATACACTGATTAATAATTATAACTAATACCTGATCAGCTCTTGCAGTTCACTCATTACACAGTGTAACTGCCTACGGGTGGCTTGTACGGTAAAGGTCTAGCAGCAGAACAGGGTCAAAGAGCGTGGAAAAAAGGAGAAAGGCAAAAGACTGCTTGAGCTAAAGTGAACTGTGAGTGGACGAGTGGAGAAATCCAACCTTCACCGGCTTGATTACGCAGTGCTCCAGGAGTCTCCATGTATGTTTCTCCAGGTGTCACAGCCTGTCATTATCTTCTTAACTTTAAGCAGGAGGACACGAAAAACCAAGAAGCCCTGACTTCACTCACAGAGATAACATAGAACCGCAGCATGAAGAGAAGTACTGAATTCAGTCAGACCTGCGGCGGGATCCTCGCGGAGACACAGAGCTCCGGGACGGTGGTGACTGGTATTCCAGAGCGCGCGCGCGGAACGGACAGCGTTCTTCGCACTTGTTGCTGAACTACGCCTCTCCGCTCTCACCGCGGTTCGGACGGTAGAATGAAGGAGGCCGAGCCGGTTCTGCCTATAATGCGGGAGCTACACGCTGATTGGCCTCCGAGTCTGAGCGCGCCTGGAGGCGGAGCTCGAGCGCGCGTTCGGGGAGAAAGAGGCGGCGCGAAGAGATAAGGAGGGCGCTTCTTCTGGGCAGTACGCGTCTGTGGTGGCTGTGTAAAGGACACGCAGGTGACTTACCGCTGCTGTTGCTCTGTAGACTTTGGGTTGTGTGAAGCCGGGCTACAGGCACCAGGTTTACAGGCTGAGGCACTGGATGTCGTGAGTTCAGCTGCAGTGGGACGCCACCACCATCTACAATCCAGCATCCTTTTTTTTTTTTTTACACTCGTTAAAAGAGTAGTTCCCAGAAGTAATCAACCGACAGGAATGAAACCTGGTGGGTAGGTTTGACATCATGAGACATGCGAATGATTCAAGTTTCACACTCAGCCATGCATATGACATAAGCAGGGGCGGGCCTTATCACTGTACCTGACTGACCCACCAACCACGGTTACAGACATTCAAAGAGCAGTGATGCCCTCTGAGTTATCCTTTTAGTGCCAGCACCATTGGCAGACGGCTGCACGACGCAGGATTACATGCACACAGACTGTCAGGGAATGGCAGCGGGTCATCTTCAGTGCAAAGCCGCACTTCTGTTTATTATGATTTATTCTGAGCACATTTTAGATTGATTTTTGTATCACTGCAGCCGAGTACTACTACACATACACACTAAACCTAACCCTGTCCTTGACCTCCGTTTCCAAAAAGCTAATTTTCTGCTTTTTTACTATTAAAAATTTAAATATACCAGCAAAACATCCAAACTTGAAACAATGTTGTCATGTTGTCCTGCTGTTGTGAGAATATTGTGTAGTGTGTCGTGCCAGAAATTCAAATGTCTTACATCGGAACATCAGCATGAATGTAACAATGTCAGGGCATATGGACCTCATGATGCAACCATTGTTAATGAAAGTCTGAGAATATAAAAGAACCTGACAGAGAATAACTTCAGAAACAGAATCGTTTCTGTGTATTTGCCCCTTCAGAGTGAAAGCAGAGGCCAACCACTCATTTGATAGAGTGATGAGTCAAATGCCTGGCATTTGCTATGAATCTTAAAACTGAATAAATGGAGTCCAAATGATCCCATGGCTATCGTTAGAGCTTACATGCACAAAATATCTCCAGCTTCTGGAACGGGTAAAAAGGCAGCTTCAACCAGTCACGTTCTTGCTGGCTGAGAAAGTGTTGCCAAGGGTAAAAACTAGAATCATTCACATGTGTCACAGTGTCAAACCTCCCCACCAAGTTTCATTCCTGTTGGTTGAAATGATTAACTGTATAGAAATTTACAGACTAGTTTTCTTAGCAGTGGTGGTGATGTGAGCCACGGGTCATACAGTGCAAAATTAGTCACATACTCACACTAAGGCTTATTTGAAGTTTATTAAATGAACTTGCTCTAAAAAATAATAGCAACACATCTATGTGTAGATACAGGTGTCTATATATGGACTGAACATGCATTTAAAATTTAGTACCTTAACACATCTGTCGTGTTCAGTGGTGGACAAAGTACATAAATCATGTAGTTGAGTTTAAGTAGCGATTCCCCAAGGTAAATTACTCCTCCAGTAGAAGTTCCTCCCTTTAGACCTCCACTTGAGTAAAAGTACTGAGGTACTTTCCTTCAAATGTACCTAAAGTACAGAGTAACAGTAGTAGTAGTGATTTATTATGGCTCTAATGTCCTATTATTATTTCTGGAACAAGACGGATTTGGACGGATAATGGATTTTATATTAATAGTGCAATATTCAAATCTCAAAGACTGCAATTTGAATCGTAGGCTATTTTATCAAAACTGTGTTTTATATGGGGAACATTAACAGAATATCAGAATTTACTCCTGTAGATGAGTTAGACCTAATAGAGCCAGTCAAATAAACTACATGCTGTGACATCACAACCTCAGAGAAAGGGGATTCTCTTATCTTACTGACCAAATAACAGACTGACCAAATCTTCAGTTCCCTGAAAATCATTTAAATTTATACCAGAGTCACAATACTGATCAGAACACACAATCCCAAACAACACTGCAGCAGAACATAGAGGTTACAAAAACCCGCCTAACCATTCCACGTGCCGTACTTATATAACCGTTAGCTTTGTATATATGCCGACATATGCGCTCAATGCTGGCACTTAGTGACCGTTGCAGTTAGCACAGAACATTGAAGGAGAACAGGTTCCATTAGCTAGAACCAAGCTCTGTCCACAAGGTCAAAACAAGCTCACAATAAAGTGACTGCTGTACCCTGTTTTTGTGCTCACATAAGCCAAAAGAAAGCACAGATTTGGGCCATAATATAGAGGAGTAAACAGTAAGATACACTGCCTGGCCAAAGAAAAGGTCACACACTCCAATATTTAATTGGCCCGCCTTTAGCTTTTACCACACCACGCATTCGCTGTGTCATCATTTTCACAAGCTTCTGCAATGTCACATTTATTTCTGTCCAGCGTTGCATCAAATTTTCCCCAAGATTTTGTATTGATGATGGGAGATTTGGACCACTGCACAAGTCTTCTCCAGTGCATACCAAAGATTCTCAATGGGGTTCGGATCTGGTGGCCAATCCATGTGTAAAAACAGATTTGAGCTAGATGAATCCTGGCATTGTCATCTTGGAATTTCCCTGTGCCATCAGGGAAGAAGAAATCCATTGATGGAATGACCAGGTGGTTCGGTATATCCAGGTAGTCAGCTGACCTCATTCTTTGGGCACATAACGTTGCTGAACCCACACCTGACCAACTGCAGAAACCCCAGATCATAGCACTGAAATTTAATCACCCATGCAGTAATTATCCAATGGGAGGCTCTTACCTTTTTGTAATGGAGTTTACATAAAAATTCTCCCAGAATGGAAGCACTTCAGTACAGATACACCAACACACTACTTACAGCACACTAACACATTACACTTACTGAGTTACTGTACACCAACACACTACTTACAGCACACTAACGCACTACACTTACTGAGTTACTGTACACCAACACACTACTTACAGCACACTAACGCACTACACTTACTGAGTTACTGTACACCAACACACTACTTACAGCACACTAACGCATTACACTTACTGAGTTACTGTACACCAACACTCTACTTACAGCACACTAACACATTACACTTACTGAGTTACTGTACACCAACACACTACTTACAGCACACTAACGCATTACACTTACTGAGTTACTGTACACCAACACACTACTTACAGTACACTGACACATTACACTTGCTGAGTTACTGTACACCAACACGCTACTTACAGCACACTAACATATTACACTTACTGAGTTACTGTACACCAACACTACTTACACTACACTAACACATTACACTTGCTGAGTTACTGTACACCAACACGCTACTTACAGTACACTAACACATTACACTTACTGAGTTACTGTACACCAACACGCTACTTACAGTACACTAACGCATTACACTTACTGCGTTACTGTACACCAACACACTACTTACAGTACACTAACGCATTACAATTACTGAGTTACTGTACACCAACACACTACTTACAGTACACTAACACATTACACTTACTGAGTTACTGTACACCAACACGCTACTTACAGCACACTAACGCATTACACTTACTGAGTTACTGTACACCAACACACTACTTACAGTACACTAACGCACTACACTTACTGAGTTACTGTACACCAACACACTACTTACAGTACACTAACGCATTACACTTACTGAGTTACTGTACACAACACACTACTTACAGTACACTAACACATTACACTTACCGAGTTACTGTACACCAACACACTACTTACAGCACACTAACGCATTACACTTACTGAGTTACTGTACACAACACACTACTTACAGTACACTAACACATTACACTTACTGAGTTACTGTACACCAACACACTACTTACAGCACACTAACACATTACACTTACTGAGTTACTGTACACCAACACGCTACTTACAGCACACTAACACATTACACTTACTGAGTCACTGTCCACCACTGGTAGTATTTTAGCATATTAGTGTTTTATATAATGGGATACGATCAGATTTACTTTAAGTAGGAGCATCAAAAACAACTATCCATATATTTTCAAGACTGAGTAAATGAGCACCAAATTTAACCCCATTAAATTCCTGTGTAATAGACTTGTTTTATTTAACCACAGAGACTACATGGCAACTGGTTGGGCTATCCTTGGGTAGAAGAAGTGTGTAGTAATATTTTGGACCCACCAGAGGGTCCTTGGTTTTTAAAGGGTTAACCTCTTAGCACTCAAAGAACAGAAATATTTGGCTAGGTATGGTCATTTATGTGCCAATTCCACTTAGCATTAAACAATAGCCAATAATAATCATCCCTCATTGGCTATTAATAAGGAATGAGGAATTTGCGTCAGTGCTGTAATGGTGCATTTTTGTTCAGGAAAAAAAGGAAGTGGAATCTAAAATAAATAGCTTCCTGTGTGGTTCTGGCAGGTTATGTAATGACTCACCATAGTGAGTTGGTCTGTCAGGAACAGCTGACCAGTGAGCAGCGTTCAGCATTGGCTCTGCGTTGTACAACATTCACACAGAGCAGCATTTTATGCAGGACACACTCGGTCATCCATGTGGGTGTGTATGAATACACATCCGCTCTGCAGACAGTAGCTACATTTGTCTCCAGTGTTTCATAACGTTTTGCTGCTCACTATTCAGCACTGAGGAGCATGTGAAGCTACGCAGACTAAGGTCACTAACAAATACGAGTGATAGCAAAATGAGTTGATTTGTGCTTTTGACAAGTTTCCTGCTTCCACAGTTAATATATCAAGACACATGGTCACTCAGTAGCCTCAGAAATTAAACTGAAGTTCATCTGTGACACCAAAATGTACTTAATTGGTGGTAATGAGTGAAAACAAAAATAGGACCATCGAAGCCTGCACAGCTAGACGTACTATCACTCATTAACTGCAGTGGACACCCTGCACTGTAGAGGGAATCTTTAATGCTCTTGTTTATTGTGGCCCATGACTCTTGTCTGTGCCTTAATGCATCACTGTACAGCTGTACAAATGTTTATATTATTATGTAAAACACATTTTAAGTTAATAAAAACAGATGTCTAATAAAACAACGTGTCGGTCGTAGTGTCCTCAGACTCAGTTGTAGTGGATTGTATTGTCTGTTCCAGATTTAAACCCTATATTAAATATTTTGTTTCATATTAAAAATAAACTACCTGTTAAAAGCCATCAATAGAACAATACTGCAAGATTGTCTGTACGTTTAACAACTAAACTGCACTATTTAAAGAAATGAAGGTGAAAGCTTCCCGTTCTGAGACACTTCATCTGCTGGTTTAGTTTTTGTTGGTGTTAAGATCATTGAAAGCCTGATGTCTTTCCATTTTGGGCTCATGCCATTTTTTGCATGGGCTTGAACCTATTCTCTTTTGGCTCCTTTCATCCTGGATTCTATTTATTATTTATTCATTATTTCATCCAGTTATTTCATTTCATTCCCCCTTAGTTACATTTCCTCTTTTCTGTTGAGTCCTTTGTGATGGTCTGTGTATTGGGCTGCTCTGTTTCATGTTAAGCGTTTGTGCACACACTAAAATAAAGTGATTCTGATGAAACATAAAAGGATTTTCCTCTTTCTTTTCTCTTTTTTGACAGTTTTCTTGGGCTGCGGATGGCCAAGAGCACAAATCAAATCAACCTCTACCCTCCCTCCGGATTTCATTGTCCTCTCAGAATCGCATCAGTAAGCAGCTCAGATGACTTCATCATGATTTTTTTTACTTGCTTAAACACATTTATAAGATTCATTACAGCTTTTTTTTGTGTACATATGAAACTCATTCATTTGTGAAGAGAATGGAATGGACATGCGGTCATACTTGCACTTGAATAACTTATATCAAAGGCAAACCAATTTCCTGTAGCATAAATCTGAAAGCATGATGTTATGAGCTTGTTAGAATCTAATGTCACCTATACTAGCTACTTGGTTTTATCTCAACGTCAACACAGAGTAAATTAAAGGTGTTCCTCACTATGGAACTCTCAGTTTAAGATGATCTGCTTCAACCAGCAAACACTTACACAATCACACAGCATGGCTGCTACTTACAGGCTACTGTTGGGGTTGTGATGCTGATAAAGGCGGAGCCAGTTCTACCTTTATTGTTAAACCCTGAGTGAAACATTGTCTAAGGCCTGAGAGGAAGTAAAGTTGTCCAGGAGCTTGTTAATGATGTAAGCGTTGTGAAATTTGTCAGCTTGTTTTACGCATTTTTTCATTCCACCTTAAATGGTGCCACTGTTACTCTCTGGCTCTAGAGCATTTAAGGTGGAACAGAATATTCAATGAAGACGCTGGTAAATAGGAAGCTAACTTTGGCCTTATTTAAAGATTAACATCAACCATGCCTGCTGAGAGTTCCTTCAGAAGGGTATGAAAATCTCTTTGATATTACTGAGTAACGACTGTTAATGCAACCTTGATTTAGGAACATGCATTTAAGGGACTGACCTGTTTTACTAGGCTCTTTTGCAGATGTGGGATTTGTATTTAAAGGAGGAGATGACAGTGTTTGATGTGCACAGTTTTGTACTGAACTCTCCCTGTTCAGTAATGTATATCCAGTTTTCTATTCAGAAAACAGATTTGAAGAGGTGACGTGCATTCAAAGCCAAAGTCTCTGAATGTACTGATGATTTTTAGGTAGGATAATGCGTGTGATAAGCGCTTGGTAAAACAGATATGAAATTAGTCACAGTTTAAAATATCTTTGTGTCATATGATTGACGACTTTATTAAAGGACACTATCTAATAATGGAATATGATGAATTGGGGTTTAATCTAGGTGGAAATGAAAAGTCTGGAAAGTTTAATTCCAGCTTATTTAAAAGCTTGCTACGCACTCTGTTTTATGAATACGTCTGAATTTTTGTCTTCATTTTTTAATCACCTTTATGACAAACTGTATAAGAGGACCCTGGCCATATCGCATGAGATTTCTTACTAAATGACAAAGTAAAGTTGCTGACAAACAGTTGTTTTTGTGATGTCATGAGAATTTTCCACACTAATACAATCACTGTCAAATAATTATTTTCACCCAAAAAGAATCGACCGACTGGAATGAAACTTGGTGGATAAGTCTGACATTAGGAGACATGCGAATGATTTAAGCTTCATGCTCGGCCATGCATGTGAAGTAGTCCGGTAAGGACGGTTCTTATCCTTGTACCTGACTGACGTAACAGCCACTATTGTGGACATTCAGTGAGCAGTGATGTCCTCCATGGGACATCCTGTTAGTGCCAGCACCATTGGCAGACCTCACGACACAGGACTACAAGCACGCAGATTGTGATGACTACACCACGTCAACACCACGTCACCAGAAACTGCAATGGTGCTATGTGTCAATGGAGTGGGTCATCTTCAGTGACAAGTCCCACTTTTGTCTTGGTGGAGACAACCAACCAAGTGTGTAGAGGCACCGTGGTCAGCACTAAGATGAACAGTTTGTTGCCACTTGTCCAGAAAGCCTGGTGTCAATCCACCTCCACCCCTACCGCAAAATCGGGAGGAACTGTGTGAGAATATTCAAGCTGCGCAGGATGGATTACCACAGGACACCATTAGTAACCTCTACAACTGCATGCCAAGACATCTGGCATGTTGCATTAGAAGCATTTATTGTTCCTGGTAACCTTTACCTTCCTTCCCAATGGCATTGCAATCTGACGCTTCCTTCTGGGTGCAACTATTTTTTGACAGTGAGTGTATATCCATTGTGCAAAAATTCCCCTGGCGCTCAGGCCGGGTTCCATGTTGGCTATAAACTCACACCGCACAGTGGTGCTGATGCAGTAAGTAGTTGGGCTTAACAGTTCTTGTATTGTATTGTTTTATATTTTGGTAGTGAGATCTTTCAAACCTTGGGTTCTTACACATCTCCTCTGGTGTCTTTAGTTAGGGAAATTCACTCTTTCCACCAAACCCTTGTTGCAGCCTATTGTAAAGTATGCTGCAGCTTATTTTAAAGTTTTGCAGAGGTGTTCTGGCAGTATACCTACACAGGACCTACTACAGCACAACCCTCAAGTTACCCTAATTTGTATTAGCATCTATTTAATCATAATGACCAGCATAATAAGTTTATTGTCAGGGACACTCCCATAGTGTTGACTTTGAAACACTCATGAGGGTCCAAGAGGTTAATTAGAGGGTCCTGGAACCCCTAATTTGCATATATTTGCTTATTTATCCTACAGCAGTTTAGCTCTGCCCATTCACACTGAAGTTCTAAGGAGTGCTTCAACTCTGAGTGCTTTTTGAACGAGGCACAATAAAGAGGCAGCCAATTAAAATAAAGCTCCGATATCGGTCCGAATTTAGTCTGAAAGGCACAGTAATGAAAAAGGCCTGTTTGATTCTAAGGAGAAGATATAAGTAGAAGATGGAAAATAGTCACATGAAAAATAATTCTGACCACTTTTACATAAAGCCACACACACGTTATAAGTGAACCTCAAGGGGAAATAAATACAAAACTATGTATCTGCTTTATTACTGGCTTTGTCTCTCTGCTAGTGGCCTGAAATAGATTCTATGCTCGAAGTGAACAATCTTCTCTCTCCTCTAGAAGCGAGCCACCCCATGGCCTACGTCCGCACGCCTTGCATAATTAGTCAGATAAGTGGCCGTTTGTTGTGATGGACCAAGAGTCTTGGCTGTACTGGCCTGGTAGGCGTAGATGAGATTGGAGTAATGTTCTCCACTATTCCCTCAGGGAAATCATGCATAATGCAACTTAGTGGTACATATTTGTGGATGTAAGCAGCCCCTAAAAAGCCCAATAAAGCAGCCAAACTTACCGGGCATGTGTAATATGAGGTGCTTTGGGGTGAATAAAGGTTTCAGATGGTGTAGAAATTCGTAGAAATGGGTGAACTTCTGTGTTAGTAAAACCTTTCAGCTGCTTAAATGATTTAAATGTGCTGGGCTTATGAAAGGTCCCCAGGTAGCTCAAGTGCATCACTACAGTCATGTTCTTTTTTGTTGAATTCTGTTGTTTATTGTATTTTCATAACATTTTTGTAAATCATACAAGAGATGGGTTGTAGAACTGCAATTGAAACTATGGTTGAGTCGATTGTATGTATGTTTTTTTCTAAATGCTTTGTGCTTTAGTGGTTAAACTCTCTCATCCTTCTCAATGTGGGAAAGTATAATAAGTGAAGACAGCTGAAGAAGGTCCCAGTTATATAACAGCTTTGCACTCTTAAGCAATGTGTAAAATACCTGCACAGCTACCAATACTGAATACTGGGCAGGGCATATGGTACCACTGTTTAAATGTTCTTGCAGATTTAATGACATTAAAATTAATAAGGTAGAAAATTAGTAAAATATTCTAATAATATTCCAATAAAATAGATAAAATAAAGCAGTGAATAGTAGTAGACAGTATTTAATTCAACCTCTGCTCAACTACCTGAATGCTTAAATGGATATCCATATGTATAGATGAATTGGTTTCTATTATATTTGAATATTTTTTCCACACTAAATCGTATAATATCCTCATGCAAAACAACACAAAACACACTTGTACATGATCATTTCTTCTAGTAAAGGTGCCATAGAATGGAAACACTGCTTACATTTACTACTACGCTGGTATAGTTAAGTGAGTACGGTACACAGACCCAACGTACCGTGAACCTCTAACACCATTGTTCTTCCTTCAAATACAAATCCTGCATTTGTAAAATGAGCTGATTCCAAAATCCTAAATTGCAATAGTGTTGACTGATTAATATTCATGCCCTCAAAATTTGCATACAATGACAACAGAGCAACAGAAACAAAAATAATGGGCTATGTGGAGAAATCTATCAGTCCAGGCTGTGTGCACTTTTCACATCCAAAGAATCAAACTGTCAATAGACATGGTTGATGTTCATCTTTAGACAAGGCTAAATTGGCCTCCTATTCACCAGATTCTGAATTGAAAGTTTTGTTCCACAGTAATGCTACCACTTGTAATATATGTCTATTCAGACGTACTTGTGGATAGAATATGCATATACATAACAGTACAGATATTCACATATTCCTTTAGCTAATTTCCTGGCTCTTTATTATCCTCTGTATTCTGTTTGTTATATCTTATTTTATTTTTGTGTGTGACAGATTCCATGTGTAACATACTTAAATAAAGATCTTAATCTGATCTGATCTAATTTGAGAATGGAACTGTGGCACTTTTTAAATTGAAACTAGAAAACTTACAGGCTGGCGAATAGGTAGCTAACTTCAGCTTCCACTTTTCTTAGCATCTTTAACTTGAACATTAATTCACAGTTGTTAGTTTACTATACATGTTCCATTAGGAACAAGCCTTGGACAATATTGGGCAGTGTCAGACCTTGAAAACACTGAAGAGACTGAAAAAAACAGAAGCTCCACCTTTATTAGCATCACAACCCAACAGCAACCTGTTAGTAGCAGCCTACCAAGAAACCAACAATGCCTAGCTAACTGAATAGTATATGATGATGAATAAAAAATAGTTTGATGATGTAGCTCATTTACATGGAGGTGCTTTTTATTTTCCTGTGTGTCTGTTTAGACATCAAATTATTCATGGACTTTATTCTAGGGCCAAATAATAGTGTGTAAATGGGAATGTAAGACCACGTCTGGCTATTTTTCACCCTGACCAAAGTCACAAACGTTCTAAGTAGACATCAGAGAACAATTTAAAAAGCTGAATAAATGTATTCTATGGCAGCTTTAAGCAGCAACAACTGCAACCAAATGCTCCCCATTACTAGAGATCAATCTTTCACATCGCTGTGGAGGAATTCCGGCCCACTCTTCTTTGCAGAACTGCTTTAATTTAGGCACACTGAAGGGCTCCCGAGCACGAACTGGCCATTTTAGGTCCTGCCACGGCATCTCAATGGGGTTCACGTCAGGACTTTGACTATGGCCCATCCTTCATTTCTTTAATTTCCTATTAAAGTGGCAGTTAAGTGCAAATTATTCACATTTTCTGATGGTATCTCTGAGGAGATTGGATATTACATGATCTACTCACATAAGGGAGGGGAAGGTCAAAGGATAATAAGTGTCACTGCAGTGCTGAGAATGTTCCACCACCCAAATAATGCCTGTTCTGTGGTGGTCTTGTGGGCTTCCTGACCATGAAGGACAGGGTGAAAGGGGATAACATACTATACAGAGATGCAGATGGACTGCAGTCTGTGCACCTATATGGAAGGTGGAGCTGATAAATGAACAAAGAGTGTAGATACAAGTTACTCAATGACGTGGCCAGTCTGTGTATGTTTCCAGCTGAAAAATGATAAATGCTTAGTAACCATTTTGACTGAAAATTAAATAGGGTCGTATTTTGATTTGCATTGAGCACACAGACATAAGTTCACATTGTCCTGTATACTGGGATTGTAGCCACTGCAGGTAGACCGTATGACTGTACGCTTCCATACACCTGCAGATTCAGCTACTTCCTTCACACTATGGTCTTTGGCATGGCCAAACACAGTCACTCCTTTTAGCCCATCTACATCTACTTTAGTCCCATTTTCCACACATGGAACGAGACCTATACTGCACTGTACCACATCTTCTCCCGTCACTCACACCCCGCAGTTATTTATAGCTCCATCATCCTTGTGCAGCGCCATCTGCAAGGGCCTGAAGTTACCACCACCTTAAACACGCAAGGTGACTCTCTTTTTATTAAAAGTGTATTTTAATATCAGCATATTATTTTTGTTCAACCATCTTAATGTTTAAATGCATGTATGGATGAATGGATGAATCACTGGCCAGACAGACAAACATACATACAGACAGACTGATAAATGAATACAATGCACTTCCTGTATACATTTATAGAAATACACACAGTATAGTTTTTATTAATGAAAGATTTTGCTCAACCATCTGATTTTTTTCAATCGATGTATGCATGAATGAATGGATGGCTAAATAGATAAACTTGATAGCAGTCATAGCAACAGGAGTAGCCATTTCAGAAATTACAGCCTGCCCGTCATCATTGAGAGCATAGGGGGAGCAGAGGCACAGCATACACAGAGCACTCGCACACAATGGGCAGGATTGACATTTCTCTAGCTGTTTTCACACCCATGCAACTACACAGGCGGCCGGGCAACTTGCGAAGAGATAAACTGCGATCGAGACAGAGGAGGACATTTCAGTGGCAAGCTGTCAATTTTTTCTCATTCTTCCGCGAGCATTAAGCCCTAATTTCAGCGCACCTCATCTGCTGTAGCACTCTCAGGAGAGATGGCAGAAAGGTAAAAGCAGAGTGATTGACAGAAAGGTGAGAGGCGCTCCGGTGCAGGCTGAATAAAAGGCTGGTGACAGCAGGGTGACAGCACGGCCGACCTTTACCTTAACCCTTCTACACACTGTAACTGATGCCCGATGGACTTGGACAGCTCTCAATTCGGACATTCACTAACTCAAACGTGGTACAGTAAAAAAGGACACTCTCGCCATGGGCGGAAATCATGTGCTGTCTTCTGATTAGCAGTGGTATGTGCTCAGCCACTGGAACCAGTCATACAGATTCCTCTTTAGGGAGCACTGCTGACTGACGGTGAGATATGCAGTGGTTGAAAAGAAGCCGTAATACAGTAGTGCTACAGCCCACTCTGTGATTAGAGGAGCTCTGATTAGTTAATTACATCAGCAGGAAGCCTCATGCAACATGATTCCGGTGTAAAATGGAAGCCTGCTTTTAAAAAACCTAAAAATAATCACTCTTTTTACTGAAATTCATTTTGTACTGGGGACGAAAAAACCCTCTTACAAATGTTCTCCTACATAACGCTGCAGAGTGCTCCCTTTCACATGCTCTCTTTTAAAACGCCACTTGTATGCCTCGTGTGAAAGCCTAGAAAATGGCTCTAAAGTGAAAAAGCATTGTCTATCCACAAGAGCAATCCTGAGACATTCTCTAGCCGCGACTGATATAAGGAGAGAGATTGATTTAGGCTTGACTGATTGATTTTGTAATCTTCTCAGGTAATCACAGTGCTTCAGACCCCACACATGCTTGCCTGCTTCAGTGTATTGTTGCATGATAAATACAGTAAAACCTTAGGCTACACTGAGAGAGCTGCTTTGGGAGCATTCCTATGTTTTCAGGGTCCAGTGTTCCCATGTTCTATGTTCCCTCAGCTCTTTATGTGATCCCTTTTACCGTAATATAGCCAAGACAATATAGAAGATTAATACAATCTACATGAAACTGAAACATCTTAAAAAGTAGCTCACATGTCCAAGCTGGGCAGCATTTTCCTTACAAATAACATACAGGGGGTTGGACAATGAAACTGAAAAACCTGGCATTTTAGTGTGGGAGGTCTCATGGCTAAATTGGACCAGCCTGGTCCAATCTTCATTAATTGCACATTGCACCAGTAAGAGCAGAGTGTGAAGGTTCAGTTAGCAGGTAAGAGCACAGTTCTGCTCAAAATACTGCAATGCACACAACATTATGGGTGACATACCAGAGTTCAAAAGAGGACAAACTGTTGGTGCACGTCTTGCTGGCGCATCTGTGACCAAGACAGCAAGTCTTTGTGATGTATCAAGAGCCACGGTATCCAGGGTAATGTCAGCATACCACCAAGAAGAACGAACCTCCACCAGCATCACGTAGTGACCTGGCCACTATCCTGCAAGAAGAATGGCTTAAACTCCCTCTGACCACTGTGCAGGACGCAGTATATGCCATTCCCAAGACGAACTGACGCTGTATTGGCCGCAGAAGGAGGCCCTACACCATACTAATAAATGATTGTGGTCTAAAACCAGGTGTTTCAGTTTCATTGTCCAACCCCTGTATTTGAAGTTCATTATATTAAATAAACTCAAGTTTAGCTGGTATATTTTTTAATGTTTTAATATTCAAAATTAATAGTAATATTAGTAGCAACTGATACTATTAGTAAACTTGTAAGTGCCCCATTTCAACGTGATAAAAACGTTGCGCAGGCAGTATACTGTAGGTGTAGGTAAGAGTAATACACTTTGAGTACACAGCTAGTTTACTCGCGCTGCTGTAACTTGTAACGCTTCGACCCGGAAAATGAGGGAGAGCTTTCAGGGTAGCCATGAGGAGAGAGGTTATCAGAAGCGCTTGAGCCACACAGACGTTAGTGCGGGTACTCCAACGGTCCACTTATGTTTAAGTTAGACTGTAGCTAAGCATTAGCGTTACAGAGAGTGCAGACAAATACAATATAAGAATGGTAGGACAACCGCCAAGACCCACTCACCTCTCCACTCTGCTCTCTTCTTCTGCAGAGGTCACACAGGAACATGTAAATGCAATGCCCCTTTCTTCAAGGCACAGCATAAACTTTGACTGTTACAAACTCTACTAAAAGTAAACTTACAAGTATGCTGTTATTTTATTGGTTCATTGATTCATCTCTTAAGCCACTTATCACACAGACATGCACATTCACACACCCATCTCTAGGGGCTCTACCGCATCTCTAATTTACTTAACCCTGCATCTTTGGACTGTGGGAGTAAACCCACGCAGACACAGGGAGAACATGCAAGCTCCACACAGAAAGGACACTGGTCACCCTGAGCGGGAATGAATTCCAGGCCCTTGCTGGGAAGCAACAGTGTTACAGTTCCACCCTTATTTCAGTAGTTATATACTTCATCTTGATTTTCTAGTTTATGAAAGTACCCTGATAGGTAACCTGTAAGTAAACTACTAATGTAGCTTAGTAGAATTTATACTGCAAGTATACATTTCTTTAAATAAACGTTCATAACTTACAGTAACTTATAGTTTATAATTCACTACTTCAGTAATATATTCAGTGATATATGTATTATTTTTGCATTCTAAAATATACAACTGTTTTATTCATGTAATGGTTCTATACTTAACATATGACTTCAACTGTGCTTTCAGTAGTTTCTTACCAGTGAACTACACATACAAAACAAACAAACTTTATAAATCAGAATCGTATATCGTACTGGATGCCTTTATGTACAAGTAAAGGATATTTACTTCAATCATAAATTTAAATATGCTAATATATATCTATAATATATGCTAAGTATACATACTTTTCTGTATTTGATATATCACAGATAAGTACATACAGAGTAAACTGAAAGCCTGCTGGTCTAAGCTGAAGAAAATCAGTTGGGTGACCAGCAGCAGCTTGCTCAAAATACAACAAATGCTTTTGTACAGCAGAGCTTTCCAGAGCAATAACACAAATCCTACTGTATGTCCTGTGGAAATCTGCCAGTCCAGTCACTCACAATTCCAAACGTTCCGAAAGTTTACACACCCTCCATGCAGAACAAAGTTTTTGCCATAGTTATGCAAATGACGTGATTCATCTATCTTCTGAGCAACTTATTCTCCTGACAGATGGGATATTCCATCAGAATGGTGTTGGTATCTCAGGCTGAGGGACAAAAATGACCCAAAATAAAGTTTATACCATCAGATAACAAAAGGTTTGTTTTTGCACACAGTGCTGAAGTATGCCAGAATGTTTGTGCAGGCAATATCAGCAAATTAACAGTAACTGTGCCTTAACCTCCACAGAAGTGTGCTCTCTGTAGAGGAAGTGTACATTATATTCATTGTATTGCTGTATCTGGCTTAAAGCAGCAATCTGTAATCTGACTTAAATTCATAGTCCAAACAACTGGGGGCAACATATCACCAAAAAAATGCCTGCCTCGTCAGTTCTGACTAGTCAAGAAAAAATTCAGCATCAAACTACAATCCAGACAAGTGGAAAGCAGTGCTTAACTTTTACTATTCTTCTGTTTCTATAACTTTGGATGGAGATTCGTTATGAGCATTTGCCAAAACATTGTTGTGTTTACTCTTCCTCTCATTGGCTTCCCATTTTTAAATGATCTAACCGGGAGCAGTGCCTTCAACATGATTGAGAAGAGGTTAGAAAACACCATCAGGGCAGCAGTGCTACTTTTTCATCCTCTCAGGTTGGACTGACTACAGTGTTGGACTTGATACTACAGTGACTTATTATTGTCTCTTGTGGTCTGTAGTGGTATTACAAGATAGGATGGGCTAGCTGGTTAGCATGCTAACTTCGGTAGCTAACTCTGCAACCTGATACACAGACATATTTGACATTCTGCTGATAATATGAGTTAATTTTGGAAAGTTGTACAAAATGTTCCATATTGCTCCTTTTAGAATTGTGTATTGCATTTCAAGTTGTCGTTAGTGCAAGCAAGCATGCCACTGGGTAAAATAACAAACTTACATCAGCAGACATGTAATTACTTTGCAACGTTTTGAACATCACAAATGTCAGAGTTTGGAAATATTAAGTGACAGCTAAAATGTAGGTTGCATCAAACAGCAATGCTTTCTGCTCCAAGTCTGCATTAAAATGGACTCTGTCTGCTCCAAGGGGATGAAATTTGGGCCAAGTTACCATGAATATTTTAATAAGAGAAATACATACCGGACAATATAGGACCTTGGAAGCATAGGGCTGGTAAAAATCGATACATAGATCAGGAATCAGTTCCTTTTAGTTAACTTATAACAAATAAGAAAGGAGTCCTCGCTCCCCAAACAGCACCATTACTCTCAGAACCTTTCAAAACACGGCCCTAGGTTTACGGTCCCTTAAAACATTTGAACCAGAGGTGCATACAGCGCTGAGCAAGTGAAGAAACATTAGTGTTATTGTGTGTGAGTGAGAGGGAGAGACAGCAGGGAATACGTTTAAAAAGGTCTCCTTGACCTTTCTGCTTGGCTCCATGGTTTGTGTTATACATTATTAATGGTGAAACCCAGGCCAAGAAGCCAGTTATGAAAAGATAGAGGACAGTAGGCTGCAGACGCTCACTTATGAGAGAAGCCAGGCCAGGAGGATCATAATATGTCCAGCCTGGAGTGCCACAAGGGCTTGCTCCATGAAACTGCACTTATACGTTTTCCAGGTGAGTGCAAAAAGCTTCTCTGATTTCTGCTCTCCCTTGTCTTAGCAAGAGCACAGAGCGATGAGGACAAGCAAACATACTCATCGCAAAAACCCACGTTAATAATGCCAGGAAACAAATAGTGGGGTATTTAAGCACTGAAGTAGACAAGAAACACCTGGGAACAGGAGGAGCCAGTAACTGAGAACAGGTGAGGGATGTGAAATGAGGTAGAGACAAAGGGGAGCTAAAACCCAAATCAAACAGAAGCACATGGAAATGACAGGAACAGACAAATAAAGCACAGACAGAAACAGGCAGGGGGGAAACAGGGAAAGGAGTTCCACATCCTGCCAAAGACAACAATATCTGTCCAGCAATGTGCGAAACCAGAGACCACCATTTGTTCATTTATCATAGGTTTATTATTTCAGTCGAAAGAGCTATTGTGCCTAGGTTATTAATTTTCCAATGTCAGGAATAAAACAGAAAAGATATGTAACAGAAACGTACAGACATTTAACCAGTTATTTCAGCATTTATTGTATCCAAGCTTTCTCTTTATTACATTCTTTTTGGGGGACCTGCACAAAGAAATCCTATGCTTCCTATGATCCAAGTGATCCCAAAGACATTCCGTGATATTGAGGTCTGGACTGGGATTGCCATTCCATTAATCCGAGAACACCATCAGTTTCTATGGTTGATTTGCAAGTGTTCTTTGTTTGTATGTCTCCTTTTCACAATAAGAGCTTCTGGATAGCAACACACTCTTACAGACCCAAAGCAGGCCGAAACAGAAACATTAAGAGCAGCAGAGAGCAGTGTAGACAGAGCAGCAGAGCAGACAGCAGTGCAGACAGATAAATACAAAACATACAAACTACACAAACACCATGCAAAAGAGTCCATGCTATATATACATAATGTATACAATATACAACTACACAACAACTGAGCACCAGACAGCAAAACAAATTAATCTAGCTGTGTGTCTATGCCAGCAATAATAATTTATCAATATTCTAATAATCAACAATAGTTTTTAACAATGCAACTATGTGTTTGTACCATAAACTGAACACTCAAAGCATAAAAGAGCACAGTTCCCAGAGACTAGCATCTTGATCTTTGTCTTATTTGAATGGTAACATTTCCTAACAGACAGAGGTTAGGATGGAACAGTTTATTTCCGCCTTGGGCCTCCAAACTATTCTATTAAGAGTGGAGGTAGCATGCTAAGCAGTTTGCTTCAGGAGGGGATCGGGGTGCAGTAAGAACATAATCCAAAGCACAAGACGATGGCGTTAGCCTGTAAGTACACTAAAATTAAGTACATCAAAATAATAGTTTCACAAATAGTTTCACCCAGAATTAATCAACCGACTGGAATGAAACTTGGTGAGCTGGTTTAACATTGTGTGACACACCAGTGATTCAAGTTTCACACTCAGGAAGGACGGGCCTTATCGCTGTACCTGACTGACCCAACAGCCATGATTGTAGACATTTAGTGAGCAGTGCTGCCCTCCATGAGTTACCCTGTTAGTGCCAGCAACATTGGCAGACAGCTGCACCAAGCAGGACACATGTATGCAGACGGTTACAGTGACTGCCCTAAACACCACATCAACACCAGAGACTGCAACTGTGTCGTGCCAGACTGTCTTGGAGTGACTGCGAATGGCAGCGGGTCATCTTCAGTGAAGAGTCGCGCTTTTGTCTTGGTGGAGATGACCAACAGGAACTGTGTGAGAATATTCAAGCTGCGTGGGATGAATTATCCCAGGACACCATTAGGAATCTCTACAGCTCCATATTGACCTGCATTTAGCTTTAGCAAACATGGCGGCCCAAGCCCACTACTTCTGTATGTGTAGTTCAATAAATATCGCCCATATCAGTCTAAATGTATCATCATTTATTGTTTCTGGTGACCTTTATCTTCCTTCCCACTAACATTGCAATCCCACACTTCCTTTAGGTTGCATCTACTCTTTTAATGCTGAGTGCATATGTCACAGTGAGAGAGAATGTTTCTCCCGGTGTTTGGCATCCTGCAATCTTCATTTGAAAGGTAACACTTTCACACACAATTCCAAACAGTCAGAATAATTACATGAAGTTCTTACACAGAGTGTATTTTTTCAAAACTGATCTCAAAACCAATCAACGGCTATTACTCAAAGTTAGCTAGCCCACTTACAAATGCAACTTAGCCACAGCCACAACCCCATCTTGCAGTTTTGCTAGCATTCGGTGCTTATTACTCAAATGAGATGTTTGTAACTGCTGTAAATAACTTATGAAATTATTTGTCTGTGTCAAATCCTAGGATTTCAAGCTTTGCATACCATGAATTAAAATATTAATTTATAGTATAAATATATAATAAGAGAAATACATACTTGACAATATGGGACCTTGGAAGCATAGGGCTGGTAAAAATATCAATGAACAAATAGCAGGGCCTAGAAACACAGGGCTGCCCCCTACTGCCTTCCAATTCATCAGCACTAACCCAGGCATCTGCATATACATTCTAAAATTCATTTTAACTGTATTGTTATTATTTATTAAAATGTGTCTAGACATCTGAACCAATATTCATTGAGCGTCATAGATCAGGAATCAGTTCCTTTTAGTTAACTCATAACAAATTAGAAAGGAGTCTTTGATCCCCAAACAACAATTACTCTCAAAACCTTAAAACATTTGAACCAAAGGTGCATACAGCGCTGAGCAAGTGAAGCAACATTAGTGTTATTGTGTGTGAGTGAGAGGGAGAGACAGCAGGGAATACGTTTAAAAAGGTCTCCTTGACCTTTCTGCTTGTTTATTGCATCAACATATTGCTAGAAGAGATAATGATATATTAAAAAATAAGTGTGCCATGTAAGTGTGCGGGTACCAGTAGAGTGAACTGCAGACAATGTAGAGATTAAAGTTACATAGAAAGCTCCACAGAAACGCTGGCATCTGGAAAGAACAGAGGAGGGGGACTGTGTGCCTATGTGAAGAAAGGTTGGTGTACGAATGCTTGTGTTGTAGCTACAGCTCTGCAGCAGTGGAATACGTAACGATAATGTATTGGCCCCCATTATCAGTATCAAGCCCAGATCTGCAGCAGGACTGGAGCTTGACTTTCTCTCTAAGATGAAAGCTTTAAGCACTGCTTATCTGATGGGGACAGTGTTTGTTGTCTACTAGGTCTCAGGAGTCCGGTTTTCTCTATCTTTTATTAACTAATCAATAACTATTATTAATATTAATGAATAACTATCGACTTCCTTGTGCTAATGGACTAGGGATCTAATCACACATCCAGTCTCCTCAGTAATATCTCTTGTAAATTCAGTTGTGGCTGTTTTGACTGAAAGTGTAACAGCTGATGGATGTGTGCATGTTTGACTTGTATTTGGCTTTGGCAGCGGTTAGCAGTCTGTACCCATTAGTCATAGTTGTTTTGAAAGTGCTTGTTTTCGGCCTGTGGCAGTCTGAGCTTTCACCCATGTCACCTTTTTTTGTATCTCTGAAAGCGTGCCCACCTGTCACCATGCTTGTTTACCTCACCTGTAGCTCTAGCACTGCGTGACTCCATAGCTGGCCAACGTGACCCTGGGTATAGACCACGAAAATGATCCACATTGTCCTGTCAAGCCAGGCGGAGACGAGGTAACCATGGGAAATGCCAGTAGACGGCCATCCACAGGCACGTTGGAGGGCAGGGGGCCTGCGCAGTGCGGGGCGGCCATTAGCTATGGGCAAACTGCACATAATTGCTCATCAAGGTTGCTCATTTTCTCTCTCGGTACACCTACACCTTAATGAATCCCCTACGCTAAAGTGTCTTTAATAGACAAATTACATGTGTCAAGTGCCAGGAGTGAATTCCGCTTCTCTAACCAGTCCACTAACTCGAGCGTAGCGGTGCTATGACAAAGCAAATCCATCTCCACTGATGGGTTGGATCCTGATCAGAAACACCTTTAGTCCCAGCAGATTCATCACAATTACTGGCACTCCTGGGCAAAGGGCCTGAACAGGCCAAGCTGGCCACTGTCACCAATCTGCTGAGCCAGTCCAACTCTTTCGAAGTTTGGAGTTCTGGAAGAGGCAGTGTAAGTGGGTGTTGATTCCGTAAAAGCTGCTCCGTTTCGTGTTAAATCAATAAACGCAGGAGAATCAAAACCGAAACAAATGTTATTGAACTAGAATTGAGCGCGTCACCTATTCTGCGATGGGAAGGGAAACTTAGCGAAGCGTGAGAAGAGAGGTTTTTGTGCAGGAAGGGATCAGCCAAGCATAGAGCTGATAGTGGCAAGGTGCCCAGACATTTCTGCCAAGTCATTAGAAAATTAAATTATGATTCGTGGGGCCTCCAAACGAATTTGTCAAGGGCGGATGTAGCATACTAAGCAGCTTGCTTCAAGTGTGGCTCGGGATGCGGTAAGAAAGTAATCCAAAGCCAATGACAATGATGTTAGGCTTTAAGTATATGTAATGCATTCTACAAGTTGTATGTTGAAGTGAGAGCGAAACTTTCTCCCCATGCTTTGGCGCCCCGGAACGGCTGCCGTCAGCACATCTGGGCCTTATCTTGTAAATACACATGGTAAGCTTCTGGGCCTGCTTATGCTCTACACCTATGAATAATGCATGAGGAATAATGCCTAATTAGTTTCCATGCACTGTTTCACCGAACATTAAAAAAATCCCAACCTTTCCCATAATGAACCGCTCCTTAAACGTCAGACACCACCTGGGGAAATCGTCTTCTGTGCTGTTATGCTACATTCCTTTCAATCGTGCTTGTAGCAGCAGATGCATGAGTGGCAGCCCGGCGTGATCCTATCTGTACACCGTGTTTATAAACAAAGGTAATTATGCGGCTTTTCACTTAGCGCATTCTGCAGGCAGCACAGATATATCCGCAGCACTAGTTACCTGTAATGAAATTCACCTTTACAGTGGCAGTCTGTCAAGCTGCAGTCTCTGCAGCAGCGTCTCGGAGGACCTGTAGGTATAATAATTCCTCATCATATACAGGCAGAGCCCATCTCGGCCTCTGCTGAGAATATCTCATGTGTCTCCGTGTTCACAGGGAGCACTTTCCTCATGTCCTTGCACCTCCTGCGAGACCCTTTTCTGCAACGAAGGCCGAATAGCTACACATAGGGCTGGCGGTGCAGGGGAAAATTCAGGCACGTTGAGTTTAATTATAACTGCTTTGGAGTCAGTTCTCAGTGGGGCACTTTTAATTTAGTTGTCTGCTTTTTTGTCAAAAGTGTCAAAATGGAACTGGAAGACATCAAATTAGCCAGACATTTTAACAACCCCAATCAGGGAGAAGAAAAGCAGAGCTGCAGTTGGCCCGAGAAGTTTCCCTAATAGATTGGAAACCCATGTAACAATCTGAAGTAAAGCAAAAGTCTCTTAAAATCCAAATGAGGCAAGCGGGACCTTACATTTAAAATCCTGTTAGACTGACAAGCCTCAAATACATAAATATGCCAGACTGGGGCATTATAATGATGCTCAGAAGCTTGTTATTTTTAATGTTCAAAAAGCAGTGTATATGACATATTGGACATGGTACGATGGTTAAGCCTGTGGTATTTGCAACATAAAGCTACAGTGAAAAACAAACAATACATATCGTCACTGTCAAAAGAAAATGTATCTCCATTTGTGTTGCATTATTTAAACACAGCGGCTACTGGTGACACTGTGTGAACATTTCATGATCAACAAAAATGGCTCTATTGACTTACATTACAATTAAATGAGGTCTCCTGTAAAGTTGCCATTTTGGAGATTCCTGGTTTATATATACTATATAAATACATATATTTACATGTATATATATATATATATATATATATATATATATATATATATATATATATATATATATATATATATATGTATATGTGTGTGTGTGTGTGTGTGTGTGTGTGTGTGTGTGTGTGTGTGTGTGTGTGTGTGTGTGTGTGTGTGTGTATATATACATATATATGGTACATGGTGGTGATGGGGGTAGCACTGTTGCCTTACATCAAAAGGGTCTGGTTTTGATTCTCAGCTGGGGCATCTGTCTGGAGCTTGCATGTTCTCCCGTGCTCTCCCACAGTCCAAAAACATGCAGTCAGGTGAATTTAAGATAAGTTGCCCCCTGTGTGCATGTGTGTCTGCCCTGTGATGGACTGGAGGCCTGTTCACAGTGTTTCCTGCCTTGTGCTGGCTAAAGTGGTCTTTAATGTCTAGAATCCCACATAACAAGGGCGTTTATTTTGTGGATGGTGAAGCATTCTCACACTGCAGGTGTGAGTGGATCGGAGACAGCAGTGCTGCTGGAGTTTTTAAACACTGTGCCCACTCACCGTCCACTCTATTAGGCACTCCTTCCTTAATGGTCCACCTGCTGCTGCACAGTTTATGTTGGTCATCCTCTAGACCTTCATCAGTGGTCACAGGATGCTGCACACAGGATGCTGGATAGTTTTGGTTGGTGGACTATTCTCAGTCTAGCAGTGACACTGAGGTGTTTAAACACTCCAGCAGCACTGCTGCGTCTGATCCCCTCGCACCAGCACAACACACACTAACACACCACCACAACCACCATGTTAGTGTCACTGCAGTGCTGAGAATGATCCCCCACCCACATAATACCTGCTCTGTGAAAATCAAGCTCTACTATTGCTTCAGATTTCAGTAGTGTTTCTGTCCATTCGTCCACTGTGAGAAGTTGACTCAAAGACGTGGCTCTGTGACAATGGACTCATCACCTGCGTTATAGAAGCCTCTTTATATTTTCCTGTTTTCTAGTAACTACAGCCACTGACAGTCATAACTATTCATTAGCTTGGAATATTTTTTCCGCTTGGAATTCGCTGGTTCACCATGTAGATGGAAGGGTGAAACTGGGGTAATGCCACACAATTACTTTAGTGGCACTGGAAGTTTAATTTATTGCACTTTTCTCAATATCCAGTCCCGGAGAACTATTGCACTTCCCACTTTAGTGCTTTCCCTGCTCCTACACACCTGACTCAACCCATCAGTTAATCACTAAATTGAATTAGGTGTGTTAGAGCAGAGGACACGATCCATTCTGGAGTGCAGCCGCCTTCAGGGCTCCTTATAGGGACTTAACATTCTCCTAAATAGCTCCAGAATGAGATAAGTGTCAGGAAGCGTACATGTGAAAAAAATAAAAAGGGAAATCTGACTTTTAAATATTCTATCCAGGATAAAAGAATTGGATATATTGGAAATCATATTGGACCAATGGTTCAGTTCTTCCACAAGGTTTCTAGTTTGGTGCTGTGCTTATCCTACCTTCCACAACTCCACCTCCTGCTGTTCCTCACTGGAAAGAACTGTATTTATACTGAACACAGTTCTTTCCAATCACAGTAATAAGCATGCATTATAAATACCACACCCCACCTGATGGGAAGCGTTATCATTATGTTTGCATGATTCTGAACATTGTTCCCAGATTTCTCTTGAGCTTTGTGCCTGCTTTGTGAGCTTGGTGTCCTTGAGGCATCAGATTTGAGCACAATTCGAGTCCTTTTGTTGCTGAACTACTTTTGTCAAAATAAAGAATATATTATTTTGCATTTGGCTTATTCTTCAATTTGAAACTCATTGTGCCAGAGCATAATGGCTTTTTTGAATGAAGATGCTGATAGAAATTAAAAATGTACAGTCCATGTACAAAAAACATTTTTTTCCCTGTGATGTCACAAAAGCACATCAAGTTAGCCCCGCCCATTTTCATTTAAGTTATAAGGAGTGTTTCGTGCGAGAAAGAGGAATAAGGCAGCCATTTAGAACGGAATCAGAGGTAACTTACATATATATGTCCAAAAGATACAGAAACAAAAACAACCTGTTTTAATTATAAGGAGGTCAGACTACTGGTACATGTACAGTACTACTGCTCACAGAAGGCTTCCTTATGTTTGCTTTGTTTTAGAATAAAAGCCAAGACATCAAACTATAAAATAACACTTCTGAAATTATGCAGTACACCTTAAACACCTCCAAAATGGAACTTTACAGGAAGTTAAAACCACTTTCTTAACCTGCAGTGGATGCCGATATAACAAGATTATTTTCTGAGCAAGTTTGGATCAATTCTATTGGCCTGTCCATCATTAATATTCACTACATTAAAAAGGGAACTACAGCGATTAAGTTATAAAAGTTTTTGGCACAACAAAATACACATTAGAGGTGGCGATATGGCAAATATATATGTTAATACATAAAGAGCATATGGGTGCATAAGGTTATGTATTTTTCCAGACATATGCATAATTTGGCTGGGGTGTGTGTGTGTGTGTGTGTATGTACAGTGGTTGGACAATGAAACTGAAACACCTGTCATTTTAGTGTGGGAGGTCTCATGGCTAAATTGGACCAGCCTGGTGGTCAATCTTCATTAATTGCACATTGCACCAGTAAGAGCAGAGTGTGAAGGTTCAGTTAGCAGGTAAGAGCACAGTTCTGCTCAAAATACTGCAATGCACACAGCATTATGGGTGACATACCAGAGTTCAAAAGAGGACAGATTGTTGGTGCACGTCTTGCTGGCGCATCTGTGACCAAGACAGCAAGTCTTTGTGATGTATCAAGAGCCACGGTATCCAGGGTAATGTCAGCATACCACCAAGAAGGACGAACCTCCACCAGCATCACGTAGTGACCTGGCCACTATCCTGCAAGAGGAATGGCTTAAAATCCCTCTGACCACTGTGCAGGACTTGTATATGTCATTCCCAAGACGAACTGACGCTGTATTGGCCGCAAAAGGAGGCCCTACACCATACTAATAAATGATTGTGGTCTAAAACCAGGTGTTTCAGTTTCATTGTATATATATAAATTAAACTATGTGACACAGAGCTTTATTTTTTTTTTTTGAGCTGTGTAGACATGCAAATTTGATCTCAACCACCTTTACATGTGATCATACTCGATTTGTGGTCATGTGACCTAAAACAGAGCAGTCACATCTGAATTCATGTGTGTTTGTTTCACTGCACACGGACCATCATCCAGTGAACCAGTAAATGCAGCACAAGCATGTGACCCCTTTTCACCTTCACCCTGCTCTTCAGGATAAACAGCTGAGAGCCTTTTAGAGTAAACTGTCTTCACCATGGAGGCTTGCTCTGCAGATTAGTTTGTTGTTCATGATGCACACGGTTCACGTGACCATATTGATCCAGCTGTGCATATGAGGGTTCTTTCAGGACAAAGGTTTGTTGACTTTAATGACAGATTGGAGTCGCATACCTACAACCATCACATTAGAAAGATGTGACCTGAGGAGAAAAGACTAGATTGAGTGCTGAGGCCTGTATTTACATTTAATGTGAAAAATTCTGTTGCTGAAAAACAACATAAAAATAATACCAGGTAGACTTAAACTACAAGAACAGATACGTAAGACATGGGCCCTCTTAAGGTACCTTTGATAACACATCATGACCAGCTTCGAATGAGTTTGGCCCTGTAGGCTTAAACCTCGGTGCAGGCCAAAGTGTGGCAACAATGCGTGTTTATGTCGATGATGATGGAAAACTGCAAAATTAGAGACTAGAGACTTCTTCCTAGAGACCTCTGAGAGTCACTAAGCCTCGTTTTAATGAGTTTCTATCAAGAGTTTCCAGCGTTTTTGCCCGTAGGCCAGTTCTTCTAAGAAATTTCATGAGTGTGTATGAGTCTGTGTGTGCTGTCCTTGGCTGCAAGGTTCATACAATAAATGGAAAGCCATATGTCAGATTAATACCCAAGCCCACTGCCACCGATAACACGCTGAACTCTGCCACGCTGGCATGTTTATCTTCTGGCTTGCTTTTCTTAATTAATTTATTTTTCTTGTGGAGGGGGGTGGGGGAATCGGAGAGACAAATGTATTCAGGGACTTTGGGAGAGCAATAAGGAGGCACATTAATTTGATCTTATTTCCAGCTGAAAGTAAACTCTATGGGAGCAGTGACAGTGGCAGGCTAGAGGTGACCTCACATCTCCCCGGAGTGACGATGCTAATTTGGAAACGCAGTGGTGGACTGGGACTGGTGCTCTGACACTGCGCTTTTCCCTCGTGTTTTGAGCCTGGGCCACAGCGAGGAAACCACAACCCAACTCAATTAAAGCAAATGCCCTTCTAAATTTAGGAACCTAATGGTTATATAAAAGTTTAATTCCTGGTTTTAAAATATATAGTATGAACAAATTCTGGAACAAATTCTAACAAGAATTTAGATCCTATATATCAAAAGCAACCATGTTTCTTGGCCATCAGAGGTGTCCTGTATGCGGTGGTGGAGAAAGCGTGGGACGGTTCAGGTGTAACCTTGAATGTAGATGTATTTGGGTAGAGTCAGATAACCTTACCCCAACCCACCCATTGCATGCTATCCACACCCTGCAGTACTCCAGCACACCAGCTGACCTACAAACAATGGTAGGTCATAGTGACCTACAGACAACAACGGCTATTTAGTCACATTTAGGCCGACCCAGGAAAACAATGCCCTCGGCCTGACAATTAACACCCCATCTGTGCAGGAGCACGCCAGAGTTTGGCAATACCAATAATGCACTTCAAGGAGACGCAATTATCTAATATTATAAAGTAATTATTGCAATATGATTACAGTGTTAAAGGACCACAGCCACATTAGACAAAGATCATTAAGCTTCTCTGCAACATTCAGAGCCCTCTAGTGGCAAGACTGAGCTGGCAACCTGTGATACTTGAGCACAGTGACTGTACACTGAAGAATACATCTGATGTAATGCGGAATCAATTAACGACGATCATAAACAACTACAACAGTGATATCAAGGGAAAAAAAGAATCTTTATTTTTCTCCTTTTACAAAACATTTCAAATGTAACCTAACCTCAGTAATTTAAAACTAATACAGACCTGCAAGCAGCGAATTATCCAATGTTAAATAATGACTTTGATACATTTCCAAACAGCATCATTTACAGAAGCACAAACGGGAAAAGGGCCCTTGTTTTTTTTGCTGCTCTAGTACAACGAAAAAAAGCTGCATGTGAACAAAGAACATAAGAATACAAATGGATCTGTATGCATTAGATGTCAGCAACAGTAAACGTCCGCAAATAAGTCAATACGTGTCACTGAAGTTACATGTGCAAATACAGTATGTGACTTGAATGAAGATAAGCAAATGCAATGTAATGATGGACAAACATGATGAATGACAGAAAGAGAAAACAACCATGTTTGCATTTTAAAGTTCTGACCATTGCATCATCGCACTCCTAACTGAATTACTTTATTGCATTTGTCGTAGTAGTATTAGTAGTAATAACAGCAATAATAACAACAATAATCAAAAACAAAAAGGGGGATACTGCCTCCCTTGGCAAAGCTCTAAGCTTTTCAGAAGTGTCACAGTTATGAAGCATATGGTAAGAATCTTATGCTTCTGTACAACGAGCTACAGTACTGCACGTTATAGACGAACGCAACAAATAGAACATTCCATACAAATAGTACAAGACGCAGTCTTGTTCAAACATACAATCTAACTGAATTAATTAAAAACAGCCTAAGACACAAAGTCCTTCAGTGCAAAACATAATGTAACAGATAAAAAAAAAAAAAAAAAAACAGATTACCTGTCCTTAAAAACTACCAAAAATTAATAAGAACTAGAACATAATCTCCCGTTAACTTGGCCGTTTAAAAAGCAACAGTGTTCTATCATCTCGGTCATGTGCGCCACTGTCCTAAGATGATTGTGTGCATACTTTTTACAAAAGTTAAGAGCTCACAGCTGAAAATAATTCACACATAACCAAGCTTTAGTTTAATTACCTCGGAAAATGTTGTGTGGTGGATTAACATTCAGTTGCATATCTTTAATTTGTTCCACAGTGTGGTAGGGCTGCTTCAATGTCCAGCAGACACCAAAGAAGTATCCAAGTAGCTTTTATCTGGTTTTTATACAAATACGTTTTGTCAAGTGCATGTGGGTATTTCAGACACAGATTAATCCTACTGCTGACTAACTGTGTGAATTAGCTGAAGACTGTGTCTAGTCTGAGTCCAGAAAGCAAGAAAGTGATCTTTTCTCTGGAGCACTGAGTAGACATTAATGGTCAGCGCTGAAGAACTTACATTCAACTCTCAGCTTCATTATCAAATCTCTGCAGATTTAAATAATGTTGACGATGAAGACAGCTAGTTTATTAACACTGACAAGGTCGCTTCAAAGGACTGGTGGCTGGAGTGGCACCTTCAGGAGCAATGCAAATGGCTAGAGCTATAGCCAAGGGCTTTGACGGTCATTCCGAATCAAACCATTAAATCAATGCTACACAATGGCTCTGAGAGGGTCTCATCACGGGGGATACTCCAGATTTAAAAACAAAATGTATTGGGAACTACAAGTGATTGCATGGAACAGCGAGCGAGATGATGGGTTTTATCTCAGTATGTCTTCTTGTGTGCACAGTGTGTCTGAATACTGACAATATGACCAGTCAGTCAGCCACTCATTTCAATGTAGAAAACTAAAAAAGCAGTCCTCTAATTAAGCTGTGCTTGTTGATAGACCTGAAGTTCAGCAAAGGGCAAGTTCAGCACAACCGTCACTTGCACAATATTAGCTGGAGATGAGGACTGCGTGACGCAGGTATATGGTTAGAAGACAATGTGCTTTGGATCAAAAGTGAACTAAACATGATTGCAAACTGGGGTCCAAGTACCTAAAAGCACTGAGGCGTTCAGCTCATGGAACTGAATGCATCTTTGGAAAAGCTCTGTGCTCTGATATCATCGAACTGTTAAATCTATAAGGCTACCCCTACTTGGACTCACACCTAAACCTACTGACAGTCCATAGCACTAAAGCAGTGTTGACTAACCCTGCCCCTAGAAGAAGAAGATCTATCTTCCAATAGACATTAGTCCCAACCCTAATCAGCCTGATCTATGTAATTATTGCCTTCAGGAGTCCTTGATTGGTTGAAGGAGGTGAGCTAGTCTCACGCTGTCATGGCATGTGCAGGGAGGTAAAAGATGACCACCACCCTAAAGCTACAGGCATAAATCAGGGTGATCCTACTCTGATGGATGTGGTGCTGTAGGGACAACTTAGACGGCCTGCCATGCTGAAGAGGTGTTATCATCGGCGGTCTTACAGCTGCATGTTCTCTCGCAGGTACCAAAAGCGGTCAACCTTTCATCTGCATGTAAAATATGCAGGCACGTGTGCGCCTCGCCTGTTTGGCTGACGGATGGAGTTTCGGCAAAACGACTGGAGAGCAATACGGTGAAATAAAAGTAATAACGTGCTTGTGCGCTATGTATGTATGACAGGCGTCCATACATGTCTCAATGGGAGAAATAAAAGGGCGGGTTTTATTATCAGCGTATCTCTGTTCACTTTCAAAGATGCAAGGAACCATTTCTTTTTCTGTTTTTTTTTTGTTTACTTTGTAAGATATTACCAACTATTACAAAGATATTGTGTATGAAAATAGACTACTAACAAATTCTGCTGTCATATTCGACTTACATTTGTAGTGTGGGTCTCTCACCATGCTACAACACAGTAACACAAAATACAGCGTCTTATTTGTTATTCAGGTCACAGGTATTTTTTTGTTCGTTTTTTGTGCTCAGCAGCTCTGAAAGTGAATGCAGAATTCAGGCTGATAATGGATAGTCTGTGTTGTGTCGTGCTCCAAAGACAGTTGTGTAAAAATGCAAGAGTGCAACAACCCACCAATCTCTGAGGCAATTCAGGTGTGAGACGCACTGCTGTCTCTGCTATCTCCCTACCTATGGAAGGAAAGCCTTTGGTTTTGAGGCTGTACAAACCATAGGGCTATATTCTCTACTGATAACTAAAGAAATTAGCAGTAGTGAACGGTGTTCTGATACCAGCAGTGCAGGTCTCACAGGAGAATACAGATTGGAGGACAAACAAACAACAGAAAGTACCATGAGGGATGTGAATTCACAGTGAAAATATATGGCAAAGAAGAGTGCCAGTGAGTGACATGAGTGACAAGGTACTAGAGTGACAAAAAAGTAAAGTGTCCTTAGAAATCAAGAGGTCAGGAGAAATAAGGGAGCATCAAGATAACAACGTGGGACCAGTAGGAACGACACTGAACTGGATATTTTTTTTTAAATATGTAGAGATCACAGAATATAAATGAGCTATAATCACTTAAAATACAGGATAATCGCGTACAGAGAAAGAGAAAACAAACTAGGTGCAATGCCATTGGCTCAGGGGTCATGTGATGCAGTGAAGGATGATGGGTAGAAATTAGAGAGTGCCCATTCCAGTGACTTCAGACGTCAGCCTAGAACAGTCAGGGGAAGACAGGAGGGGAAACAAGGGTGGGAAGGTAGGGGGGTCAGGAGGAGAGATAGAAAAAATAGAGAAAATAAAATAATTCTGAAAGCATTTGTAGAAAATCGACAGCTCTATCCAGCTCGCTCATAAGCTCCATGTTTTCAAACAGTCCTGCAAAATGATCATGCATTTGTATTCACTGACGCAATCGAGAAGAAAATAGTCAAGCACTTGCCTAACTTTGAAATCAAATCACTTGCATAAAAAACCATTCAAATTCAAAACAAGTTAGAAGAATACAGTCATTACTGCAGCAACAGAACAGGACAAACATAATCATCTCAAATATCAGCACTTTGTCAGGCATATTCATATGCTCTGATTAAAATACACCCCCCCATTACAACATCCTCACATGGATATCATCACATCACTCTTCCCTGGCCAAAAGCATTGTTTGCTAGCAATCAAATGTGCTTTTTTTCTTATTTTTTCTGTTTTGCATTTTTTTAATATATATAGATTTTTAAAGTTTTCCAGGCAAGAAACTACATAACTGAATTGGCAACCATACTCAACTAATCTATCAAAAAGAAAATAATAAATGGTAACACAGCAGGTACCTAATCATTCAGCATGCCAAGACACTGTATTGCAACACTACATAAAATGAATAAAATCAAACCACAGTTTTTCCTCATATATCTTTTTTTTTTTCCTTTTACAGTAGCCCGCCTATACACATTTAGCTACCGTTGGAGGTTTTTCACGATAAGGAGAGCAGGCCCAGGGGAGGTTGGGAGTTTTAAGGGAGTCTGGTACATAAGGTTAATAGGGAAACAGCTGCTGTTAGCTTCAGATAATGAGAGCAGTTTTGGGGCTTCAGGATGTAGTCATTGATGAGGGGTCATTCCACATGGCCGCCACGTCTCTGAACCTGCCAGCGGAATTGTGGGAAAGCAATATCCATTAGTATGTCCCCCGCTGCTGGACAGCAAGCCCTCACCGTCACGCAAGCACATACAAACACATTCACACATCACTGCTCGATCCGCCTCTGCAAACATTGCTATGGAAACATGTCAATAATATGTAATATTGATGCATTTCATAAACACACTGCTTTTATCTCAATGATAAAATTGAATGATCTTGTGCACTTTTGCAGATATGCATACATGACCTGCTTAAGGCCTCTATAGGTTAGCTTAGCTTCAAGCAAGCATTTTATAATAGCGAGAGGCCTGCAGCGGCTGCTGTCTGAAATGAGTTTTCATGCAGATGCTCAGTGCTAGAGTGGATTTAACACGATTCTTACCTTGCGTTGATGAGGTACTGAGCAAGGCTGATGTTGGCGGGGGTTCCTGTAATGGTGATCTGGCGCTCCGATGACCCTTCCATGGCATTAGCAATTTTGATCTGCGCTCCAGACATCTGACGGATCTCGTTGATTTTGGTTCCCTGGCGCCCGATTATGCAGCCTATTAGCTGGGAAGAAATTGCAAAAGCTCTTAAAAGGCAAAAACATGCTCTGGGGAAAAGAGAGATGGACAGCTCTCTGGCAGTGGAAACGAATCATGGTTTTCTACTTGCCCTTAACATTTTGAAATCCACAGCAGTTACTGTTGATGTTTTATATATTTAAATATCATTACATAATTTATTTTATATTATGCAATGAGGAACATTCCTATTCTATTTAGTGTACTTTCTGTTTTGACAAATTCAGGTGAATAATAACAGATGTCAATGCGCTACTTATGAAGGCAAACATACTACTGAGTTGATGATAAGAAATGACACTTTCAACTAAAATATATCTGCCTGTTCCAAAGAGTCAGAAATCTTATTTATAAACACCATGATTATATTCTTGCCTGTGGCAACATCTACTTCTAAAATACTGTAAAACAACTTATTTTGGTTGTATTACATTCCCAAAGCTGTTATTGTTTTACCCACTCCTGTTCCAACCATCCGGAAAGAGGTACCGGAACATTTAACAAACTGTATTCTTGAACTTCTCAGCTGTGCATGTTATCTATAGTTATTTATCTATATACTGTACATATACTGTAAGCAGTTTAGCTGTTTACCTGAACATTGAGCTGCTATTCTCCTACCTGCACTATACACTTTATATCTTATATAGTTTACAACCACACAACCTACACCGTACACTTTATATATCTACACTGTTTACTACCACACAACCTACACCGTACACTTTATATATCTACACTGTTTACTACCACACAACCTACACCATACACTTTATATATCTACACTGTTTACTACCACACAACCTGCACCATACACTTTATATATCTACACTGTTTACAACCACACAACCTACACCATACACTTTATATATCTACACTGTTTACTACCACACAATCTACACCATACACTTTATATATCTACCCTGTTTACTACCACACAACCTACACCATACACTTTATATATCTACACTGTTTACAACCACACAACCTACACCATACACTTTATATATCTACACTGTTTACTACCACACAACCTACACCATACACTTTATATATCTACACTGTTTACTACCACACAACCTACACCATACACTTTATATATCTACACTGTTTATAACCCCACAACCTGCACCATACACTTTATATATCTACACTGTTTACAACCACACAACCTGCACCATACACTTTATATATCTACACTGTTTACTACCACACAATCTGCACCATACACTTTATATATCTACACTGTTTACTACCACACAATCTGCACCATACACTTTATATATCTACACTGGTTACTACCACACAACCTACACCATATTTTTTGCACTGAAGAAGGAGACTGTGTTTCGTTATATTGTACAACCCTGTATTGGTATAATGACAATAAAAGTTGAATTTAATTGAATTTAAATGTCCCATGGTGAGAATGTTGGGGATACAAAATTGCAATTGGGCTTGATTATATTCAACAAGATTTTGCTCCAAACCTACAGAAATCAACAATTAGACCATTTAGTATGGGTTGAAATGTGTTGCTGTTTTTAATGAAAATTATCAGAGGTAGGTAAGTTCACTCCCGCTGTATATAAATGCTGCTGCTGCTCCACAGATACTAAAATGTTGTAGCACAATTATTCAGAAGTAGTTGTTCATGGCCTCTTTAAATAAATTTAGTTCTTTTTGCAAATTAAAAAGCACAATGTTATTTATGTTGGAAACGCAGCTAATGAAAACTACCAGAAATGTAGATGTGCTAGTGTATGTTATGAGTTCATTTTCCCAACACAATGTGAACTTCAGGATAAAAAGAGAAACACCTTTACCTTTACATGCTTGACAGTTTAAGTTATCTAAATTATCCAAAATATAAAGAGTACACATCAGCCCACACTAAACTAATGTATAAGCAAGAGGTTACAGCTTTTTATTTTAAGGCAGACATGCGTCAGTGTTGAGTGTGGGCCAAAATATACGCAGTAAAAAAAAAGAATAAGTTACAGAATAACTGAAGTCTGGGGAAAGACTATACCTGGAACTCCTCTTAAGTTTCTACATCTTATTAATCCTTGTCCTTCACCAAAAAATTTCTTGACATCACACCACCTCTCATTCTCCTCCACTTTTTCCTTGCATGCACTCTATCTCCAATAAACAGGGGCATTGGCCAGAGGACACTTAGAACTCAAGCCTAAGTATATCATAGTTCCCCTTCTCTAATGCTCACGGAGTGGTCTGCTTTCGCAGAAGTGGTTATAACCTCTTGCCTAGTCATTTGTGTGGTGTGCGCCTACATGTACTCTTAATAAAAATCAACCACTGGCCAATTTGGCCGTTAAGTAATAGTAATTGACCACAATAATATTAAAAAAATTATGACCGGTTTATCCTTATGTTGCACAGGTGATTGCTGACCCAGGTGACCTCTGTCCTGTGCTATTCTTTTGCTTTGACATCCCCGTTCTAAAATGATGTGCCAGAGCAGTGCAAATACAATGTGCAGTGCTGAGGCCCTATAGGACTTAATACATAGTATGTCTGCCTGTACTCACATCATTGGGAATGGTGAGTTCATGAGTACTGGCCGGGGGACTGGCATCCAGACCTAGGTCAAAGAGCAGATGAGGGTGGGGGGAGGAGAACATGATAAACAGCACAGTACACGCGCACACACACACTCTAAAGCACCACCAAATGATCCAGCCTCCACTGAAATAAAATATCATCAAGCAAACGAATCTCTCTTTCCTCTCCATTATTTACTATTTTATTTATGAGATTAATTTGCTAAGGCCTTTTTCCTACATGTCATCATCTCTGACATGCAAAATCAAGGCACTGAGCATGTCTGTGCATGCAGTGAACACTTCATTCACATTCACTAGTTTGAACCAAGCATGCCAAACTCACCACAAGCGTGAGTGGCTGAGAAAGAAATCTATTCGTTAAGCATGCCTGCAGTGCGTAATTAAGACGGATGCATAATTAATAGACTGATGTTTATTTATATCATCACTCTAAGACTGGAGGAATAGGCTTTCCAAAATCAGCATGCTGATGTTTTTGTTTCCAGTGCTGACAGCTGAAGGACTCGATCAATCAATCATGTCAATGTACAAGAGATAGCCTTCAACACCAGGTAGGGAAAGGAGGAACCAGCTATCACTGTCTTTATTCCAGACACCTTGCTTGCCTTTTATAAGATTCTGATTTATGGGTCTAATATGAGTTGTATTCCCAACTTCATATAGTAGTTTATGTTTATGTATCTGTCCTTTATAACAAAGCACTTGAATGCGCACTTCCTTTTTTTTTCTTTTTTAATGGATTTCTCCTTAAGCATTCATGATTCTATACATATTTGTTTCTCAGCATCACTGTCATTTGTCCTCAATCTATGCTGTCTGTATTCATTCGCATTAATCCACTCCATCTATATAATTAGCCAGGCTACAATATGCTAGCATATTGTGTAGCCTATTCAGAAATCTATAGTAAGGCTCATCTCTTACGTTAGATTGTTGTAGTACACCTAGGTACTCTTGTATGTCACTGTCACTTTTACTGTCTGTTAAATGCAAATGCAGGTGATCCGTTGTCTTCTGTAGAAGAACATGCCAGCACTGACAAAAGCCAAAAAAAAACTAAACAAAAAAAAAAAAACAATAAAATAAAAACCAAAAGGCCACAATAAAGTGAAGAGCAACCACCAGGGGCATGTCATGAAGCGTGACACAGATAAAAAAAGGAAAGAGAGAAAGAGAGAGAAAGACAAAAGAGTGTTTCTACAGGTACAAAGAGAAGGACACTTGAAAGGGCTCGTGGGTACGTACCGGGGAAAGCAGGGGTGGTCTGTCCAAGGGGGGTAAAGGGGGTTTGCTGCATAGCCAACTGGTGGAGCTTGGTCAACTGCTGAAGGGGTAGGAGGGACAGTAAAACTAAGAGGTTATTGTTATAAAACACAGGTCACACCGAGAAATCAAGAAACTAAAACTAGAATAAAGAGAAGACGAGGAGAAGAAGCCATGACACACAGTGGTGGAAGAAGAGCAAGAGAGAGACGAAGAGAAAAAGAGAGAGCAAAAGATAAACTTGAGTAGGACTTGGCCTGGCTTTGTAAGTGAACTGTTTCTGTATGAGCGTTCGAAGGGAGCTCACTGAGCTCTAGTCCTCTGGCGTCAGTCGGGTTACTCTCGTATAATGATGAGGCCAGTCTAGTGTTTATGTAACCCTGTGATATGACAATGTCTGTAAAGCTGAAGGTCTTACTTGAATGCGTTCTTGAACCCCATGCGAACTGTTTTTCATTAGAACTACGAACAAAGGAGTGAACGTATGGCTGTTCTCCAGTCTCCCAACCACTTCACTCATTCTTATAAAACCAGAGGTTACGATTAGCCCCCTCATCATCCCTCATGGGCATCAGCTCTAGCTGCGTTTGTCCTCTAAAGCTGGGTATAAATGCAGGTGAAGGGGATGCCCAAGCTCCATGTGAGTGATTGTAATGTCACCCAATGCCTCCCCAAGCATCAATCACTGCCTATCCTGAGCGAGACGAACTGACACGTACTATGTCACCACATGCTCTTAAGATTGAGACTGATTCATTCCGATTATTAATGGAGATGACGGTGCTCTCGATGACCGAGGAGGCGTTTGCCATTTACTTATGTAACCCAACCTGTTTGATCGGGATTATTATACTGTACATTCATGACCACCACAGACAGTTCATAAAGCAGTTGTTTGAAAGTTAAAGGGTCAATTTACCCAGTATGCTAAGATGGATGCAAGCAGGATATAAAACCTAGCACTTAGGTAGTCCAGTATTTTAGCATTTCACTCTTAGCCCTTCAGTTTTTAGTATATTCAGTTCTATATTCATATAGTATTTTCACAACTACATTAAAAAAATTTGGATGAAGAAAACAAAGCTATTCCCCCAGAAAATGACATCTACTGCAATGGTGTCATTTTCTAACGCAGTAAGGCCAAGTCCTAAGAAGTCTGGTCCACAACTCGGAGGGCTCGGGTCCAGAACAATTTCAGATTGTAATGCGACAAAAATTACACATCAGAAATGTCACATTAATATTATTGGCTAATATTAATAGAGGTCCAAGTTGAAAAACTACAGAACCATGCAGACAGCTGACAGTACTGGGGTGGGGATGGGTGGAGGTCAAGGACCAGGCTGGGAACTCACATCTGGATGTGGAATGGCATATTGTCCCTGAATTGTGTAAGCCTGTGAGTGAGAGAAACGGAAAGAAAAAGGAAATCAACAGCTTTACCAGCAACCCAATAACACAATCAACTGAATCATAACCACTAGAGGCTCTTTTTTTATATTTCATACTTTAACTCCACACTTCAAACATAGTTAACTATGAATAATTCAAAGGCATAACATCAAATTACACATGATTCATCAAGAGATCTCATATGACTTATCTGGCAGTGTTTCATGCTTTTATACAGTACTGTGCAAAGATGAGAGACTATTCTCTCCTCACTTAATTTCCAGTCAAAATGGCCTTTAAGAATAAGTTCTTAATTTTTCAGGATTTTTTCATAAAAATATTAGACATTACATTATCCACTTGTATGAGGAAGGAAAAGCTAAATGACTTTCCAAAAGTGGTGTTAATTAATAATTCAACTATTAGAGGTTATAGGGAAAACAGGTCTCTCAACATCTGTAAATAACCTGGTAGACCACCAAAACAATCAGATAAACAGTACTGAATATTTAATTCTTGAGAGAGAGGGGGAAAATCAAGCTCCATTATCGCTTCAGATCTAAAACATCCACAGTAGTTTCTGCCCACCCTAACACCATAAGAGGACAGCTGAACACTGTGGGTCTGAAAAGGATCTGCAGCTGTTATGAAGTTCTTACTGAACAATAAATAAACAATGACGGGCCCAGAGTCTGTACCTCAACATCTCTGAATGTGTGTGGGATTCCTTGAATCATAAGACAAAGAAAGCGCAACCAACTTCTAAGCCTAAACACTGGAGATGTAGAAAAATATCCCTGCAGACATCTCTCTCTCTCTCTCTCTCTCTCTCTCTCTCTCTCTATACATATATATACACACAATTGTTGAGGATTTTTTTTTTTTGTTAACTATATGTTTCTGTTATTCTCATGGTTAACGGTGTTTTTGGACTGTAAATTTAATATATGAAAGGCACAGTTCTTTAAGCTGCAATTTGGTTTGTTTTGCCAAGCTTTTCTGTAAACTGCACTTGAGAAATATGACACTAATGATTATTTCATAGGCTATGATTTTTTTTCAGAAATCCATTAAAGGGGCCAACTGTAACTAATGGCTTCTTGAAATGGAGGGTGAAAGAGTGGCTAAGGCTGAGTAAGTGGAATGCTAAGAGTGGAAAGACGGCATGATTCTTCATCCATCAGCTATAGAGGAAAATATTAGGAGCACGCACTGCTGTAGAGTCGTGTTGGTTAATGAATGAGCTGGAATGACTTGCCTGACAAACTTGCAAGATACAATATCCCTTTAATATTTCTGCCTATTTCATTTGTAACCATTTCACTTTGGATCAAACGAACGAAACTGGACATTTCCACTCCTTATGAAACTGTTTATGGTGTAAGCGACTTGATTTATGCATTTATTTCAGGCATATTAAAAGGATATGATATCTATTTCAAAGGGGAGAAGAGGGTGCATAAGAAAAGCCTGCATGTCAGACATCAATAAGGAGCACTAGATTGATATTGATATAAACATGAGATGCTACTCCTATCTAAAACAATACACACAGTGAAACAGAATGGAAAATACGCTTTTAGAGTGCTCAGCCAATATAGAAGTGTTCACACCTGCACCAACGCTGTCTGAATAATAAACTACTTTACATACAACAAAAAAATATATAATTTTCCTCCAATATTAAACGGAGGATGCTTTTCAGTCTAATAATAGACACAGGACAGCTCTCCTCAGCATGTGTCAAATAGCAAGCTCTTCTTTTTTTCCTTCTCCCCCTTTTCTGTCCCCAAGCCAAGCAGTTCCCCTGGCTGGGGTGGCACAGTAGCATGCATGTGAAAAGGTGAGAAACCTGAATGCACTAACAGGCAGTGGCTGGTGCTGCAGTAAAAGGCTGAGATTGGCTGCGGACGCCGCCAGCGGGTCGGCTCTTACCTGGCCACCTGAAAAAATGACGGGGGTGGAGGCGGGCTTTGGGCGGTAGGGAATGGTGGCACCTTTCGGTGGGGACTAGCAGAGGGGAAGAGGGAAGAGGCGGAGACAAGGTTAGACCCTAAGAAAAGACAGTGTGTAGACAGGTGTTTATGTGTGTTACTGATCAGCAAATATGGTCATAGGACAACAAATCAGCAACACCATGTTTAGAAAAGACAATGAAAACCTACACTGATTGTTTTATTCATTGTTTGATTTTTTTTAACTTTTTAAGAAGAAACAGGAGGAAAATAAATGGAAAAACAAAGGAACAAAGAAACAGGACATTCCAAATTAAAACAATTTTTTGTTATTTTCTAAGATATGTAATATGTTGCGCAGTAAAGCAGAATTCACAGTTGGGCATCATTTCTGTGTTTTTATCCATTAGATTTCACTCATTTGTGATTTTTGTGAGATCTAGATTCTAAGCAAAAACATTAGCTATTTAGTGTATTTCTTAACTAGCCAGCTAGTGGGAAAATCAAACAACTTGCCCTGAAAAGACACTCTAAGTAGACTGTAGTTTTTTAGACTTCCCACCTTCAAGATACATAATGGGAAGTCAATTTTCTTGGTCCTCACAGCAGTAAATCTTACTTTGGAGAAGTGCTGTATGACATGAGAAGGCATGTTTCCAAAAGACGTAGCAATTGCTACATTTCTCATTTTGGCTGGAGTTTATGTTATATCCGACCATCCAATCAATTTTTTTGTTTCTATGCAGTTTGGACTGGAACAAGAGCGGAGAATGAGAGCCATTCAATACTGTCCCATCAAAGTCCCCTGTTCCCCTAGGCACTCCTGTGGCCCTGCATGCCACTGTCAGACCTGAATAGCACCGCAATCGATAAGCAGAGAGAGACAGAACCAGCACGTGGGTCATGTGGGTCTCTTCAGAGCAACGGTAAATGATACACACTCTCACTAGGTGGCTGAAGGGTACTGTGTTCTGGGTAGGTCTGTCACTTACTTGACTCGGTAATTCTGTAACTCCTCCCTAACTTCTTTTATGTTTTGTGATACTAAGATATTTGCTGTGATAGAACTCAAGTCTTCCTATAAAGTTTCTTTTTTCAAAAAAGTGTTTTGCTAAGCATGGGAAAATAAAACCTAATGTTCTCCAAAGCAAACATGGGGCTAAAATACAGAATCTGAAGTTTATGTATATGTGTATATGTGTGAGTGCCTGCGTTTGTATAAAGTTGAACGTCTTTGTCCGACCACAACGGCCACCTCACTGTACCTCCAGCATGACCACACATATCTGTTTGACACACTGGATGATGGCTTCAGGGATGCCCGAGATTGTCACGGCACGCTCTGTGGAGTTAGGCAGCATGTCTCCAGCAACCTGCACCTGAGCTCCTGTGGACTGGAGAGAGATGAAAGAGCATCACGCACACGTCTCACATAAACTTGTTAATGCTACAAGGTGTTCCATGGTGTGTATAACCTTAAAAACTTATTCTTACATCTTGTATTAGTATTTCTCATTTGTAGTTTATTGAAAGCAGCTAGGAAAGTTCAACTGCCAAAACTTAAATGGTCTGTTGAAAAGGAAAAACATCCTTTACTTTTTTGCTATGTTTTTGTAATATTTTGAGATCTAAATAAATTGGAAAAAAATCTCAAACATGAATCTATGCTATATAATATATATCGCTGTCCAGAGAAAAGAAAAACAAATATTTCCAAATTAGCAACTTTACAGGAGAGGCGATACATCAAATTTTATTTAAATATAATCAGACTTTAGACTTTTCTACTGGTCTATTTCTCATTAAATTTTTATCAAATTTTTAATAAATTACACAATGTAAACAGCAGCAGACTTTTAAAGTACTGTATTGGTACCAATGACCCATAATTTTTTGAACGTAAGAACAACAACCTTTAGTTTTGAATGTACACTGATCATTTAAAAAAAAAAAAAAAAAAACAGTCTGACTGCAATGCTATTTCAAAGATAAAGGGTGTCCCCACACACATATTTGTTGGTCGTCTCCACCAAGACAGAAGGGGGACTCGATACTAGAACCATGCAGTCTTTGGCAGTCATGACTCACAGAGGGCATCACTTCTCGCTGAATGTCTGCTGAGTAACCCCACACATGTCAAACAATTTGTTGGTTCTCAGTCTCTGTAGTAAGTTGTTGCTTTGCTTCCAAAGGATAAACCACAAAGCATTTTAACATTTAGTGTTGTGTCAGCACTGAATACAAAACCCACTGTACCTCTCTCATCTCTTTGATTTTGGAGCCTCCTTTCCCAATAAGAGAGCCACATTGGCTGGCTGGGACCACCAGTCGAAGGGTGACAGGGGGCTTGCTGGTGGCCGGGCTGTTGCTCATGGAGTTCAGTATATCCTAAGGAAAGAATCACAATAAAGAAAAGGTGATAAAGCCCTGGTCAGAAACAGACATCCTGCCCCAGCACCACTGGCTCTGTACACACAGCAACATTTTAATGGATACAGCCTTGTGGTGCTTTCACAATTGGAGTTGTAAGCTGTTTCAGCCCTGGCAGCCACCATGATTACTGATTGGTGTTCTAACTGCTACGAGTCAGTTCCATTTCACTCTGACTGGCAGTTCAGGGAAACTATGCACACTATGCACTATGCACATTCATGAACTGCTGCAAAATTAGACTGGCCAGGACTTTGGTACCATGGGGCCATTTCTAAACTATCCAGGAACTGTATGTTAAGATAAATAAAGAGAGACTATAAAACATATTTTCCATTAGCAGCTTTGGGACTGATAAAATATACCTCTTCAAACTTGTAGGCAATCATGGCAAAAGCCTTAAAGATGGCATCTGTGGGTCCTGTGATGGTGACGATCCTCTCTGGACAGTTCCCCTCTGAGATGTTAATACGAGCAGCGCTCTGTACACCACACAAAACTTAAATCAGTGGATGTTAGCTAATCTATTTCTTTAGAGGCATGTTTTAAATGCTTGACTTTCCAAATAAATAGAGTTACAAGAAGAATTATTTGAACCCTTTGGAATGACTTAGATGTCTGCAGTGATTAACAATAAATTCTAATCATTATCTTGAGTCACATTTAACAAACACCAATCAACTAAACAACACAAACAGTTGTACTTTACGTCTTTAACTAAGAACAGTGAGTTATCCAGAGTACAGGCTGGAAAAAGTGAATCCACTTAGAAGCAATCGCCTTCACCAAACATTTCCAGTAGCTGTAAATAAGATTTGTACAACATCGAGGAGGAATCTTGGACCATTCCTCCTGCAAATGTGTTTCAGTTCATCAATATTTTTGGGATGACTTGCTCACATGGCCCTCATCAGGGTTAAGGTCAGGACTCGACTTGTCCATTTCAAAATACAAAGCTTTTCCAACCATTTTTAGTTGGTGCCTCAGGGTATTGTCTTATTGTATCACCCAATGCTTTTTCAGCTTCAGGTCATTTATTGCTGCCCTAATAAGTTAAACACAAAATGCTACAAAATTAGTTTAGTCTGGCTGGAGTCATCTTCACACGGTTCTCCATATAACATATAGTAAAAAGCAGGGGAAGCTAATTCAGTGCCTGGTGTTATCAGTTTGGCTCTGCTCCAGGTGAAAAAAGCTGCTCATTAAAAAAAAAAGCAGCTCAGTAAATTGTGTGTTCTCTACAGATGTAAAAGGGTTAGTGTTGTGTGCTTAGAAGAATCCCAGCTATATTAACATATAAAAGGCCCTAATTAATTAAAATAAACAAAATATGTGGACTGATATATTCAGGTTCTTGAAGACAATGTCATTTTTTTTTTTAAGTGTTGGTCATCGTTGGAACTGAACAGTAATGAGAACTATGACCTGCATTATTCATTCTCAGCAGCAGTGAAAATCTATAACAAGTATTAAGTGCACAATGTGTGTTAGAAGTAGAAGAAATTAAGGAGTCTTTTTCTGGCTGAACTGCTTGTTGCTGGGGAAACAAAGGGAGTTACTCCTGCTTTGAGATGTGGATGCCCAATACTGAAGACTCACAAACGGGAATGACCTCTTAATAAATGGTTCATTTTGGTCGACAATCAAATTTAAAGTGCATGAGTTTAGGAAATGAGGGGTTCTGATGGGACAAGAAAAGGTATATTGCGACAGTTGAGTAATCAGATGGAGATCCCACTTCACCCCAGGGGTTTATTACCTGATGTACTTTGTCAGTTGTTGCTGCTAGCACAATTTTGGATTAATGCTTGTTATGTCTTTTAATCCCTAATAAAAGAACTGCCCGTTTTACTACCAACCCTGGTTTGTATAATTATTTTATTTTCGCTAGTGTAGCAAAGCAAAGCAACCCTAAACCATGATGCTTCCTCCACCATGCTTCACGGTTAGGATGAGGTTTTGGTGTTGGTGTGAGTTGTTATTTTTTCCACTAACACGGCTTTTGTTCATTAGTTATAAGTTCCATGTTTGTCTCATGTGTTCATAGAGCATTTATAAGTCTTTAGCAGTGGTCTTTTAAAAACTGTTTGCATGGAGGCATGCAACCTTTCTTGAGAAGAACAGACCTGTCAGTAACCAGGTTTAATACACATGTAAAACCTACACTTCTAATATCATCTCCTTAATTAAAACATCTTCTGCCAATGCAATCTCGGAGAAGCCATTAACACAGAGGTGTACGTCCTTTCTAGCCTGCCCTGTGGATGTTACTCAATGTGCTCAATACACAACATTAAACGTGCAACATTTCGTGTGTTACTTGTTTACTCAGATTGTATTTGTCCTGAACTGTGACCACATTTTATTAGCCACTGGTGTGCGGAAATCCAGGCCATTCCAAAAGGCTTACTTTTTTGCCACTGCACTTTTTATTCTCTTAAAGAACTAATTATGAGATTTTGACCACCCAATCAACATATACACAGACACATGTAATATACACATACACAAACAAACAATTTGCAGATGTATATTTATATTATCGACCACATTCTGAGCTCAGTTGTCTGAGGGAAACATGCCCTCAGTTCTTTTTTTTCAGTATTTTGTATCCCCCAGTCAGGGAGTGTCACAGTTGCTCTAAAATCCCTGATTGTAGTTTAATCCTGGACCCTGAGCTCAGTCACTGCTGAAGGGTAAAGCGACAGAGAGTGTTTACTCACCTCCTCACGCATCTTCTTCACAGTTTCCCCTTTCTAAGAATAAAAAAAGGCTTTGAGAATTCTTAAAAAGTGAAATCACCTTTAAACGCTAAGACATGCATTTTAAAAGGCATTTGTACTGCGCCTGCATTATGACTTCACATTTCTCCTACACTGAGACTGTGCTGTGCAGACAGGCTACAGCTCTAAACCTAGTAAACATGGATTTAAAGTAAGGTGCATAAGCGCTACATACCTTTCCAATGATACTTCCCACTTCCTGTAAAAGTAAAGCAAAGATAAAGAAACACATTAAATGCAAATGACAACCACTGTAACATCTTTAATTAATTTAAATCTCCAAGGGAACCTAAATCAGTATTTTCATTCTAATAATGCATCATTTTTTATGAATAGCTTTTTGATGTAATCAAGGCAGGCCCAATCTTGAGTAAAGCTTACACTGATCAGCCACATCATTAAAACCACCTCATTGTTTTTACAATCTTTGTCCATGTTATGAGCTCTACTGATCATATAGGAGCACTCCATCTGTTACTCTGTGTCTGTTATTCAGGACCACCATAGGACCACCACAAAGCAGGTATTATGTAGGTGGTTGATCATTCTCAGCACTACAGTGTCACTGATGTGGTAGTGGTGTGTTAGTGTGTGTTGCGCTGGTGTGAGTGGAACAGAGACAGCAGAGCTGCTGGACACCTCAGGGTTACTGCTGGACTGAGAATAGGCCACCAACCAAAACTATCCAGCCAATAGCGTCCTGTGGGCAGCATCCTGTGACCACTGATAAAGACTAGAGGATGACCCACACAAACTGCAGCAGCAGATGATCTATCATTTCTGATTTTACATCTTCAAGATGGAGCAGCAAGGTAGAAGCATCTAATAAGAGTTTACAGAAAGTAGCTACACTGTTTGTAAATCCAGATGGACTACAGTCTGTAATTGTAGCACTACAAAGTGCTCCTATATGAGTGGAGGAACTAGAAAATGGACAAACAGTTTAGAAACAAGGAGAAGGTTTCAATGATATGGCTTATCACTGCATGTAAGTACTAACCCCACCAATCGCAAGGCCTGCCCTGTCCACATGGTTTTAACAAAACTAAAACTTTGACCATTATCACTTTCTGCTTATATCAAGAGAAACATAATGAGCTTAAGACAAAACTACATTTGACATGTGTGTATATATGTGTGTGTGTGTGTGTGTGTGTGTGTGTGTGTGTGTGTGTGTGTGTGTGTGTGTGTGGTCGTAGTAGTATTCTTCCCTATTACTCATGTAAACTGTCTGTAGAGCAGTTTGAGCTGCCAGCGGTATGAAAGGTGCTCTATAAATAAATATTTATTATTATTATTAAAAGCTAACAACCAACCTAAAGCAATCTATCTTATCTGTCTGTCTGTATGGTTATTTGTTTGCCCATCCAGCCATGCCAGCATTTCCTGTGTGTCCTTTCCCTGAATGTACTGGCAGCAGTGAAGTGAGTAAGCATTCTAAGGCATTCCCACATTAAAGCTGGATAATGTTGTTAAGCAGGCAGACACGCTGTGGTGCAGAACTACCTGCAATGCTTGCTTTACAAACATCTCCTTGTTGCTTGTGTAATTATGTTTAGCTTTGGTTCAGTGGCATAGCAGGTTGGGAGTCTTGGATGGTCGACCATCAATCTATTACGCTCATTAGAATACTTGGACCATGGCCAACTGTATATCAAAAATAGTGCTATATGTTAATTTTAATTGTTTCAAAGCAAACATTATGTCTTAGCAAGTGACAATATCTTACATCTAGTTTATATAACTAACATTTCTATTTTTTTTTGTATTATTAGCATAAAGGGTGTCCAACCGCTTTTAAGAAATTTCTTCATAAAACCCAGCTTTTATAGCTTTTACTCTCTCTCTGTGCTTACTTTGCCGTGCATGAGGAGGCGGATGGTGAGGGTGACGTTGAGCCCGCCCTCGGACTGCACTTTGCCGGGTTCCATTCTGGGATTAGAGGAGAAGCAGGAGTATGGTCACGTGACAGGAAATCCCCAGGAAAAGGTAGAGAGAGATGGTACGGCACCCAACCAGTCTCCTAGTGAAAGCACACATGTGTGCACACACACAGACACACATACACACAGGTAAGCTACAAGAATCTACTCTTTTCATTTATAGAGCCCAGGAAATGGAAAAACTGAATTTTCCTGCAAAATAAAAAAAGATCAATATAAAGATCAATGGTCCACCGTGTTTTACAACCCAAACCTTCTATCTAGGTATGAGCGGTGGCTTGGTATTGCTAGGCAGTGCGCTTCTGCTGTTTTTAACTCTGTACTATTCTTTCTAGGTATTAGCACTGGCCCTTGTGTTTTAGACTCTGCCCTTCTTGTGCTAGCTAGGAAACAAAACACTAAGCATGGCTGTAAGTCGCTCTGGATAAGAGAGTCAGCTAAATGCCGTAAAAATGTGCAATATGGGCCCCGTAAAAAAAGTATTTCAAGTGCCTGTTTTGCATGACATGACATCACTGGTGATATTATACATGCATACTCTGAACACAAGAGGGAGCAATTCTCATAAATTCAGGTCACAAGTTTTGCTGTCATACTGTACATGTTTGGAGTAAAATCAATTGATTACATCAGTCTATGATAACAACTTGAAAATCAGGCTTTAGAGCGATCTTATGATGAAAACCCCTAAAGGGTGACAACAGAAAGACCAGGGCAAATGGTTTCTGTTAAAAGAAAATAAAAACACCTCAGCATATCTCTAATCCCATAAATAATATTTCACACACCACTGCTCAAAGCCAAAACAACTCAGAAAAGAGAATAGAGAAGTCACTGCACTTAAATATGAATGTGAGATTCAGAACACTCACACTGACCGCATACAGAGAGTATAGCAACAGAGTGGTCATTTCCTCTCAGAGCAGCATTCAGCCAGCAATGCACAAAACTCATTTCACCTCAATAACTAAAACTTACACATGACTGACTCAAATGCTCAAATAGTTAGAATTACAATGAAAACAACTGACAAACCATCCTCCTTCATCAGTCTACAGATACAAATTACGAAAAGGCCAAGGCCAACAAACGTATTGTCCAAGTTACGATAAGATGTTTCTTTCCTTGATTAGATTTACAGATTACAAAAATCTCAACTCCTTCCTGATTCGGCATGAAATTGAAAAAGGAGGCTTATTTCCTCCTACTAGTTTTCCACACTGGTTATAATGGCCGTCCTACTATAGAGAAAGCCAAAGATAAGAGACAGTGGCCAGCATTAGTTCTCCCTCAGTGCTGATGCAGGTCTCTCTCTCACAGACAGCTGGCTCTCTCTCTTGTGCCTTCCACAGTTGTGCGGACTGCGGATCAGCAGTCACCCAACAGAGACTGAGAGATTGAAACATTAAGCTCTTCCAGTGGAACGTACAGACAGGGAGCAGAGGGGCAGAGGACGAGAAAAGATGGAGGGAGGGAGTGATGAAGACTGCAGACGGAGGATGATGGCACAGCAGGACAAAACAGTGTGTTTAAGGATTTTTCTCCACCTTTTCCAAATGTGTGTGTAGGGGATCTGAGGTGTGTGTGGGGGAGATAAGAGAGAGAGAGAGAGAGAGACAGAGAGAGAGAGAGAGAGAGAGTGCATGTGAGTATATGAGAATGAAATCAGAGAGAGTGGTAGAACGAGATGGACAGATGAAATCTGCAGCCAGCTGTCCCCCAATCTCCCTCCAGAGTACAGATTGCATAAAAATCCCTAATCCGCTCTAAGAGGAAGAAGGCCGAGCTGCAAATTACCAGAAATCAGCCCACTAAGGCCGCTCTAACCACTAGCCCTTTGCCTTTAATTTCAAGTATTCAGTGAGGAAGTAGAACAGACCATACTCAGTATGTGACTCCTGTCTGTCCAATGGAGTAATACGGTCTCAACATCAAAGGTGGGCAATATGAAAATATCCACATCACAATGTCATGATAAACCGTACATATCATATATGTTATCAACATACAGGACCAGTGCTGACCTGTGTAGGAGTGTAACAAGGTATTGTGAAATTGTGATATTGCAATGCAGAACTGTGACAATGTGCAGTTTGGAGAGTAGATACTATTAATTAAAGTCAGCTTTATAGTTTAGTGAGAGAAACAAAATGATCTGCTGTTATTCCAACACCCACAACCCCAATGCAATCACTTCCTTTTACCAATCATTAACATCTGCTCTGCAACCCACATTCCACATATGAAACGAAACATTCATTGCACTGTACCACCTCTTCTCAATCTACAAAACCTGTCACTCACACCCCGCAGGCATTTGTAGCCCCATCACCCTCCAGCAGTGCCATCTACTATAGCCTTACTGAAGCTTACTGATATACATATATATTTATTTGAGCAAACCAGTTCTATAGGAGTGTTGTCAAGCTGCTAATGTACACTTCCAGCTGACCAGAGCATGATGGTAGCAGGTAGGGCCGTACCCAACTCAAAGTTGTCAGTCGTTTTCATACCTAGCAATGAGAAAATCCACTGGCATGAATTTCACGAACAACCCTATGGATTTGTGGAATAACAAGACAAACACACACATATTCCTGATTAAATTAAGCCATCATAGTCCATTTTCTTTGTTTCCCTTGAAACATAAAAATAATCATTAAAAAATCTTTATACATTCCCTATGCCACATTTTAAAATACTAGGCTAAAACAGACAGCTGGTGCTCAAAAACACCAGTTCCAAAATATTTGGTGCAAAGGATGCATTAATGACTTTAAATTCCCCTTAATTTGATTTAAATTTTTAGATCAGTAATAAACCAACAATAATGACCAACTGCATGTTTTATTTGCAGTTTTTATTTTTTAAAAGGAAATATACAAAAAGTTCCCAATGGCATATCTGCTGAATTCTCTGTCCTCATAGTTTTTGATAACATTAATAAAAAGTGTATTGTGTCAGTCCCACTATAATATATATTATTTTTTGACATACAGCTCACCCCTAAGTCTCTCATCCTGTTGAGAGTGCAAGCCACTCTTACATCCCTAGTTGAGATGGCAATAATAAGGCAGGATCTTGTGCTGAAAGTGGAAAGGGAAACAAGTGGAAAGGGAAACATGAAACAGGAGTATCTGAAATCCTTTTCACTGAGTCATCCATTCGCTTCAGTTCATAGAGTATCAGTTTATGCGTGTATTGTTCATCTCTGCATTAATGGAAGCTCTGAGTCACCGTGAGCCACTGTGATTTTGATGAAAAAACATTTTTGCTCTGCTTGATGGCTTCCTAAACGGTCGCAGCATTCTCTCACACTCCCTAGCTGATATGATAAAGGTGTATGAGTGGGAGAAAGCTTTGCACAAAGAATGAAGACATTATTACGTTAAGTTTTAATTTGCCTATTGTATGATGATTGATTGTTTATTATGAATATTTACCATGGGCAATGCGGGAGAGTTTTGAAAAAAAATCATTTTAAAAAACGCTTTAAAAGCAGAAAGAGCCATGATGATGAATAGCAGTCACCTACTCTTGTACATTACTTTAGATTTACTCGGACCATTTAATAGTTTTTTGAACATTAAACTCCCCCTACCTATGAAAGAGCTTGTTCTCTTTGTCTTCCCTTCAGACAACATGCACTTTAAGAAGGGAGGCTAGCTTTGCATAAAAGCTAATCGATAAAATCAATACACTGCATTAAACCCAAACTTCAGAGGTGCTGTGCTGGCATGGCACCATAATGTCCACCACAGTGTTTAGAGAGCTCAAGTCTAGGTTACTGCACCTGGCATATGTCTTGTATTGTAACAAGAAGCTCTTTGAATTTCGTGTGTTATTGTGGTTTCATTAAATCTTGTTTCGAATGGTACAGGATCTCTGAGCTCTATTTTGAGAATGTTAAACATGAGGTAACATTAATGGGCAAAAAAACAAATGAGTAGGCTCCTAAGCACGCTCAGAATTCAGTCCCACTGCTGCCTGTTCTGATTGCGGGAAGTGGCTGTGTTCACGCGGCTGCTTATCTGAACCAGAATTGCATCAAAAGCCCTGTGCGCTTTGAACCCACCTCGACTGATGCAGGGAAGCGATGGAGCACAAAAGCAAAGCCACTCCACAACATCGGAGTTCATTACAGACAGAATTAAACATCAGTCTTATAAAGACACTTTTGTTCCCCGTTTTAATTCTGGTTAATATGAATTATATGTAAATCTGATATCTTCCTGATGGTTATTAAGAGCAGTTTTTGCCATGTACCATGTGATAGAGAAAGTGGGTCAAGCCTTCCTGTAAAGAGCTTCTGGCCCGTTCCTCTATGCTAGCTGCTGAATTAATCATGCTTTACGCTTGGTCAAGCAGTGCACCCAAAAATGCGCTTTTTCTTTTTCTCTCTACCATTTTTTGTTGTTTCAAAAATGATAAAGAGTTTTTCATTTCCATTTACCCCATACATGCCTTAGATTATATCATAAATAATATAGCCACTGTCCAAAAACATGAATCTCCAAAACAGTGCCTTTACAATAGAATGTAGGTTAATATAAAGGGTGATTCTACAGCATCTGTTGGACCATTCATCAATACATATTCACACAATGTAAAGGAAAACTGCTGTGCTGTAATTATTTTGAAAAGTGTAAATCAAAAAGTTTCAAACATGTCAGTATATGGGGTGTTTGTTGTATTTTCTGCAGTACGTGATTTTGATTTAGGTTCCAGAAGTCTAGTTTGTGTAAGGAAATTAGCAACTGGACACTGACTTGCAACCATGAATAAGGACTCAAAGTCTAGCAAACACGATGTCCCATAACTGGTCTTAAGAGCTCTTGTTTAGAACTAAGCATTAACATGTACAGTACTGTGCAGAAGCTTAACACCAACCTCCATGCATTTCATTTTCAGCCCGAACAGCCATTACTGCTATTCATTTTTGAGAAATATTTCATAAAACAGCCTTCAATGAATTCACATGCATACATAGGGGAACTGCAAGGAAAAATAAGCCTCAAATGCAAGAACACCAAAACTACCACCATCAGATAAACAGGACTTAGAGCTATTGTCTTTCACCGGGTCAAGAAAATCAAATTCCACTTCCACTTCAGATCTGGAAAAACTGGAGCCATTATTCTATCCATCCTCCTACTTTGACAGGGTAAGTCAAGGCTTATGAGTCTAAAAGGAAATGTAGCTGTCAAAAAGTTACTACTCAGGAAGAAGGTGCAATTTTTTTTAAAACTATGGGCTGGACACCCCAGAACAGACCCCAACATCATTGGATAGGTTCGGAATTATCTGAATGCAAGAAACAAAAAATGTAACCAACTTCCAAGACTTCAGAGATGAGGAAAAATATTCCTGAACAAATATTCCCATTGTCCTGAAAAGAAAAGGAAGGTGTAATTAAACCAAAGCCTGGAGAGGTTAAGTAAAACATGGTGGCTTCTTTAGTGTACATATTTAGATTACTGTGTTTTTTGTTTTCCAAGACACTGAAAATGTAGAAACTTTTGGAATGAAAACTGTAGGTCCCGGTGATAGCTATAAAATAAACCAGACCAGGTGTAAAGAAAATAAAACAGACCGATTGCACCAAATCTGATAAGGTAATGAACAAGATCATTTTGCTATATTCAGGGCTGGGCTTTCAAGTGAAAAAGTGAAAAATGTCCCAATTTGTTAATGATTTGTTTGTTGCCCATCCACACACAGCCCCTCCAGCCTGATACTGTGGCTGCACATGGCCATTCTAAGCTAAATGAGGCTGCCAGGGTCACTGGAGTCAGCTACCTCACTTTCCCTTTTGTCTACACAGTTAGAGTAGTCTATGTGTAACAGCTTGAAAAAGGGAAATAGTTTTGGAAACTCCAAAAAAATAAAAAATAAATAAAAGATATTGCTTACTGTGGTCCGACCTTGTAAAGCGGCGAGCATCACCTTCTAATTCTCAGCCAGACACGACCCGAGGCTACCATCTCACTCCACAAACAGAAAAACAACACAACAAACCTCTCTTCCTGCTAAGTGACCACCTCCATTTAACCTATTGCAAAATGAGAAGATAAATCAAAATGATACCTTTCAACCACAGGCTGTTTTTCTAATTCATTTAACACAGGAAGTTCTGCAAGTGCAGGAAAATACAACAGTACATTTGAAAATATTGTCAACAACAGCTTGTTTATCAGCTGCTTAAAGATATTGACCTTTCAGAGACAAAAAAAGAAATGCATGCATATTGAAAGAAGTTAATACCCCCCAAAAGAAAATACCTAATTGAGAAAAAAAACTATATATCAGTATAAAACAATAATAAAATGGTGATCAACAAAATGTTGTGAATGTGATCTGAATGTAAAGTCAGTAGAATTCAGTCAGGTGGTCTTTTGAGCCGCTGTGCAGTGAACAGGGGACCATACTGCTGTGCCCTTACAGCAACTTAAAAGGTTAAGCACCTAAAGCACCACCTATGATTACAAAGTCCTAAACCACTGAGGTCATGCAGAGATGACTTCTCTTTCTACTGACATCACCAGAAATTTAGCAGCTACTTTAGCTCTTAATGATTTTCCCCCTGCTGGACGAAACATTAAAGAAAGTCTCAAAGTGAACACTGGCCGAACATTCAAGGCAGAGTGCACAGAAAAACACACATACTCTCTCTGGATAAAAGCTCCATCAGGGCATGATGCTGGAGAAGCCGTGCTTTAGCCGGTCAGTCCAACAAAAGCTACTGAAGAAGCTGCCGAGTGGACCTGCACATTCCCTACAATCGTCCTAGCCTTCTTTGAGCTCCCTCATGAGAGGCACAGATGAGTCTGAGATGAAGGAGATATAATGCTAGCTCAGGCTCACAAGTACATCCCACCACCACAGGGCCATAAGGGAACATACACCTGTTATAATAGGAAAGATAATTGCAGTGAAATACAGAAGGGGCAGGGAGAGTGTTGGGTTATAAATAGGCTGCAGTGACAGGGTGATGTAATCAGAGGCTGGTGAAGGACCGACAAGAAACCTGATAATGATACTTCAAAGGTGATGACTGCTGACAGACAGAACAGCTTGCTAACTAATATTAAATAACATAAACATTATTAAATAATAGAAACAGGCCATGTTTAATTCTCTTTGACTGTTAGAACCACAGATTATTATAGAGCATTAATAAACTGTTAGCAACAAGATGAATGGATACAATCAAATGAACTGTGCACCAGCCATATAGAAGCACGAAAACCTAAACAGATGACGGGATATTTTGGAGAAAAATGGTTGTCAGAACCAAAAGCAAAATGGGAGTAAAAACTACTTGATGACACTTAAAAACAATTCAGTTCTATTCTAAACAAATAAATTCAATTAAAATGTCATTATATTAATCATTATACTAATACAACGTTGTACAGTATAACAAAACACTGTCAGGCTATTTCTCCACTGCAGTGTTAAAAAAAATAGACTGATTAACCAGTCTGAAGACCTCTTCCATAGGAGATGTGGACGTGGCTTAGGAACTTTAGGAACTATTCCCCTTGAATAGCACACCTCTAGCAGACTGTCCTTCCAGCAGGGGGTGTACATCACTATAAACTCACACCAGCAGGCTCACCAATACACATCTGCAATAACAACTGTAACTTCTAAAACAAAAGGTTATTCATTTTTTACAGAATGAGTTCCTCAGTATTACATACTAATATTATTTAATGTGTCTAAATTAATGAATGATAATTGATTTAAACTGTTTAATCAAATCAGCAAACGTTAAAAAAGCAAAGTAAAATGGAATAAAATTAAAATCTGAGCTACGGCTTATAGCTACGCATGCTTGTGGCTGGTGGGATGATGTAGTCAATAATAGTCAATAGCTATTTTTAGATATTGCCCTTGGACAATGACCTCTGGCTTAATTCTAGTCAATTTGATTTCTTTTTAGAAAACATTCCATGCAAAAACGACAACTGATTCTAAAAGTACCCTGAATAGACACAGGCAACAGAATGAACTAATAACAATAAATATATAAACAACAAGATACAGAAACAATAGTTTAGTTTTACATTTTTAGCTAAATATCAAAACAAAATACATACATGCGCATATTCAGTTTAGTTTTAGTCATTTTTGCATTTGCATTTTGTATTTTTGTATATTGTATTTTGCTTTTAATCCTTCTCTAAAGAACTTTTGAAACTTTAATGTTAATAAACTGCTTTCTAAAAAAATCATTATTGTTGTTGTTGTTGTTATTATTATTATTATAATCAATATTAATAATAATGATAATACTTTATTTTTATTATTATTAATTCAAACATTCCAAAAGCAATGTAATTACACTGCCGGATTCAGAATTGTGCATCACAATGCATTTTTAAACTGCTGGTGTTGAGTGAAGTGCAGGTCAGAAAATGAGAGATGGACTGAAAGATAAGAAAATGTAGTGAAAGAGGGAAAGCAGAAGGAGCAGCCCTTGCCCTTGGGCTCTGGAGACCTGGCAGAGGAGAGGGAGTGGGGGTCGAGGGGAGAAAGGAGGGAGAGAGGGGTGCCAGTCTTTCCCTAACCAGAGCTGCTGTCCCAGACTTGAGCTGGAGGGAAGCTGGCAGAGCGGCCTGCACGAATCGGGAGCCATGATTTATCGTATTAAACACATCACTAGTCCTGTCAGTGTATCAACGGCTTGAGCATAACACGAAGCGACAGTGTTTATTGGAGACACCGTGGCTCATACAAGATTTCAGGGCAAATTACTGCCCAGGGCAACATGTCTTTTTTTCCCCCGCCTCATTCATTCTCTCCTCATATCGCAGTCTCAGCCCAGTGCATGCAGGAACACAAAAAGCATTAAAGAGGAGGACAAAAGAAAAGGTGATAAAAACAACAGAACCGGAGGATAGTTAAAAGAGAAAAGGCAGAATATAGTTTAGCAATGACCAGTTTTTAGCCAGTACTCTCTGTAGCTGATGACACTGTTACACCATTATTTGATATAAGAAATGCACTAATAAAGATATAAACAGATACACAACTTACAGACCCCTTAGAGGTCTTCTATTAAATACTTTTAATAACTCAGTCAGTTATTGTTATAATAAAATGGCTACGGTTGTTAACTGTAAAAACACGCTGGCCAGTTCAACCTACAAAAATGAATGTACTTCATGCTGTCACAAACAATATAAGAAATTTTATTCAACTAATATAAATACACTTAATAAAAAGCATAAAGCAAAACATTTCATTTATTATAGGAACATTTTATTACATAAATGTAAATCTCAAAAACACTTCAGATTAACTCCTAACGATTTATACGGTTTAAATTTATTCATTTTTGTTTTGTAGCTCAACAAAACCAACCCCAGCAGATTGTGTTGAATATAAAAAGGGAATTATAAAATACTTTTTCCTCAAATAAACTGATTTAATTAAATTAAACAATAATGAAAAACCACCAAACATGGTGTTAAGATGTCAAACATATATGTTAGTGTGAAATGAGATTCCAGGAGGAGTGTTTAAGCTGATACAGTGACCGGATACAGCTGTTACAGTTTTATAGAGGTGGCAGACATGAGACAGCATACACTCTCTCAGTGATGTCTTAAATAGATGCTGCATAGATGATGTTAGAATTGTGGAGTAAAGAGGACATGTTTGAAAGTGAATAATCTTATAATAGGATTGTCAAACTATTAAAACTGCTCATCATCATTAACTGCATTAACTGTGCAGCCCATGTGTAATTTATCGTAACTAATCACATTTTATTTTCTTACTTTGACCATGAAGAGCCAATTTAACCTTTACACCTTTAGAAGCTTTACATTATGTGTAGGCTATCTGAATTTTAAACAGGTTGGCATTCACACAACATATAACTGATCCATAGCTTTATTTTTATGAGTGTAGATTCACCTTGTTCACATGAAAATCAAGTAAATTCAGTTTCTAAACCTCACTAAATCTGAGAGCACCACGGGTGAAGCATTCGAATCCCTCCATGTTTGTATTATCCTGCTTACACTGCTATGTTACACCTTGTTATGAGGGGAACTGGAGGTTTCCACATCGCTGCCATTTTTGTTAGCAACTTTTGTTGAGGTACTGAAAGTGCCTGTGTGATGCTTCAGATTCAATGGACTTCATTGGCAAACAAATTCACAGCATGCCAGAAGCTGAAAATGACTGTGTGTTACCAAGAGAGACAGCCCTGGAATTTAGCATTTTAAAGCTATATTTGAATAGCAGGCCAACAGTGTGCAAGTAGTTGAATGTCAGGGAACTACGGATGGTTCAAGGGATCAAACAAGGAACATGTGTTAATGATGTGAAAAATGTGCTGTAATATGTGATTACATTACCATCTAATGAATGATCACTTACAAGCACTTTTATAATTCACCTAATGAGGTGAAATGAGCAGATAAGGGGAGTATTTGTGGAGGCTGACAATGTGTTCTGTGTGAAAGTATGCCTTCACAATACTGGCATCTGAGTCACTGGGCAGAAATGCCCTCACGTATGCGACTCATACAGCACAGTGCAGATGTCCCATCTATCAGGCAAATTCATCCATCCAGCCGACTCTCCTTCACTTGGCTAATGCTATGAGGAGCGTGCCTTGTCACTCATGCACTTGGCCAAAAAAAAAAAAGTTCAGAGGCACTAATATTTTTGGGTAGCGTCTGACTCAGTGATGCATGATTCAGGACTCGGTTGTAGTAAACAGACTGATGGTAAACAGTGTAACGTTACAACAGAAATCTGGACGATGACTACACAGTGTGACAAAATCTGAAGAGTTCAGCGAAAGGGCTGAGGTTTCTGAATGCTGATCCGACAGACAGGAATCTACATATCAATCTCTCTGGCAGCCCTCGCGGGTAGTATGTCTAGGCGTGGTGTGTGTGTGCGCATGTCTCTTACTGGCTGACCTTGCCCAGCTGAGAGTCTGTCTGTCACCTCCAGGACATGCATTTGGTTAACTACTGTACATGCAGAAAGCAGTACCAGCCTATGCAAATGCACTACTCAAGCCTTATATCAACCTCATTATGTATGTACAATTGATCATTCAGAATTGCTCATAAGAGACCATTCATGAAATGAGTTAATCATGAAATAACATCATTAAATCACTTCAAGTAGCGCCAAGTGGTCCAAGCCTAAAAATATCATGAGGCAGATTAAGGACTGCATGATATGAACATAAAATCTGATTGATTGAGCTGTTGCGATATCGTGATGATGAAATAAGAAGTGAGAAGTTTAATTGTGATTAAAATAGCATGCCTGTCACAAGATGGCAGCAAGTACAGATTCTCTTCTACGTTTCTCCATGAATTTATTTTAATTCAGTTCATTTTATATTCTGTGTGTGTGGCTTTGTGTAGCAAATAAATTTTTCAATTTAAATTCATTTTTCAATTGTAGCAATTCATTTTTACATGACAATTTCCTTCCTCGCTTAATTCCACAAAATTAAACAGGCTGTTTTTCTCACATGTGCCTGTAAGACTGACCTCTGTTTAGGAAGCTGTTGTAACCCCTTATAACCTCTTTGCGAATGGTTGGGCTAAACCAGCTTGGTGTGTAGTGATTTGAGTATCTGATCCACTCATACAAGCACAATACACGCTAACACCACAACTCTCAGTGCCTGAGAATGATCTACCAATACAAACATAATACCTGTCCTGTGGTGGTCCTGTGGGGGTCCTAACCATTAAAGAACAGGGTAACAGGGGGCTAAAATATTATACAGGGAAGCAGATAAACTACAGTCTGCAATTGCAGAAGTACAAACTGCTCCTATATGGTAAATGGAGCTGATAAAATGGACAATGTGTGCAGGTACAAGGAGGTGTACCTACTAAAAAGGCCACATCACAAAACCAGAACAACCTTTTCAGATTTTGTCACACTTTTCAAAATGGTCTGTTTTCACAGCTGTTTTAATGTATGTACTGTGTGAACAGCACGTTATAACATATTAGCCATTTTATATACATAGTCCAAACATCTGAAAGTAAAAGTGCTTCTACAACAGTGAGCATGTCAAGCTGGCATGGACTTGGCAAGATCCTACGAAAGCCTCTGATGTGTAGATCAAATCCTCTTGAGAGTCCCCTGAATGGGAGCTTCACCTTAGTGAAGAGCTTCACTTTGGAGTAGTTTATTGTTCAGTATTTTCCATCTGCATCTGAGGTTCACATTAAAACTGCCAAACACTTTTAAATCCAGTCCGTTTTTTTTTTACAGCTTTTTAAAATCTCTTGTGATTACTGTCTCTGAGAAATATGATATTCTCCTCTTTTTAAGAAGAGGTGGGGTCACAGTTCTGACAGACGAGAGGAATTAGAATAAGTCTTCAGAACAAAGGACCAGATTAAGGTGATCCATCTTCTGTCATTTTAAAATAAGAGATTTCTTGGGTTGACTACCTTAAACTCATTTATCTACAGTCTGAAATAATTACAAATTTACTGTTAAGCTGTTAGATTTGCTAAATGTCACCCAACAAAACAATTTACTCCTGGAACTGGCCATTGACTGGCGACTGGATGGAAACTGAGCTCTTAATGATATGATATAATATCAATTTAACAACAGCGAACACAACAGTGAAGCACCATTTCACCATTTCTACTGCAAGACAAATAACACTGATAGCAAGGAAAATGGCAAAATTTAATCTGGGTAGATATACCGTAGTCTGGCTTCTCCTAATCCTTCCAGACACCGACTTTAGGTCACTAAATTAAAGATGCTGCCACGGAAAACCACAGCAACTCTTTAGAGAGGAACAGTGAACAACAAACAGAAACAAACATTAATTAAAATAAATAAATAAATAAATAATTCACCAAAGCAGCATGTTTCAACAGGAACGAGATGACACGCTTTGTGGTGCAACAATAAATAAGGAGCTTACAGATGCCGAGTGTTTAACCAAAGTATTAGCCACACAGCCTATTCTTTCATCCTCTTAAGCAGAGTACTGCTCAACCATGATGTTGGTTCAAACAAGCTATCCAACATAATGACTTCTTAAACGCTACTCTGCCAAAGGAGCTTGCTACAGAGTGCGTCAGCACATGCATCAGAGCTGATTAACAGAGTCGTTCTTTCCAAGCTGCCCTTTGGAGTTACACTTCATTTCTTTCCTCCTCCTGCCACGAAACATCACCTTTAAAATGGCAAGTCTCTTCATCCTTGAACATAGAGAGGTTGAAAAAGAGTCTTTTTCCTATACTATTCAGGATTCTCCTAAAAGCACATGTACATGTACATTTACCAGATGCTCTAATCCACAGTGATTCACAGCCATGCTTAGTGTTCCATCAGAGAATGTTTCCTAGCTAGTACAAGAAGGCTAGGGTCTAAAACTCGCCTTGAGCTCAGACGCTGCCTGAACAAGGGCAGGTGCTAATGCCTAAAAAGAATACAGAGTTTAATACAGCATAAGAGCACTACCTAGTAACCCCAAACCAGCATTCAAATCCAGAGAGCAGAAACGTTATGCTCAGTATTAGTGGCAAAACAAAGTATTTATAGTATTACTAATAGCATTAATAATATTTTACAGCATAATAATAATAATACTTTTACATTTACAAATACATTTTGTATCTTCAGGGTCAATGTTACTCTTTGGATTTTTGCTCTGATGTAATCTAATGTTTGTTTAGTGTCAGTAAATGACAAAATGAATCTTTATTTCTATCATTTTAAACCAGCCATTTAATATATAAGATGCTCATTTATCAGATTTCAGATTATTGAGCTAATGATATCACACAGAAGTGTCAACATGTAAATATGAAATGAGATTTTTTAGTATTTAATCCATTTTAATTTTCAAAATAACTACAGGGCTATTTTTCAGGCTTATAGGTTCTCATAATCCAATTAATCACAAACACATTCAGCATACTCTAAGGTGAGAGGGGAGCTTTATTTGCTCCTGTCTCTCTGAGATGAAAGCTTGTAGCACTGTTTATGTGACGGTAACATGTTGGGAGTCTCATTTTCTCTGTAGCTTTTACAATGTGCTAAAAATTGAAAATCTAGTTCGGAATTTCATTTCCTTTGTTATATCCAGAAAACAATTTTAACTTGTACCTGGTTAGTTTGACTAGAGAGAAAATAACTAAACGTTTGCACAGTACTGTACTTATTAACACCAAAAATGCTTCTGTCCATTTCAATCAGCACGAGTGGGAAATGACTAATACAAAATGACATCATACTATGATCACAACATACTAGCTATTGCTATTGCTGCCATTAACTTCTTAAGGTCGTTAACAAACTCTGCTTTTAAAAAAACTCATAATAAATTCAGTTTGCGATATGTAATGAATGTATGATATAATAATATACTTGAGGGTTTAAGCCTACATTATGCCTTCTCTCTGTTGACATCACAGATTTGTAAACAGTTCAAACAGCATTTCAATTTCATCTGTGAAGAAAAGAAAAGTCGATTTGAACCACATAATATATTTAAGTAGTCCGCAGTCTACTTAAGCTTAGTTTTAGAACTGGAAATATACAGTTTTAATTGATATAATGGTTCACATTCAAAGCTTTAGACTTGTCAGGAAACAGCTGAAGGAATCTGGCAAAAAAAATATTTTTTGATGTGGGGCATATTTCTGGTTTTATGATTCAACACATCCAATGAGTAATTTCACCAGGACACTGAGTACAGTGTAAGTGTAAGTAGTTTCAGTTGAATGTGTATATGCTTATGGAGTAGACTGCACTAATAGTGGTCTGTTTGGCATGGGTCAAAGACAGAAAGGAGCCCCGGCTTTGCTTTTTAAGGCGATGGAAATATCCTGCACTTTCTAAATGGCTGACAGAACCTGCTGGCCAGTGCAAGCACTCTTTTTCTTTATGGAGGTGTCAGTGGAATCAGAAAAAACAGTACTAATCTACAGCAAGTTTTTCTCAGCAGTGAAAACGGAAAATTCCTGTGTTCCAGCAATAATGGATGAATCAGGGAACTGCATTTTTTTAAACATGTAAGATTCCAAGTCAGCCTGTATATTACCGCAGTGTGCTGCATCTTTGTGCAAGAGAGATGTCCTGTAGGCATGCGGCATGCGTCATGGCCAAGGTCTGGGTGGCTAGGCATTATGCACTGAGGGAGTAGGGGGTGTATGGACATTGTTTTGCTGCAGCGCGTGTGTCTGCAGGGGCACCCACGTTCCCCTGCACCCCCCTTCAACAGTCGCCTCAAAAACTGTCAGCCCCTATCAGTCGCACTTGCCTGGATCTCACCCCAAATTATAATCACAAGACTAACCAGCCTGTGCTGAACGCACTGGGACTGGCCCATATCTCGAGACTGTATAGAACCCTGACCACTCCCCTGACCCGCTGACCACCATGAGCAGCGGCGGTGAAAGGCCGAACTCAACAGAGACGCCTCTGGTCATCATCCGGCATCACAGTCAAAACGGCATCTAAAAACAGCCTTCGCCATTGCTGGTCAAGATGACAATGCAGATATACATCGCACATCCCAGCCTCTATGAATTCAATATGACTGCTTTGCCAGAAACGATATCAGGGCAACGCTCTCTGAGGTCTTCTAATTGAATGAGAACAAGCAAGCGCAGTGGTTCATTGTCAGCTCTGACAGCGATAGCAACCATCTTGTGGAGGCAGTGGCGCAACAAGGGCATGTTTATATTATAAGCACCTCCACAGCTGTCTACGCCTCTAAATCCAAGACCTAAATCTTCACATAAGCCAACATGGCCTCAATCATGTCAGACATTAGAACAGCAGCAACCTTTTTTGATTGTGGTGGGCACAAAACATTGGCCTGAGGCATAGACTTACATGCACTGATATCCTGGGAATATTGCTGTTTTTTAATGCCTGAAAAAGTACATAGTTACTCAAACATGCAAATGTATTTATGAACATGGAATCGTATTGCAATAGACTGTCCCTATTGTTTAATGGGGAAAAATTCATGTCTGATTCTGATTTTCTCTGACAGATAATGAAGATATGATGGTAATTGAAGTAACGATGACGATTAAGACAATGCAGCTGCATTTAGAGGTGAGTGTGCTTTTCTGAGTGTTCCGATCCGTTTTCAAGATCAGAACCTCTACCAGCTGACAGACAATTCATACAACACTATACCATTCTGTATGCCCTTAGAATCGCACGTGGTCCTATTAAAGATCATGAACAGCGAACAAAAATGGCTGCATCCTCCACCATTCAAACCCAAAAAATACAATGACATAAAGTACTGTGCAAAAACTGCAATGCACTACCCCAAATATGTTCTGTTACACTGGCATAAGTGCCCATTCACTGGCCACATGGCTTTACATACGTTCGAGCTAAGCAGTTTCCTCTTAAAACAAAGAATAATTTAATGTATAATTGAGCCTCTAGTCAGTAAGTATACCTTTATCAAATATAGGGTTCATAACCCAATCCGAACCATGCAACCAATCAAACTTGAATGCTAAAACAACATAACAGTCAGTGGGATAGACGCCACTGCTGACCACTTCACGAATGACTATTCATCTTACAAACGCCATTAGGTTCGTTAAGAGCATTCCAAGCTGCCACAGAAGATGCCATACATCATAACCACTGCACATTGGAATGTTTACCTGACAGACCATTATTCTAACGATGCAAAATTAAGTTTAAAAGAAAGGCCTTTACCTTTGCGCGGCTCTTAACAGATGGCCACCACTTTTGACGTTCGGACGGGATTGAAATTATTAAAAAAAAAAAAAAAAGGGCAGGAGGAAAAGAATTTTCCGTCGTTCTCTCTCTCAGCCTAGGCAGAATGCCGCTGTTTGATTGGCCCCTGTATGAGGTCATGTGGGCGAGGCACTAGACACGTGACCTCTGTGGCAAAAGCGGCGCACTAAAAATCTCTAAATCTAAACTCTACTGTGCTGAGATGCTCGTTCACTGATGCTTTTGCCATTGTTTCGGAATGAGGTTTGTTTTTGCAGAAGAGGAAGAGAGGTGGTCTCAGTGCGCTCAGTGAGCAGCCTCAGGGGTATTTTTGAGATGGACGGGAGGGGTGGCGGGCACCCAACACTATGGGTTGTCTGGACAGTCTTGTCCATTTCAATATACTCAATACACTCACTCCTAAAGCCTGCCATATCCCCACCCATCTGCTACTTCGGGCATTACAAGTAAAATGTTTGTCTGTTGTGACATTTAGACATCAACCATCATATGCCTCCATGTGCCTAACCCTTCGACACCCCACCTCAAGCCGTCCTCATTTTCTAGGCAAAAGATATTTTGGTTTGGTCAATGAAATAATACCGGGAAACCAGACTTGGGAGTGGTAAGCCAGGGTTTTAAGGGGTTTGACGGCTGGCTTCTGACGGCTACCGTGATGTCTGATCGGCACAGTGCAATCACCGCCCCCCATTTAATCTGGCAGCGTGTGGGATTGCGAGCTGTGCCACAGACACGAGTGGGATTATAAACCCTGGAGGCTAATCCACTTCAGCCGGACAGCAAAATGGGAATTAATCAACAGTGGCTGCGGCTTAGCAACTGCCTGTACTGAAATGGACTGGAGGAACATCCAGAGAGGTGATGATGGCCTGATGAAGCCCCACAGTGAGGAAATCATTTAGAAATTCACTTGCAGACATTCCAGCTGTAGCAAAGATATCATACATACTAGCAGAATCTCCTGAAACCCAAGAACCCTGAAAGCAATGCTTCAAACTGTTCGCACTTTGTATGGAAACTTAAACGGAGCATCATAGCAGCCATTATAAAGGGTGCAGAAGTAGCTTGGCCTGTCTGTGTATGAAAATTCAATTTCGGGAAGTCAGGAGCGCTCTGTTTCAAATACAAGCATGCACTCTAGAGCACTTACTATAGCCATGCAACAAGTAACTGGATTTTAACCAGAGATGACTGGGCAGGAGTACCCAGTGCCCTGCCTGGGCTGGATGTAGCACTTTTCCAAAAATTCAACTATAACAGAACAGTGACGCTGATTCAAAGAGGCATGGATCCAAACATTTCTATGAAAGAAGTACTGCAATTGCATACAGTTCTGCTGAAGAGGACTATAAGAAACATTAACTGACAAAGCTATGCTTTCAGTGTTAAGACACCGTCTTACAGCACAATAATAGTGCTAGATAAATAAAAACAACTTAGCGTTTAATCTACCGGTCTTACCAGATCAGGGAAAGTTCCAGAGGTGGAGTTAGGACCAAAGGTGGAGAAGTGTGGGCACAATGAGAGATAAGAGAGGGTTCCTGGTCCTATAAGTAAACTATAGCATTGCCCCCAGCAAGGTCGTAAGCCAGCTGACCGGCAGGGTGGGGGTGGAAGGGGGGGCAACGTTGGTTTGTTTGAGCACAGCAATAGCTTCATCGTCCACTTATCAACTGAGAAAGCTAATCGGCCCAGACGAGCGTGAAGGAGAGAACGATCATTGTGATCAAAACAGTTGAGAGTGGTGAGTCAGCTGTGAGACAGCAGAGGCGTGGAGCTCAGTTCATAAAAATGGTAAAGGTGTACAAAGCACACTTCTTGTGACGCTGTCCAGAGATGGGACACCTATTCAACAGTGTGTTCTTCTTCTTGCTAGCATTACTCATGGTTGGCAATGACACTATGCAGGGCTAAAGCACTTCCATGATCGATCAGTTTCACTTTGTCTGCAAGCCTCTAATTGAGCCTCGAGCCTGCAGGCTGTAATCAAAGCAGCTCATTATTGGGTGTAGGCCTGGACTCGGACATGACAATGGCTCCTCTGGCTCAATGCATGGGACACTGAGTGCAGCGAGGGTCCTGAAAAAATCCATACATCACAGAGTACAGATGGAGCATGAGAAACCCTGGCACGCACACACTTACATACACACTCAGCATAGCAGTAATAAGGACAGTCACTTTTTCAAGGCCGCAACCAAGAAGTTCATTTGTCTCACCAAACATTCTTTAACATCCAATTTTGTTAGAATAACAGCTTTTCTGTCACTGATAATGGGCACTTTAAAATTTCTTTCGCTTGCCCTCTTGTTCTCTTTCCAGATGCAGAAGACAAGATGAATGATTAAGATGTGACACCAGAGGCTTGGTTGGAGGGGGCTTTTGCAGTATGTGTAAGTGCATATAAACATGAAAAAAAGTGAAACATTCTGTAGCTCAGGGACTAAAAAGCACTAGCTCAGGAAGGCACTTGGTTCTGGCTCTATAAGCCTTTATGCCCCCTATCCCCAACCAACCTGGCCGTAACTTGCTAATGGAAAATTTTGCCCGACCTTCCACTCAGCCACAGTCAGTGCTTTCATTAATGGGAGGCCCTCGCAGCTAAAACCAATAACCAATGAGTCCGAAATGGAACTTCCAGAACAGTTTTGTAATCTCCATGACACATTACTAATTCATGTATTTTGCAGCTGCATGTTTACATTCCTAGATCAAGTCATTATTCTAGAGAAAAAGTGACTAATACCGTTATAATACAGTAATAAAAGTGTTATTGGGCAGTGCATTTACAAGATGACATGTTTAGGCACCTTCCTACACAGTTGCATTACTGTTTGCAAAAGACTGCACATACACAGTAAACTTGATATTCTTAGGTCATTGCTTAAGTCAGTCACAGCCTTTTTTTCATTTCCATGTTTCTTTTGCTTTTTAATATAAAGCACATTAATTTGCCTTTGTTTATGCCTTTTTTGAGTTCCCATCTGAAAGGGCCACTGCAAATCTTATGCTTCCATATCTATTTCTGGAAGAATATACTTTGGGGCCATTAACTTGCTGAATGGTCCATGGCCAAGATTCAACTTGCTGGTAGAGGCGGACAGGTTTTGGGTTCAAATCTCCTGGTATTTAGTAGAATTCAATATGCCCCTGGTTTTCAGAAGAGCCCCTGGACCACTAGCAGCAAGACCACTCCACAGCATTAATGATCAACTACCATATTTGACATTGGGCATCATGTGCTTATCATTGTATGCAGCCCCCTGATAACACTGGCCCATGTGTGTTTGAGAGAATACACTGTTCCTAAAACAAAACAACACTCTTGCAGAAGCAGTTTCTAGTAGGTGAGGTTTACAGTCCAAACCTTTGTTTAAGAATATCTGAATCATTATATGTATTATCTATTTTATATATTTACTTTCAGATTCTGCCAATAATTTTGAAGCATGTGAGAAAACACAGGAAATACAGCCAAAAGATGAGCTACACTGTGCGTCTCCATGTTACATGTTTCCAGCCCACCCTTTTGTGCCTGTGAATATCTGCTGATGTGCCTTTTGCATTATCTGAGCACATACAGGACCGAGGCCCTATCTTCAGTCTCTTTTGTTGGATACTGATGAAAGCAGCTTCCCGCGATGCTTTTATCTCTCTCCTGCTTTCTTCTCTCTCGTTCCCTCTCTCTCTCTCTCTCTCTCTTCCAACAGTTCCATGTCATATATTTTGCTCAGGTCTCCTGGGAGAGTATATTTATATTCCCCCATCAAGGACAGCAGACTACACAGAGCACAAAATACACAGTCAACACACACTGGGACCTCCGTGTGGCTCCTGTGACTCCACACCACTGGATTCATTTCTAGTTTTAATCACTTCAAACATTAATAAATATCAAGCTGGACCAGGCATTTCTGAACAGCCATATGGGAGATGGTGATTAAAGTCTGAAATTGCTTTGGGAGAATCTGGAAATGTGGCTGTGTACTGCAGTTCAAAAAGGCCCTGGTCACCACGAAAAAACTGCACCTCTGACTGCTTAGGCGCTTTAAGTGATTTAGTCAGCAGTACTGTTGACTGTATTTCATAATACAAATCATCCACTAAACCAGGGACAAAAGGTAACATTGGAAAAACGGCCACATCTGTGGTCCTCAGTTTCCATTCGACAGAAGCGCTGCACTACACGGTTCCACTAATCCACTGATGATAGGTATGAACCAAATTAGCTGGTGGCAAACAATAGCCTTAGTGTCTCTTGACAAAACAATGAGGTAGATATGAAAACTATTATTAATATATTTTGCAAAACCAAATCTGGGACTAATCTGATGCTGCATTTCAGAACATTCCTTCAAAATCTGTCTGAAGATCGTAATCTTCATCAATCAACTTCCCCTGTGGTGCATCCATCACGGAGGCTTAGCCTAACCGCTTTGCAAGGCAAAGAATTGTATGATGTTGTTAGGACCACCAACTCCACCTTAATACAATGTTTACAGTAGAAAATGACATCTTGATATATGTGCAAGTTCAACAAGGCATCGAGTTTGGACACGGACGATTAAACAAAACGAGATACGAAACCGTAACATGCAGAACACTCTTTGGTGTTGGGAGATCGGTTCTTAGAGATAGAGAATTAAAGCTGGAGACGTTTTCGGATGTAGCCAGCTGCGTTTTGATCCCAGTTTCTTTTTGATAGTGCTTGCAGTGCAGTCGTTATCATCTGTTGCAATCTAAACAGCTCATCACACCTCAGGCAACAGCGTGTCCGTGTTTAAACAAGAATTCCAATGCAAGCAGGAGCTAAACGCAGTACTAAGATAGCTGTGCATTTCAGAGCTGCATCCTACATAACAACCAAAGACATTTCCTACTCCAGAGATCAGTGGCTCTACCTCAGCCAGTGCATCGGTGGGATTCTGAATGAGACAATCAACCGAATGTTCAAAAGAAGGCCAGTGTCAGCAGGGAAGAAATGGGTGCTGTGTCAAAAAAACAGCAGTGTTGTAGCCGTTTCATTTTTCCTGTCTGCTGGTGCTGTCTCCACTATGTTGCAATGCCATTACTGTTCTGCAAATAGCCCATCGAAATGGAGCCAAAAGAATCTGACCCTCAGCTTGCTTTCAAGGCTGATTTAGTCACATTGTGCTTAGAGAAAGTGTACAAAGCTAAAACATAAATAAATAAATAATATCAGGTCCTGTTTTTCTGGGCACATATCAAAATAGAAGCAACAGAAGAATGTACATATCTTCATTAATGAGAAAATGAGATTTAAATTCTAAGTGCATGATTAACGTCTAAGAAAGTCTGACAGAAGAGAGATAACACTATGCTACACTTTCATTTATATATCCATAAACTTTGTTTTTGTGGTCAGGATATTGACGTTTTCATAGTTCTCTATTTTCTAGGACATTTGAGATACATTCAGTACTGAGTAGAGTTCAAGTAGCTTCTGGAACTGAGAAAACCCTTAAGCACTATAGAACTGTCTGGCATTTTTTAGAACTTGTGAGAATTTGTAAGAACTTTCTAGAACTGTCTGGGACTGTCCAGTACTTTACACAGCAGTACAAATACCGTCTTATCTTGATGTTCCAGCTGAGTAAGTGGATAGTGGATAAATAGCTACATTTCATTTAGATGGCACCAAGAGGTCTCTGGATTCAATTTAATAAGACCAGAGTGAAAAGTACTCAGTGAAAGCATCTGCTAAGATGTGCCTACAAAGCATACCTTGGCATGCCTGTCAGGGATCAACAAACCATGGGCACCTCATTTCACATGCGTGTACTGAGAGAAAGCTCTTGAAAGTAAGGTGGAAAGTTCTGCTGCTCGCTTAGATGGAACAATTGTCAGATTGACTGTCAGATTTACTCTGACATGCATCCATTAATATGAGCCCAATACATATTCTGCTGCTACTGTTATACCATACTGTTTACTTTTGTACTTGCACAGCGCACTTTACACATGCATATGCACTTTACGCACAACATGCACATGCATCCATACAGTACTATACTCTCACTTTCTTTACTTACTGTTTTTCTTTACTTAGTCGTACTTAGTGTACACATAATACATATATATATATATATGCTTATTATGCTTCTTATTTTTCTCTCCTTTTATATTGATATTTATTTTTTGAGACTGTCGAGAATGGAGGAACTGCAAAGTAAGAATTTCATTGTACAGTGTAACTGCTTGTTATGCTGTGCATATGACAATAAAACTATTGAATCTTGAAAAAAAGAGTTTAAAAGAGCTGTTATTTTAAAAATTGGCCATAATTGTTTATGTTCTAGCAAAACATATATCACATTACACTACATATTTATACACTGTTAATATTTCACACATTGCATAAAATACATAACTTTCATTGTCCTGCTCACAGAAACAAAGTCGACGATAAATATTAAGTTGTTTTTGTTTACGTCTTCCACATAAGAAATTGGAATCTTACAAATAGGAGCCGGGAACAAAAATCTTGTTACACGGTTTTACTGAAGCAGACCAGATCTAAAGATCAGAGACACCTGATGTGGACATAAAATGTAATTTATAAAGCTGTGGGAAACTTGATGATGATTTGAGAAACTATCTTTTTAATTAAATCAATGTGACAAGGTGGGCGGCAAGAGTATTTTGTATTGGTTGTGTAGTTGTAATTAAACAGAAACCTCTCCTTTAAACAAACAGCAAAAATTACAGAATCATCTTTCTCTAGTGTGCAAAGCATAAAAAAATGAAATACTAAGAGCCAGCCTCACAACTGTGAACAAAAGCATTCCCTAAATACCTCTCTCCGTACTGGCTATAAAAAACTGATAAATTAATATTTTCTTTCTACACAGATCTACAAATGCAATAAAATATATATCTAACTCCTCAGAGCACTTTATAGTTATGCAGGTTTGTTGTGGACAGTAGACATTACTGCAATACATGCTTCATACACCTAACTCTGGGAGTAACAGTAATCATTCCGAAGTGCTTCTATTCTATGCTGTTGTGTGCTGGGGTCACAGCATTAACAAGAGTGCCCTGAACAAACTTATCAGAAACGCCAGCTCGGTTGTAGGAGTTAAGCTGAACTCTGAAACTGTGGCAGAACAAAAGTCATCCTCACACCCCGCCCCCCCCAAAAAAACCAATCACATTCAGTGCCAGAATGTTTCGCAGTGTTAAAGAGCACTGTGTGAGATCTTTCTCACCTGCTGATATAAGGCTCTACAACCAGACTTGGTTCTGCAGAGACAGCACAGATCTCCTGCTGTCTGAAGTGTGCTGAATCACAATTCCAACTCATCACTATATACAGCCCGTTGGTAATTCACGCTGGGCAATATATCACAACCTGCTACTGCAATAACACTTTCACTATCTACTCACACTGTAAATACTGCTGCTATTAATAGTCATGTTCATACTCACTGAGTATTAATCTACCTTATTCCATCTTTCCATCAAGTACAACACTTGCCCAAATGTAAATACAACAAATCTATCTTAGACGCTTATGTAAATATAGATATTAGCTGGGCTATGCATATTTCTATTCTTGTATATTAAATTTTAATTTGGGTTTATTCTGATTTCTGTCTAATATTTGAACAAACCAAAGTGCTGAAGTTAGACATTGCTTGTACTGCTACATTACCACTAAACTAATTACGTGGAACATAATTTGATCCATTCTGCCATCACAGCCCAACGTGGACGCTATTACAGTAATGATAAAAAAAATAACTCTACTTGCAAATCTACTACATTACATTAATGTCACTGGGCAGATGTACTTTGGAAATTGGAAAAGCTGATGGCTCACATTTGTATTGGCAAGTGACTCAAACCTATCCTTCACGAACGAACCTGCACAAATAACCCTAATTAATAATATCATGTCAATTAACCACATGCATCAACAACAACAAATACATATAATTTGCTCTGAGCAAAATAAGTACCAAGAAGTGTGGTCTCATTAAGACCACAAATTGGATAAGTATCCAATCTAGGATCAAATATAAAAAGCTTTGTTCACATTACCAGCTTGATGTGGCATAAATGCAATATTTTGCTTACACATAACACAGATTTTTTTTTTTCAGAGCTTTTTGTACACACAAATCTGATCCTTCCAAATCAGATCTCAGGCACTTCTAAATGAGGTACTAAATCAGTTATATATTTGATTTGCGCCAATGCAACCATAATTAGATCAATCAGCTTTACTGTGTCATTTCATTGTTTCATCATTTAGCGTTACTGTGGCAGCAGCCTCGTCTGTTGAAATTAATGCCAGTAAATGTTGCAAAAGCATCTGACTCTTATTCCACCTTCAATTCATCTTCATGATGAGGGCTTCATGATTGTCCTGGGTAGTTTGTTTGTTGTTCACAATGCACATGGCTTGTTTACAGATTTACTTGCATATGAGCATGCAGGTTGTTTAAGGGCACCGGTGTATTCACATTACAGACAAAGTCATGTCTGTGTGAATTACATGATATTTGCAATTTTATTAATTAAAAAAATAAATAAATAAAGATTAGATTTGTGTCCACACAGCTCTAAAAATATCGGTTCTCCTTGTTTGTGCCACTTCACCCTTGTACTACAAAAGCTGCAGAGGTAGATTAACAAAGTGTTAGCAGATTTGCCCAAAAACTATAACCAGTATATCACCAGTACTTTTACTAAGCTTGGGAATTAAATCCCGATCTGTCACAAGAAGGGCAGAACCATGCTCAACAAATTTAAAAAAAATTAGTCACTTTGGGTGCTCACGGTGCCAGCAACTTCAAGCTTGATGATCGGGCTATAAATACCTGTGGGGTGAGTAACGGGATCCATAGATTGAAAAGAGATGATACAGTGCCATGGTGTCTCATTCGATGTGTAGAAAATGGGACCAAAGCACAACGCAGATGTTAATGATTGGCTAAAAGGAGTGACTGCATTTAGGCGTGAGAAAGGCAATAGGAAGTAGCTGTCAGCATTGGCACCCCATCAAACTTATTTGGGAATGGAATAAGACACTTAGATTACTTAAACAAGCAAATAACATTTAGGAGTTGCCACATTTTGAGGCAAATATCTAGAAAGCTTGTACAGTCTAGATGGTGAGGCCTAAAATAGAAGCACTGTGTTAAAAAGAAGGAAGAGAACTTTCCAAAGGCAAGAACCAAAATGAATATAATGCTTTATGACACCATCATACGACACTATGCCAGTACAGCCATTGGTTGTTATGTGCACGGAACAAAACCCAGTAACATAAGGCTGACCTCCAGTGACACGTCTACTGAGGTAAGAGGACCCTTCCTCTAAAACGATGGCCCATCACCCCTCAAGTACGGAAAAATAAGTCAGTGAGATCTTTGGAGTCATCTGCGGCACTGCCCTCAATTTCTTTTCATGGGCTATTATTCGTGCTATCCTTCTCCTCGAGCAAACAACCCTGACCCCTTGGAAAGACAAGCCATCCAACAAGACAGTGTGGCCAGCAGCAAACCGACCCAGAGACTAAGCAAGAAGTGGCTGAGGAGGAGGAAGTGTGTGTGTTTGCACATCATGCCCTCCCTATAAATCTACTGAACTCAGGGACAGAAGAAGTGGCAGAGGAAGGGGATGTCACAGAAGCTCACTAGTGAAGTTCTCCTGCAGTAATCTTTCCAGACTCCTCCTCTTCTTCCTCCCGGTCTCTGGAGGCTGTTCCAGGCCACACGTCTGACTCAGGCAGCGTGAGGCCGACTGGAAGTGTCAGTCGACCTGAATGTGGCACAAACATAAACCTGCCCACCAGTCTGCAACCAGAGAAATAATCTTCATCATTCATATCTCACACATCTCCTGCAAACACACAAGATCGTAATTGAATAGTATCTCAATTCCAAACTTTTAACCAAAGCAGTCTGCCTTTGCAGAGGGACTAATACATCACACAACATAATTGTAGGGACTGCAGAACAAGCAAATCAACATGCATTTATCACTGTCAGGACGTTTCTCTAAAGGGACATGCAATTTTTAATTTACTCCTTAACGTTGGAGTCAGTTCCCATTTAGGTGTCCCCTAGGTCCCCTATCAACATGAGCACACTTCTCAATTAGGCACATAGTCAGACAAAACATTCTTTTAAGCTCCTTCACAGCAGAACATGGTATATACCTCAATTATGACAACCTATGACAATTACACAGTGTTTTCCTTCTGTTTCACTGTATACTTTGTTAGTCCCCCATGATCTTTTTATCCCCTCAGTGGTCAGGACCCCCACAGAGCAGGTATATAATGTGGATGGTGGACCATTCTCAAGACTGCAGTGACACTGACAGATCAGAGACAGCACTGGTGCTCGAGTTCTTAAACACTTCACTGTCACTGCTAGACTGAGAATAGTCCACCAACCAAAAGTATTCAGCCAACAGTGTCTTGCGACCACTGATGAAGTGCTACAAGATGGCCAACGCAAACTCTGTAGTATCAGATGAGCTATCGTCTCTGATTTTACATCTAAAAGTTGGAGGGGGAAGTGTCTAATAGAGCAGACAGTGAGTGGACACTGTGCTTAAACACTCCAGCAGCACTCTGCAACCTAACACACCACCACCATAGGGAGGTTTAGTTTTATTAAATTCATTCCATTGAACCATTCAATTTCTATAAAAAGGTGTACAAGTAAAAAAACAAAAGCAGTAAACAGGTCTTTCTTTTTCTTAGTTACTGAACTAATACTGTATATCATGCAGGTAGTAATTTGTACAATTGTGATTTCAAACTGGGAAAATAGCAGTGCTGTTTAACTTCTCTGCGTGTGTGATACACAGGACGGCATGCAGAGAAATGAAACCTGCAGGCTGAACATGGTAACAAAGTAGAAAGAAAGACAGTCACCTTGTGTGAGGGCATTAATGTGGTCAGAATTTATGTTTTATTCTAGAATTTAAGTTGGGACTCCCAACACCATCCAGGAGCCGCCAACCCCAGGCCCGGCATGTCACCACCACCCCCCCAGTAGTTTAATTATGACTAGTTTTTTTTTTTTAATTATTATTATTTTTTTATTCTTATGGAAAGTCTGGGACTTTGCCTGCCCCCATCAATTGAAACCCTGTCTGTATCACTGAGCCATAATACCTTACCTACTACAGGATGGCGCTGACCTGTAGAGATTCATAAGGTGTGGCAATGCTGACAGCCATACCAGGAGGATTATAGGAGGCATGCACCCTCCGGAGAAAGGACTGTTTATATTGCTTAATGTTGTTGGATGTTTTTAATGTGGTCTCTGTTATTTTTAAGGTCTGTGTGGGGTGGTGGGGTTACTTTGTTGGTGATTTGTGTTGGGGGTGGGGCACTGTGAGGAAGAAATCTAAGGCCGCTGGGGACCTTGCCCATGAATTTAGTGCTTATGACTTCTGTGCTTTTTTGCTGTGAGAGTGAGCAAAAGAGCCCTTCTCACAGGACAGTCATAGTCTACAGTGGTGTGAAAAAGTGCTTGCCCCCTTCATGATTTCTTATTTTTTGCAACACTCTTATGTTTCAGATCACCAAACAAATTTAAATATTATTCAAAGATAACAAAAGTAAACACAAAATGCAGTTTTTAAATTAAGGTTTCCAAACCAACATGGCTCTGTGTGAAAAAAGTGTTTGCCTCCCAGCTATAACATAACTGTGGTTTATCATTCCTGAGTTCAATTTCTCTAGCCACACCCAGGCCTGATTACTGCCACACCTGTTCTCAGTATAGAAATCATTTAAATAGGACCGGCCTGACAAAGTGAAGTAGACCAAAAGATACTAAAAAACTAGACATCATGCCAAGAGCCAAAGAAATTCAGGAACAAATAATAAAGTAATTGAGAGCCATCAGTCTGGAAAAGGTTATAAAGCCATTTCTAAAGTTTTGGGACTCCAGCAAACCACAGTGACAGCCATTATCCACAAATGGCAAAAACGTGGAACAGTGGTGAACCTTCCCAGGAGTGGCCGGCCGACCAAAATTACCCCAAGAGCGCAGCGACGACTAATCCGAGAGGTCAGAAAAGACCCCACAACAACATCCAAAGAACTGCAGGCTTCACAAAGATCCTGAAGGAGAATGTCCGGTCATCAGTTTGTGACCTCAAGTTGAAACAAACTTGGGTTCTGCAGCAGGACAATGATCCAAAACACACCAGCAAGTCCACCTCTGATCCAGTTGGTCCATGCTAGAAAACCCTCCAATTACACAAATTCTGCAAAGATGAGTGGGCCAAAATTCCTCCACAGCGCTGTGAAAGACTCATTGCAAGTTACATTTTTTTTTACACAGGGCCATGTAGGTTTGATTTTTTCCCCCTTAATAATAAGAACCTCCATTTAAATTTGCATTTTGTGTTTACTTGTGTTATCTTTGAATAATATTTAAATTTGTTTGGTGATCTGAAACATAAGAGTGACAAACATGCAAAAAAATAAGAAATCATGAAGGGGACAAACACTTTCACACAACTGTACGTCTCTATGCCAATGCTACAAAACCATTCCTATTACAACACAGCTATTTAAGGTGGATACTGTGTAGGAGGCAATGTTCTTAGCCAGGTGCTTCACACACAAGCTTACAAATAAGCACATTTTTAACATAGGTCCTTGTCCTTCTAGGCTTCACATTTCACGCACTGCATTAAAAAAAAAACTGAATATGCATCCGTAATATGAATATTTATGCCTTCTACATTATTCCTCATTTATGGAAATATGTGACTACTCAAGATTCATATGTGTATTCATATAGTCGTGCACCCGCTGGGTTATTTGTGTGTGTTGCCTAATGGGTAAAGCAGCTTAGTGAAATCATATCAAATTAGACATGTTGTATAATTTAAGGGTAATTTAAGGCATTTTTCCACAACCTGCGAGAGACAGAAGCAAATAAGATAACAATGGAGATCACTTGAATATCTAGGATTACACAGACAGCAGTTCAGAAATAAATGCAACAGTATCCTGAAGAAAGGTACACATGTAAGCAGATAAATGCACAAGGCTACAACACTAAATTAATGTGGATTTTTATTACTGATGAATCTGTTTACAAAGTAGCAGATGTAAATGACCATTCTAGCCAGACAGAGAGCAATGTTCATTGCACCTACTAGCATATTTCTTTTTTCCCAAAACTGGGAAGCTCTGTGTGTGTGTGTGTGTGTGTGTATGTTCAATGTCCTGCCTATGAATCAGTCAGCCTGAATAAACATCAAAGTGAATCATTAGTGGCAGTGGAAAGCACGGCAAGGCGACCCTTCTAACAAAAGCTCGGCTCAGCAGCCAAGTCTACCCTGTTAAACAAAAAGCATTATACTGAGCACAGAAACACTGTCAACCAAAGCTCTGATCACTGGAGAATATCCAGAATCTTACAGGTCCAACAAAACAAGCAAGGCATTCCTCTAAACCACTTGGAGCTTCTGAAGCTTGTGGTATATCATATCTCTGCAGTGGACAGTCCTAATGGAGGCGTACATTAAAAGAACAGCAAAATCATTACAGTACACTAGCCCTGTCGGCTCTGCCTTCTTTTCTCTTTTGTTTGCCTTAGTTCCACTCTCTGGGGTGAATCCCACACTGTTCAGCTTTAGAATGGCAAACCTGGTTTAAAGTTAATGAGGGCAAGGCCAGAAAATGAAACCTTTTTGGGCAAAATGAGCAGTGGTGTTTTCAGCATAATAAATCCCACAGGGATTGGCCCCACTCACAGAGACAGTCCTGAACTTTAGGAATGGAGAGTAGCTTTTGAAGAAAGCAGCTGCTTTCCTCCATAGAGAGTTAGTGAAGTACAGGCAGCAAGAAGAATGGAGTGTTCTTTTGGAGATATCTCCTTGGTGGACCCTGCCACCCAATGCTTTCACTCCACTTTAGATACTCCTTAAGCTTTTAAGTAAAACTTTATATAGAGCCTATGAGAATGAAATGATTGGTAAAGTAGTGCTCACAAAATTCAAAACATTTCAAATAGCAAAGGGTGGGCTAATCAAAATATCATTTATCATGACAATAACGGTATATGTTTAATGCTAATCAAATACTTCCTCTACATCATTTTTGGAAACAGTCTGTAGGTGTAAATACACAGGGCTGGAAATAGGTTGAAACACCCTGTTTCGGGAGTAAATGGGCTCAGTTTTTTAAAACTCTTTCTTAAATATGTCCCAATGATTCAGCCAATGGCAAGACCCTGTACTGCAGGAGGGCCCACCCTCTCATCTATGGTAATGTACTGTATGCAGCAGGTCTGTGATCATAACTACATTGCTGCAATAACAGTGAATTGTGATGCCTACTGCAGAGCTCATAACTGTAGTCACCGAAATGTTTGATTCACCGCCATTAATCAGGCTTGGCATATGACTGAAACACATTCAGCCCCCTGGGGTCTACACGGGGGATATGTTACTCTTTTTCAGTGCAGTGAGAAATCAGTCAAAACCCAAATATGCAGCACGCTTGTAACACCGGCAATAAAAAATCTATATTATTACTGATGATTTGTCTATTTAAAACGCCCACTATATACCGTCATATCAAAAGTCATGGGATGACAGTATATAAACTGATTATGAAGTGCCGTTATCTCAGTGGGTGGACTGGGAACATCTACACTTGTATAAGTTGTGAGCTTCTGTGAGTGAGGCTAAACACTGGCCAACATGCTCATGGCAAAGTGCCATTTGTTATCATAGCTCAAATGAGCCCAGTGTTTAACCTCAATCACAAGGTAATACCTCACAACTTAGAGGTGTGGGTGTTCCCAAGCCATCCCCTGAGGTAACTCCACTTCATAATCAATTTACATACTGCTGTCCCATGGCCGTTGTTTTGTCAGTATGTCAGTATAACACAACAAACCCAACCAACACATAACCACACTTCAAGTGTGCAAGTGCTGCTTTGCATGCTCCACACCTTGAGCAACCCCTGATCCATACAGCCTGTGCTCGACTCCACAGTGCTCGATGTAAAAGTAACAGGACACTGAACATTTTCGTAAAGAAGTTAGTTAAATAGCTTTGATGCAATAATAGTTATTCTGACAAGAGTTTTAGGTGCAAATCACGTAGTCATTCAGTCAGTCAACCATGTCAGTCATTTATGCTATTTCTTATCCTGTGCAAAATGGTCAAAAATGTATTGAAGTCCCATAGTAAAACTGCATTACTCCAACCTTCTATGTACATTTAATCCTGTCTGAATAGGGCTTTAGCTCCTGTAGGTAAATACAACATACCACCACTTAATAAATTAAAGCCTTTAACAGGCATTTAGGTAACATGTTTTCCCGTACGTTTCTTGTTTACTTATTTTACATATATTTTCATTTTGGAGTTGATCTTTTAGTAAACATATGAAACCTAAAAGTGTGAATATTGCCCCATACAACCTACACATATTGATAAGATCTTCCTTTAAGCTGCGTCTTACAGCTTAGTGGGAAACCAAAACGTTGTGAATGCTGGAATATGTGTGTTTTTTTTATTTGACATATTTTGCAATGCAATGTATGCATATTCATTTTCACTTTCTTCTGACTGTCATGCATACTAAAGTTAGTCATACTGCCATGTGAGCATAGTTTGGGTCTGCAGGATATCCTCATACACACAACATTCATATGCTTGCGTATAAAAGTAACCATTCCAAATACACAGTCAGCAACCAAGTACACAAACAGTCCTGGTAGTATGTAAGCTCAGGCTACAACAAATACAAAATATCAACAAAAATGACACATGTCTGTAAGCAGCAGACCTGGACAGGTGTTCACAGTCTCAGACTGCTCATCAAGCCTGGCCCTGCCTCTATTTGTGGCAGTAATTTTGACAAACGGATGACTGTGAGAGCAGATGAGTCAATGATGGTGGCACAGCGAAGTTAATGAGAATAATTTGTGTGTCTCGCAGTCACTCTCTGGCACAGGCGGTTTCTGCCTACATCATGTGCCCATCTGACAAGAGCATCACTCAAGCCAAAGCGCTGGAGCAGCAGAAATCAGACGACAGAATCACAGGATGCTGAGACAGATAGGCCTGCGGCATGCTAACTACCAAGCACGCCCATAGATCTTCTCACGGGCCACATCTTCCTTCCATACGTCTTCCCATGCAGCCTTGATTTTTAACACATGGAAACTCCAGAAAAAGATGGAGCATGCACTGTGCTTGGAGTGTTCACATCGGTTTGGAAGTTCAGTGCGTCCTTGATGTACCAGTAGGGATATTTTTCCCAGCATTATTTGGCAATATAATTTATAGGTTTCAGAAATGTTCTCACACGAGAGAAAGCGCATATTGTAGTAAGGACCACTATACAGCTGCACACTCCCTGAGATCTACTTATTTTTAAATACAAGTTATGCAGAAGAAAACTTAGAAATTTGCCACCCAGGCACAAATGAACAGAAGCAGATCTTAGCATGTTGGTGTAAGTGAACTTTAAAAAAAAAAAAATCATAACATGGCAAAATCAGTGCCATATCAGCCCTGTGAACTTGCTAATGTAGGACTAAGTAGCATAGGTGTGTGCTGATGGCAGAACCACTTTCCAGGTTAAAGTTGTAAAGTTGTTGATGCCGCCCTTTTCAATAACAAAAAATGACAGTAGCAAAAGGAGCCATCAGTAGTCTGCTGCACGCAGACCTAAGGCACAAGGAAACTGAAAAATGCAGAAAAAATACATTTATGCTTCTTTATAGCATATAAACCAATACTTATGAGTGGACTCTAGGAATAAATAGAGCACATATAATTTGCAGGATATGAGCCCTTCAGCTATGATAAACTTGCTGACTTTACTAAAGTACTTAAGTGGCTAACTATACAATCCAACAACATTATTGTAAATTAACAATGTTATAGCTAATGTCTATTAGCTGCTTAAAATAAAACATTTTGCCCTATGATTGGATCTGATTACACAGCAAACTGGCAGACATGCAGTGGTGGACAGCTTGTGGTCAGCACTACTGAAGAAGATAAGTAATGGGGTGCAATAAATTAAAGGGTGGAAATCAAGTGAGGAAAAATGCTGCAATCAATGTGAGAAATACTGATGTTGGTTTGCTACTCTACCATTGGCTTGCTGGTCACTCATTGACCTTAGTGGTGCTGATGCTCCAGTGGCAGTAAAATGTCTGGTTTAACACTTCTTTGTCTACTTTTTAGTTTGGTGGAATCCAACTTCTTTTTACCTTGATGAAGATTTATAACATTTTTGCGCATTCAATTGAGAAGAGCATTTCGATAGGGTTGAGATCAGAGCTAATGACCAGCAACTCCACTCTGTAAGTATACAAGATCTGGCACTTTGTCCAATGCTGTATTTTCTGCATTATTTTACGTATATACTTATGCTTTATCACAAAGGATAAAAATGCACCTAATTAAATTCTGTCTGTTGAGTCGTAGCTTAGTGGACTGTAAAAATGGAAAACTAAAAAACTAAAGCTGAAACTGAAGTCTGCATGAAGATTGATTTTAGGGGATAAACTTTATGCACCAGCTCTGAGTTAAATTATCAGTCCCTGTGACCATAAAAAAGTATTACTGCGCCAGTATGGCTACCTGTTCAATTCTTCACTGCTGTGTGTATTGGCTAACCTCAGAATGAGAATTTCCAGCTGTGTGAATTTGAGAGAAAGGCCAAGTGCATGTTCTGCCCAAATTTTCATGACTGGGCCCTGGGCTTCCCCTTGTTCCAGTGACCCTCCCACCCACCCTTCATGACCCAGCGTGTGGAGCAAACACCCATGGCTCTATGCAAGTTATTTTTAATGCAGCTCGTGTCTGGATCGCCCTTCAGCCAAAGCTGCCAATGTGACGAAAGAGCTCATGATGACAAAGGACAACAGCTCCCTTAAGAGTTCCCTTTGAGGTGTCTGCGAGATGACGTGCAGTGATGGGGAAGTAATGTGACGCAACAGGCAGAGTGGTGAAAAAGGGGTGCAGGAAAACCTCCAGATCCACCCGCAGTGATGCACCCAAGCACACCGCCTGACCACAACATGGATATTTGCTACTAAACTTCCTGCGGTATGAGTCACAGGGTTCATCACACCTTGCCCATAAGTTCGACTTGCCTTTCACACCTACAGACGCAAGGTTTTAATAATGCACACTGCATTATATCACATGCTCAATGAGCCTTTTATAAAAAGGTACCTACCTGAAATCTACATTTTCGGCCAATTTAACCAATACCACTAACCGTATAGCTACCCTTTGTGGTTCTACAATTACAATGTGGACCATCTGTTTCTTTGCACTTTCACCCCATTTATTAGGACCCCCAAGGGACCACCAAAAGACGGTATTATATAATACCTGGGTTGTGAATTTCACCCAGAAATTTCCACTTCTCCAGACTCTGGTGGCAGCATGCTTAACACCACTCCAGACAACGCCTGCCATTGTGCATAATGATCTTAGGCTTGTGCGTAGATATTCGGCCATGGAAAGCAATTTCATTATGCTGCCAATGCAGTTTTTGTAATAAGGTTTCCAGATGCAGTTTGAAACACTGTAGTATGTGATGCAATAGAAAACAGGTGATGTTCACACACTCAGCAGCCCCACTTTGTGGCTGAGCTGTTGCTCTTAGGTGCATCCTTTTCACAATAGCAGCACTTATAGCTCTAGTAAGGCAGAAATTACAACCCCAATTGTCAAAAGGAATGCTGTGCAAAATGTAAATAAATTTAAATAAAAACACAATGCAATGATATGCAAATCTCATAGACCTGTGTTTTATTCACAGTAGAACATAACACACATATCAGATGTTAAAAGTGAGACATCTTACCATTTCACAAAAAATTTTAACTGATTTAGAACTTGATGGAAACAAGGCATCTCAAAAAAGTTGGGACTGGGCCATGTCTTTGTGTAGCAACTCCTCGTCTTTTATAGCAGTCTGGAAACGTCTGGGAAGTGAGGATATAGATTCTTTTTTGCATAATATAGCTTTTTGGACAGCACAGTAAAATGTGTTCATAGATAATGATTTCTGGAAGTGTTTCTCATGCCTGTTTTTAAAGCTGTGCTGCCCAAGGGCCTAAATATCACTAGCATCCTGATACTGAGCACTGGGCTTGTTCGTTGCACACAGGATTTTATTTCCATATACTTCTGATATTATCTACTGCAGATAGTGGGACCTGGAATATCGGGGATCTTCATCACTTCACGTTGGGGAGCATTTTTCTGAAATTGTTCCACAATTTTTAGATGCAGTTTTTCACAGATTGGTAAGCCTCTGCTCATCCTTGCTTTTGAAAGACTCTGCCTCACTAACATGTTCTTCTTATACTCAGACATGTGACTTGCTTGCAAATGTCTCCTCGAGCTGTTAATCAGTACCACTTATTTTTCCAGCCTTTTGCTTCTATATTAGGAAGTTCTATATCAGTTATTAATCCTAATGAAATTGAAAAATGTCTCACTTTCGACCTCTGCTGTGTTCCAGGCTCTGTTGTAAATAAAATATGAGATCTGCAAATTTACTGCATTTATTTACATTTACATTTTACCCAGTGTCCCAACTATTTGGGAATTGAGGTTGCCAAAAAAAAGTCTTTTGTGGACAAAATGGCATCATTTGCATCACATCACCTATGACCTAGAGTCAAGTCACTAAGCCGTTTGTCATTCTGCTGCCACCATTTGTCTACAGAGATTGCAGGGTGCTATGTTTGATTCTGTACACCTACTAGGAGGATTGTTCACATGTCTTTGGCCATGTAGCGTATATAGCACTGAAAGATAGTTTTGGTTAGTCAACCTAGGTGTATTTTGTCACTTAGCCAGTTCTATCACATTGTGTAATCCCCAACACACCAACCACAAGAGAATGTCCCAGTCACGATGCAAGGATATGATACTCTGTGATACAATTTGAGACACTGTACTATTACATACCTAATGACTAACAACGATTGACCAATTGCAGATCATATTGAGCAATACTGAATATCTAAATTTTCCAAAAGCTTTGCTTTTAACAAAATTATATAATTAAAATGACCTAATGACCCCAATACAATACAAGTCCTCCCAGTCCTAGACACAGCACTGTACCAGCATTGTACAGCTTAAAAAGTTCTTTAGCTAATCAGATCAAATATCCAACCCCTCTGGAAACTAATCATTCAACACTTAATACTACCTCCAGGACTGGACTTGGCATAAATACACTACAGTTCTCAGCTGAAGGTGGAGCCACAGATCTGACACATGTCTGAGGGTGGTAGTTTAGCTGGGCATCATGCAGGGTACTAAAAGAGAGCATCAAGCACAGAAGTGGGAATGGGGGAACTCACCGGAGTTGCACACGGTTGCGGCTCTCAGGGCATAAATGACGAGGGTCAGGCAGTCTTTGCGAGGAGGAGGAGAGAGAGAGCGCAGCTGTGTCACCGTGCAGATCAGCACATCAGCCTTTAGACTTCTTTCCAGGTTGATAACCGGCCCATTCTACAGGAACACGAGGGCACACACAAAAAAAACAACAACACACTAGTGGCGTCACGTTGATTAGCCCTGCTGTTTAGTCATGCGATGCTTCCATACATCAGGGCCTTCACTGCAGCTAAAGGGGCTTCAGCCCCCAAACAGCATGGGTGAAAACACAGGAGCCATATGGGTACCGATTTACTTATCATACGCTTAGCTGAATCGCCTCGTTAGGAAAGCCCCACAGAAAAAGGGACAAAATAACAGCATTTGTATGAGTTTGAGCCTCTAATTAATGAGTTCTATACAAAAACAAATTATGTATATATGCGACCTGTATTTCTATTTTCTGTTTACATTAAGGACTCATTAAAGCATTTAAAAAAAACACGACAGGAGCAACTGATATTTTTTAGACAAATGCTGTGCACACATTCCTCTACACCCTGACAGATGGACAGACGAATTTAATGGGTCTCTAACCAGAAAGGGATCCAAAAGGTCTCCTGGGTTTTCTCTTCCAGGTCATGTGACCAAGTGCTGTCACACTTCCAGAAGACTGGGGAGAGGTCAGGCTGTCGAGTGCACTTTTACCTGGGGGAGGAGTGAGAGGTACGATGATCTTTCAGCATACTCAGAAAAAAAACTACACTGCTCAAAAAAATAAAGGGAACACTTTGAAAACACATCAGATCTCAATTCCTTCATTCTCCAAGAACTGCCTGCATACTCTCGCCACATGAGGCCGGACATTGTTGTGCACCAGGAGGAACCCAGGACCCACTGCACCAGCGTAGGGTCTGACAACGGGTCCAAGGATTTCATCCTGATACCTAATAGCAGTCAGAGTGCCGTTGTCTAGCCTGTAGAGGTCTGTGCGTCCTTCCAGGGATATGCCTCCCCAGACCATCACTGACCCACCACCAAACCAGTCATGCTGAATGATGTTGCAGGCGGCATAATGCTCTCCACAGCGTCTCCAGACCCTGTCACATGTGCTCAGGTAAAACCTGCTCTCACCTGTGAAAAGCACAAGGCACCTGTGGCGGATTCTCCAATTCTGGTGTTCTGTGGCAAATGCCAATCGAGCTCTAAGGTGCTGGCCCGTGAGCACAGGGCCCACTACAGGATGTCGGACCCTCAGGCCGCCCTCACGAGGTCTGTTTCTGATTGTTTGGTCAGACACATTCACAGCAGTAGGGCTCTGGCAGTGCTCATCTTGTTCCTCCTTGCACAAAGAAGCAGATACCAGTCCTGCTGAGGGGTTAAGGACCTTCTACAGCCTTGTCCAGCTCTCCTAGAGTAACTGCCTGCCTCCTGGAATCTCCACAGCACTCTTAAGACTGTGCTGGGAGACACAGCAAACCTTGTGGCAATGGCACATATTGATGTGACATCCTTCAGTAGTTGGACCACCTGTGCAACCACTGTAGGGTCCAGGTGCCGCCCCATGGTACTAGTAGTGACGCTGACCCAAGTCAACTGCACAACTAGTGAAAAATCAGTGGGAAAAGATGAGGGGGGACAAAATTTCAATGACCTTTTAAACCATTCCTGTTTTGGGGTGAGTGTCTCATTGTTGCTCCTCTACTGCACCTGTTGTTAATTTCATTAACACCAAAGCAGCTGAAACTGATTAACGGCCCTCCCTACTACTTAACTGACCAGATCAATATCCCAGAAGTTGAACTGTGTTGATGCTATACTCTGATTAAAAAGTTTTCCTTTTATTTTTTTGAGCAGTGTATAATACAACAAATAAATCTACTGTATTTGACATTTAAGGAGTAATTTGTTGAAAAACCACTTACCCAACCACTTAAGATACTCGTGATCAGACAAGACTGATCATGTCTGACGTCTAATGTCTGCTTCTCTAATTTAGAATAAGAGAAGCTAACTTAAAACTGCTAAAAATTACTGATTTTACAATGTCACCAAACTCATATCCCTAAATTCATGCCCATAAAACCAGCTCCCAGCTCATTCAAAACACATCCAAATCTTTATTTGTTTCGTGTAGACACGTCAAAGTGGTTTAAAACAAGGTATGGCTTACTTTAGTCTATACAAACAAAAAAAAGCCTCTCCACGCAAGCCAACAGTAAGGCAGTCGTTGGAAACAACCGGACCTACTTAAGTCAGCACAACATCATCAATAATATCAAAAACTCACCTTAAACCCTTTACTTGGAACGACAGTAGATAACTATTCTGCTTCTGACCTCCCTTGTAATCATGAGGCGAGAATTGATCACTGTTTTTAGAACTGTATTCACCAGTTAACATTTTCATCCCACCTTAAATGGTGCAGCAGTAACAAGCTGGCATCTGTATAGACACCAGGATAAAACCGCGGTACCATTTAAGGGGAACCAAAAATAAAACGTAATTAAAATAATAAAATAATTACTGCATACAGGTTTGGTGATATAAACCCAACAACGTTGGCCCAGCCTCTCCTACTCTAAACTAGAGAAGCAGACTTGAGACATCACATACATCTTAGATGATTAACTGCATCTGGAGTAAATATCAAACCTTTCGGCATACTTGATTTTTCACAGAACTATTCCTTTAATTGGATACTTTACCTAGGCTTTGCTTTCCTTTTAAAGGAACTTGTGGATATAATTAAAGATGCTCTTCTTCGTCTTATCCTGAAGAGATGATTCTGTCAACAGAAAATGGAATACAAGATATAAATATCCATTTAGAAAAAGACGATATACGCTCTTAAAATGAATACTAATGTGTATTTATTTCACTCCCAGTCAAAACAACCACTCAGTGCCTTTTTTTATTTTTTAGTGAGCAGAAAACAGTGAGCATATAACAGAAAATTCAACAACCACATCGAAATGCGTTTTTCAATACTGCCCAGCCTTTGCCTTTAGTACAGACAAGTCTGTCCAGTAAATCGGAAGGGGTTTCTTCCTATAGCTTTAAAGTTCAGTCACAGAAGTTGTTTTTCTACTTCTCAGAGTAATCAAAGTTCTGACAAAACCAGCAGATTTCGTCTTGATTTGAAAATGTTTCCTTTCCTCTGTAACAGCTTACTGACAGTTACACATCTTTTCAAACCCATATCATACCACTTCACGCAGCGGTAGGATGGACAGAAACACATGTGTTTTTTTTTTTTTCCCGATCTAAAGTAAAAGTGGAGCATGACATTCTCCTCTCTCTCAAAAGCTAAAAGCTTTATTTATTGTTTATCTAATGGGGACAGTTTTAGTGGTCTGCCAGGTCTTGTATACGTACATTTAACTCCCTGCAGACTTTTCCTGAAATATAAATAAAGGGTGTCTTCTGACTTTTGTACAGCACTATAGATTGTTAGTTGTTTAAGGCGAAACAAAACGGGAGATTTCATAAAAGGTCATCAGCCCCCCTCCCCACCTTCCAGGTTTCTTGATCTCTGCCGAGAATTTCAATCAGGCAATTTAAACAGCCCCACACACTGTGCTGTCTATCATAGGTACTTGATGGAATGCACTATGCTTTAGCAGCAGAACACTTGATTTGACTCATTAGGTTACCTTCTTTAATAGGGGGTAGTGTGGGTGCAGGGTTGAAATAAAAACCTGTAGGACCTAAAGTATAAGGCACTGGAGACCCTATACAAAATATTGCTGTATAAAAGATTGCAGCCTCTGTTTCAAATTGGATTTTTAATGAGCTGCCTTGGAAAGGCACCCAGATGGCACTGACCAGTTCAGACACCAACAGCAAAGGAAAAGGAAGAAGATTCTTGAGACAGAAAGCAATAATGAGTCAACACTTTATCGGCTGTGAGAGGGAGGCACCTTAGTGCTGGATCTGAGAGCACAGCTCCATCTAACGGTGCTATTTTGTACAGCACTGGGGATCACACTTAGGTACAACTACAATAAGCTCAGAAGTATTACTACCCCTCAGAGCTATCAATTTCCCTACACTATTACACAATTAACTAACTGCATCTGCATTATTACACTTGGTGCACTTTTCATTAAATTAAATGAATAATAAATATTTCCTCTTGTACTTCTAAATGTCTAATGACTAATAAGTGAGAAACTTATCACAACATTGGTTCAGACCAGTTTTTGCTCCTGTATAAAAAAAATCCTTGTGGTTCCTGGACCCTTAAACCACATTGAAGGTACAGAGGTGGATGAAGGTGTTTAACGTCAAAATAATTCCCAAAAACTGCGCCAGAGTTTCCAAATTTACTGTTATCAATATTGCACATAAAAACGTCAAAGAGATGTTTACTTAGATGATTCACTGGTGGTTTTTAATAGTAAATAAAACAGCAGGATTTCTATTGTAGACATTGTAATCCCTGGGCCCTTTCACCACCACTGTAAGATAAGATGCCATTCCACAGTGTACAATGATACTGAGCGGCAATCCAACGGCACTTTACACACAAAATAATGAAACAGAGGGCTAAAACATATGAAGTGCTGAATTAAGACAAATTAGTAATATACATATATACTTGCCTAAAAAAACCTTTAAATATAAAAAATGACTATAAAGGTGTATATCTAGTCAATTGACAATAGACAGGTGAGGTAGCAGTTAGTTATTGCACATTTCTTAGACAGAGACACATTATATAAGCACATTGCTTACAGAGTTATATAATTATTGCACATCTCAAGAAATATTGCACCGAATCATATAAACTGTAGAAGAAAAAGTGCAGTCAATAAGCTGGTAAGTTTCTTTACAATGCAGCCTTATGCCAAACCACTTTGGATGACTTGTCAACCACTGAAACTAATACGAAGAAATTTAATTTGTTTAGCACTATATAGAAACTTAATACTATGCTTTTACTATACCATACTATACTACCACACTATTCAAGCAAGCATTTGTAATACAGCACCAAACTGAACAGACTGAGGGTCGGCTGCCCTCTACTGGCACACTAGACTCACCACACAGCATTAAGTCCATGTATTCAGAATTGAATTGAATGTATGGTGCTTGGTTTATCAGTGAAGTGAAACAGGGACGTGAGACACATTTGATAAGATGAAACTAAAACAATGAGTTGCCGTGTTCTCAACATTAGACCCTTCTCTTTATTCATTAGAACTGAGAAAATATGATTTTTTCTTGCTTTTTATGTATAATAGTATGTGATGTAAACTTTAGTTGCATGCTCAAGTCCTAACCATTGTTTCAGCTCAGGCTCAGTGACATTACAAGAACAGTCATTTTGAACCAGGCTATTTTTCCTACATGGCCTGAGGAGTGAATGTTTCACATTATATCAAATATTTTATTGCATGTTATATAAATATTTGTATGATATGGGTCCTTTAACTCAGTGCAGAGGTATAAATGAAAACTATAAACAGACGACCATGCAGTGTCCCCTTGTACTAGGGGAAGGGGTGTGCAGGGAGCAGGGTGAGAAAATTGTTTCCTTGTGAAGCAGCAAACATGCTGAACTCCCAGTTGACACAGATTTCCTCCAAAAGGTCCCGGAAGTGAAATACATTACGACATAGAGGAAAATTCAGTGGAAAAAGTCTCGACATATAAATCAGGCCACATTAATATTTAATGACATCTAAAAGCTAATTCTCCTCAATAGGCTTTCTCAGGCCTTAAGGGCTAATGTACACAAGCTCTGACTTATGACCCCTGCATATGCAGTGGCCACAGCAGGCGGATAAAGCAAAAGTCTGCTGCTGAGATGGAGTTCGAAAGGGGTTCGCTCCTTTACGCCCCACTGAACCTCATGAACAAAAACCCTGCACCAAGACCAGAAACAAAACAAAAGGCAAGAGAATTGTTACAGTAATCTTACCCAACACAATCACTGCCATGTTTAAAATATAAGATCATTTAATGTGGCTGTGAACATAAAATCTGAAGAAACTACAAGCAAGAAATATACCTCACAAATAGAGCATCCTAGAACATCCACACTAAACATGCACATGTGCATATTTACGCAGAATTCCTGCCAGCACTACATTAGCCCGAAGACACTGACATCAAGTGTACCACTTCCCAAACAGCAGTCACTCAAATGTTTTGCATTTATGAAATATTAATGAGACCTAAACTATTTATATTGTGAGTATTAATAATGAATTACAGTGCTTTTAACTTTGCGCTTCAAATTATAAACCCAAGATATTTTATCTATTTTCAAGCCAACAGCTGCACAGTTACTGCTTAGAGGCTACATGCTGCATCTTGTTTAGCTGATTCTACCTGCATGGTTTTATGTTTTTGGAATTCACCTCTATCTCTAGGGTTTACATGAGAGAAAAGCATCATGTGCTCCTCTACTGCAGAGTGAAGCCCCAGGCCTCGGCAAACTGTCAGGAACGACCGATTTTCTCTGAAAGGGTGTAATTTCCACCACGGTGACGAAGAAAAGGTTCCCCATTTTCTACTTACCTACTCAGATTTCCTTTACCGCTGTGGTGAGTGGAACCGTGACAGGACCCGTCATGTCTGCGACCCAACTACAGTCGGTTTATATGCTATCCATATCCAGTGACTTCACATCTGTGTTCTCAGTTTTTACAGTCAACTTCTGAATTATTGGCACCTCTAAAGAAACTTAGCAACAAGAATCATATGCATATGATACATACATATGACATATGATAGACATGATTATTCAAATGTTCCTCAAAACTGTTTGAAGAAATTGCTTAAAATATTATCTTTTAGAAATCCTTTCTGCAAAATGGGTTCATTTTAGGAAAAGGATATTTTCTTTCAAACGTAAGGGGCAAAATTATTAGCACTGGAACAGCTGAAATGATCATTAAATGTGATTGTTTTTATCATAATTAAATGGTTGAGAACAAAGAAGTGGTTGTAAACCGAGACATTTTGAGTCACGTGATTTAAAATGTTGAGTTCCAAAAAATTCTGCTGAGTCAATATTGTTCTCAGTGGCGGTAACAGGAACCCAAAGTCTAAAGAGATAAATACCTCCTAAAGCTCCCTCACAGAAAGTAATCACATAAAACAATTGCATATAGGCACCCTGATGCCTGACACACCGCTTTAGGATGGTTTTGTAATAATGTTTTTATCCCTGTATTCCATTCAGTTTATAGAGTACATGAATGGATTTGTAAAGCAAGATAGTCCCCAAAAAAAAATCTGATTTTTACCATCGTTGACCTCACACATGAAGATGCATGCAGGTTCACTGATGTTCTGTACAGCAAATAAAATGGCTATGGTCTGTAAGTTTACATTTCAAAAATCACTGCCAGATGTCACCTCCATGACCAGAAGCTCCACAAAGGAAGCACTGGCTAGCAACAATCCACAAAAGTCTTAATTTGCAAATCAGTCTCTGTATTTGTGCTTTATTTAATATACTGACTTCAGCTCATCTTCATGATCTGTGCCAACAATTCTGGAGTTAACTGTAAATGTATTGTTTACAATAATGATATTCATCTTTCTGAATAATACCAGCACTTCTACATTTTACTCCTTGCCATACCCTGACCTTTTCCTGTGTACCAAGACTTCACACAAGCTGCCAGTGTTCTGATTTGGCACCACTCAAATTCACATTCCTGTTTGCAAATCGGGTCCTCAGGCCCAGTCACTGAACACAAACCAACACCAAACAGCACTGGAACTACAGTAAGTCACACAGAACTGTGCAAGCCAATGTACGTAAATCATTCCAAAAAGGCTGTATGGCTACAAGTATTCATCACATCAGTGGGGTTTATCAGCTACTGTTGAAAATAATTCAAAATAATGTAATGTCATGTTTATCACATGTTTATCGCCCAAAGTATACAAATAAACACATCTGCTTTCTGTTAAGCATCACTATGTTCTTAATGAGCACTGTTTTACTGAATAACACGACAACTTATTCTACACACAATGAGCACAATGAAATCCTTAGTCTGTTTATATCTGAATGCTGCAGCCAAAGGCTAAAAAAGAGATGGACACATACTTGTACTTAGAAGTACAAATTATTATGTATTATGATTATATAAAATCAAATTAATAGTTTTTAATATAATACAATTTATAGTTGTCCCTAAATACATTATGCTTCTGAACATTAGTCTTTCCTAGTACCTTCACTGTAAACGTTCAGGATGTATTACCTTACGATTTACTCATTAATAGCTGATGCACAGTATGGTATTACCCACGCACCCACGACTGGGTATATTTGTCTAGAGTGTGGCACTTCACATGAAACCACAATAACTGACATCTGAATGACTGTATTTTGTCACAGAAATGCCAAAAAAGAAATCAAACTTGCACCCCAGTATAACATGGATGATCATCTAGTTCCTGAACTCTCAGATCTGCTTACAAATGGGAACATGTGCAATTAGATTTTGGAAACAATCTGTGTTTAAAAATTGATGCACTAAATTTGGGGCTTTTACTTCACCTAAAGGTTTGATATCTCTCACACTTACACTGTAATATACAAATATAAATAAACAGGCAATTCCAGCTTTTCCAATAACCTATAAAGCCTGGTGTACATGTAGTCAGCTTCTGTTAGATACTGTGGACGCTCGTTAACAATAAACAAATTTATTTAATGGCCTCCGAGTAATAAAGCTACAGACAAGCCAATAGTAGAGCCAGTTATCTGTGTAGATGCTCAATTGTTGATGTTATAATGAAAGAGAGTTGTTCCATCACCAAATGAGTCTATTTAGATAAATGGTTAAAGATATAAAAGTCCACCCAGAAGAGTCTCTCTGTACAGGCCTAAAAAAAAAAGCCAAGCTAAATCCTGTGGGTGTGCGCTTTCTTTAATGCGTAAATTGAAGCAGTCATTGATTTGGGAATGAATCTCCCAGCTGCACAGGCCCTAATCAATCAAACGTTTCCACGGTTTCTTTTTCAATTAGATTAAAACGAAGAATACATTAAGTGGCCGACAAAGTTGTTCGCAGAAAAATGGACAACACCATTTTGCTGATTCAAAATGATTTGTGAAGTGAACTGAGTAAGGCTATCAGTGATGCTGAGATGACAAAATATTAAAGCAAATAAATAATCCCCTGAATGTTGCAGCTAACTGTGCACTACCTTGACAGAAACCTTTGATGAAAGCATTTTTTAAGCAGTACCTTTGACAATTCGCTGTGAAAATGTACCATGTTGGTGTGTAGCTGTGTTTTGGTTGCTCATGACAAAATTGTTTGAAAATCCTGTTTAAGAAGTTGGGAAGTGTTCAGAAGCGGATGTGAGCTTTCAGCAGGCCGGAATGCAAAGACAGGGAGCGGAGGGATCACGATCACACACACATACACAAAACAGCACAGCGCAGGAAAGCGTAAGCAGAAAGTCAGCAAAAGTGCTTATGCACCGAAAAAGCCTAGCAGGGCACAGGGGGTCCGTCCCTTTTGCACAAAGGCCGACACTGGAGCTTAGCAGCACCCTTCTAAGGCTTTTAGCAAATAATATTAAAGGACACTGCCACCTTCACTTGCACTACAGTGGGGGGAAAATAAAAAACACAAACTCTCATGCCTTTGCCAACAGTGAACCCACAGTAAACACACCTTGACCCATCAGCAATTAATCATTAATATACGTCCAGTAAATATGTCCACTTAAAATGTACACACGTCTTTCACATGCGTCTTATGTACATAAACATGAACAAAGAAGTATGTCATCACATAGTTAGTACATTGATGCAATGCTATTATGGGCAAATACAGCTCTGAGACGTCTATTTTATAATTTATTTTTTAACTGCTTTTTGCGATATTGCGATTCAGTTTTGGTCCAATCCTCTTGACAAAAGGTCTCAGATTCCCCAAGGTTACAAAAGACCCCCTGATAGACTCTTAAAATCCTTCATAAATTTTCAATGCGACTAAACTTAGGCTTGTAAGGCTATTTGCCTTACAAATGTGCATCTTCTCCCCAGCCTCAATTTCTGGGGTGATAAGGTGAAATTCTCCTCCAATTTGACCCATTAGAATGCTTCAATCATGTGTTCTTCATTGACTTGTATTACTCTAGTACTGTTTGCTCAGGAACAGCCCCATAACAGCATGTTCCCACCTCTGTACTTCACTCTGGATAAAGTATCATGAAGATCATAAGAACACTTTTTTCCCTAAACATGGCAAGCTGAATTATCAACAATCATTTCTGTTACAAAAGACTTTTGATTTGTCTGAACACTTGTGTGCAAAATTTAGATGTGCATCTTTGTTTGTTAGCAGAGGAGTTTGGTGTGGGGTGTAGCAGCGAGATGATAACACTCCAACACTATCTGTCTGAGACAATCTGTCTGTGAGTGCAAACTGTGAAATAGCACACTCGAACCTCGAACCTCCAATTGTACATTATTAAACTAATTGTACTGACGGGATTGTTTAAGGTTCTTGGTATGACTCAGCAGCTTTATCTTCCATTTGAAAGCTGTTTAATAATATCAGAAATGTTCCTGAGAAGTTTAAGAAGCTCCTTCGCCACATTATGTAACACATTATGGGCCAGAATCAGTCAGAACTGCCTCATGAAAAATTCATACATATTAAAGACTCACACTGGGTGAAGCTCTAGTTGGCAAAACAAACAAAATCCAAAACACAAAGAAACCCACAATTCTCAGAAGCAAAACTACACAAGGAAAATGTGCTGACAAACAGTTTGGTAAGTTTGTTAAATATGTTATTATATTTTTACACAGTTTCTTTAACAGAAAATGTTTTTATTATTTAAAACAAAGTTACATACTAAAGAAAATACTACCGAAACAGGTCTTTTTCCTTTTCTGTTCTTGTATAATAGTACATAAAAGGCTTTTATGATGCTCAGTCACACAGAGTTAAGCATGCATTTTAAATATCTCCATTAAGATCAATGTGTATATGCAATTTGTGTTGGAAACATATTTGGTAACATATCGTCGCTGTCCAATAAAAAACAAGTATCTCCAAAATGGCAACTTTACAGGAAAGACCAAAAACCTCATTTAACTTTAATGTGAGTCAATGGAACCAGACATCGTTCCAAACAGATTTGGGCCATTTCTATTGGTCCATTCGTCATGAGATTTTCACTCGGTGTAAACAGCTGCTGATATGTTCAAATGATGCATAAAAGTAAAAATGGACAAAAGTGGAGATACATGTTTTTCATTGGACGGAGACGATATACCATATTGCCAAAAGTATTCGCTCATCTGCCTTCACACCCATATAAACGTGACTGACATCTCATTCCTAATCCATAGGATTTAATATGATGTCGGCCCACCCTTTGCAGTTGTAACAGCTTCAACTCCTCTGGGAAGGCTTCTTCCACAAGCATATTTGGTCAGACACTGATGCTGACTGAGAAGGCCTGGCTCACAGTCTCTGCTCTAATTCATCCCAAAGGTGTTCTTGGGTTCCAAACTTGATATGAATAATTGTTTATGAATGAGAAATTATCTTACTGCCATCCTATCTTAAATCCAAGATGTCTTCAAACAAAAAATGTCAGACAACCAGTGTCTCTTAAACTCACTTGGAATACTGTGACTCAAGCAATTAGTTGCAATGCCATATCATTAGCAGGCTGGCTTGGCAGTAATCAATAGTGTCTCCCTTTGGAACTGACTTGTTATGGTAAATCTTTGGAGAGAAAAACTGACATATTTTTGGCCTGGCCCAAATAATCTAACATTACTGTTTGGGAATGAATACAAATGGGCCCAAAAACAACTGAATCTTTTATATTATGGTCCATTAGAACACAATGCAAACACATTTTCAGTCAAGTCAAGTGGCCTTTACTGTCATTCCTCAATATAACCTGGGCACACTAGAACGTAATTTAGTTCCTTAGGCCCCTTGGTGCAACACACAACAGACAGGTGACAGTGTACAACAAGTGCAGAGCATACAATGAAAATAAACAAAACAGAACATAAACATAAAAGACAATAAATATTAGACAAAGCAAAATATCATGGCATTTATATTATTAATATGTATATACAAACATACTTTTACACACACCGATTGGCATCAAGCAGCATGTGAGTGCAACCATCATCACCTGTATACTGTGCAGAAAGACTGAGGTCTTATAGTAGCCTTCAAATAAGTAAGGAATTTACAGTGCAGGTGTGCAAAGATGGTGAACGATCATATGTGATCAGTGTATGGAATCCCATATACAGCATTACTGTAGATAAATTAACCCAACAGAAACTGTGCACAGTGTGCATGAGTACAGTCTCTTGATTAAGTCACCAATGATGTCTGTGTCCCCTGGTGTGGAGTTTGATTGAGGTACTTCAACCCAATGTTCATTAGTAGTTCTGGGTCACACATTCGTAGTTACATAAAATTTTAACAGGTTATGTCTTTTATTTTGTCTTAAAAATACTGTGCCAAACCCATAACAACCAAAAAACAAATTTCAACGGTTCTGAGAAATCCTGACATCCACACAAGACTTGCTAATCCACAAAAACTGTCACCGTCAGATAAACAGTACTTTAAGCCATCGTCATTGAGAGAGGAAACATTCTTGCATCTGAAGGGGTGTAAAGCTTCAAGAAGTCCTTACTGAGTAAAGGAAAAAAACAAAACAGGAAGAAAATCTGCAATTCAAACAAAGAAGTGCTGGTGTTCCCAGAACAATGGACTGACCTCCCCAGGGCCCAGACATCAACATTACTGAATGTATTTGAGATTACATGGAGTGTGAGCAGCATAAAGTGCAACCAACTTCTAGGAGTGAACTTTGGAGGTGTGGAAACATGCAAGTCCTGATTTCTTTGGTGATGTTAAGTACTGTAAAAGTCCATTTCATTTCAGCTACTGAGGATTCTGTGTAATTTCATGTAATTAAAAACGAAAAATGCCAGTTGCCCTTTCCACTGGGTCAACATTTCATGCTGACTAGACCAATGGAAAAGGTGAGAGTCAATTCATTTTCCCCACAAAACTGCTTGATCCTCAGGTTCTATCAGCATTAACAAAACACTTCCCTCAAAGCTCAGCCATCCCACGTCATATGTAGCGAAACCTTCAATGTTTAGATAAAAACCTCACACCATTTGAAACTTTCACGACCAAATCTGTAAAAATCTAAATTTAGAATAAAATGTGGTGAAGTCTTATTTGCACAGACGATGTATAATGCCTTCAGAAACTGACAGCGTTTATCAAACACCTTTTTTTTTATTTATCATAATGTGGGCTTATTATTTTCCAAATGGAACACACAACACATTAGAGAACTAAGACAAAATATTTTCTTCCTTAAATAACATTTCACATGCAGCTGTGGGTCATATCAAAATATATTCTCATATATAAGCACAACAATGATAACAAAAACAAGATTACAGTCTCCACTAAAAACACACAATACTGACGAGAAATACAGAGGACTTGTGAAGAGTCATGTTTCCATTCTTACATAAATAAACAAGAGCAGGTCATTTTCCCAATCCAATTCGGGCCCCAGGACACTTGCACATTACCCTGAGCAGTCACTGTATTTTACATGCCCTTGATTTTAATTGAGCGCTAATGGCATTCCATAGATACCCTTGATATGCCCCATCATCTTGTGTTCCTCTGAGTATTGGATGCCATTCAAGGGCCAGTCTCTCTAATCCCCCTGAGAGGTCCCATCGCTCTACATAGACCCTATCTGTCCCACAGGGAGACAGTCTTTGTGCAGCATTACCCACAGTGCACTTCACGCTCTCTGTGCTCAAAGCATGAGTGTAAATCTGAAGTCTTCTATAGATCTAAGGGTCCACAGTAGTTTTTGACAGCTGAGGACAATATTAACTAAACTACAAAAATCCAGCGCCTTAAAGTGCCATAGAGTAATCCAGCCCAGTGTAGCCATAACAGTACTTTTAACAGAGGACTTTAAAAACTCATCTTTAGTCACCAGCCCTTTCCACAAAGGCACTCAAGTAAGCACTACTAGAGGTCTTTTCTGTGGTGCAGAGCTAAACAATCCAAGTCTGAAGGTTTAAGTGTCCTCATTAGAATTTTGCAACAAACAAAACCCTGAGAAGTGTTCTGCACATATATACATAATCACAGTAAATGTTAAAGTAGATTTGTTAGTATTTTTACTTTGACTTTGGGGTTAAGGTGATTCTTGACTTTATTTCCAGAAGCATTTACATATACAGCAAAACTAGTATAATATTAATAATAATGATTATAAAAATAACACATATTCATTCATTTTACAAAGATTCCAGTAAGCACTGTGATCGTGTATTTTTTTGTCAAAAGAAAGAAAATTATAAAAGTGCAGTTTTGCAGAAGTTATGGTTTAAGTGTACTTAAAGTCCTAGCATTATGCTAATTTACATTTTTGGGTCTCTATGGGACTGGCAATATTGCATTGCCAACTGTACTGTTTATTGGCTTTCCCCACAAAGCGTTTAAAGGAGTCATCTGAAAGGTTTACGTTTACAAATTAACTGAACAATACAAAGAAAAAACAGATCTAACGTTATGTCAAAAGATGTCTATGTATCTACTGAGTATCTACTGAAGTTTGAACCCTAAGCAGTTAGTCCCACCACATCCTGTCTCAAAATATCACTTTATACCCTACAGGGCAATAGGGAGTACTAAGCTGATCTTCTAATATAAATTGCTTCTTGAAACTTCTTATGGCAACTTTAACTTAACATTTGAAGCTTGTAAGACATGCATATAACATGTTCACTTTACATGTTGCAATGCTTCAGTGAATCCTTGAAAGACCTATCGGGATCAAACTCTCCTGTAGGGGATGTTTAGTATAGTTTCAAGTTGTTTATAAAAAGACTTATAATAGTCATTATTGAATAAGCAGGTACATCCCTAGTTTGTGATCTGTATAAATGTTTTAAGGGTGAGAACTAGACTGTCACAGTTGACACATAAAATGTTTATTTAATGGCATTTTTTTTTTACATTTTGAACAAAGCTTTTTGACAGGTGATTTATATTTTAGACCCCATATGCAAAGTACTGCTAAGAGGCACTGGAAACCTGGAAAAAACAGTCCCACCATTAGACCATTATCCACCAAACATGGCACTGTTGGCACTATGTATATTCTAGTAGGTAGCATTCTTCTGGCCTCTGCCAAACACTGCTCTAGAGTCTATTGGTGGCATACTTTACACCACTCCAGTCGATGCTTGGCATTACTCCTAATAATTTTAGGCTTGTGCATAGCTGCTCACCCATGGAAACCCATTTCAAGCCCCCACCGCACAGCTCTTGTGCTGATGCTACTTCCAGAGGCAGTCTGGAACTCTGTAGTAATTAAAGCACCTGATCTGAATAATTAGAAGGGGTGTCCACCTTTGTATGTTCCCATAGAGCGTATGTACATGTTAGTCTCTCCTTTTTTTCTGCCTACATGATGTCCTATATTCTTCAACAACTGCAAGGAATTAATAAAGTACATTTACTGAATTGAATGCAACATATCAACATAACTGTGACTGAATTATGTCTGCTAACAAAACAGTTTACATTTGAACAACTAGGAACTGAAACATGATCAATTTGTGCACAGTAGACTATGTAATCACATAATATAGATGACTTAATTAGTCATGAATTACAAATGCCCTGGCAGATTAAGCATCAATTGAAATGCATCCAAAGAGCATAAAAGTGACTAACTTGTATATTTGTATGCATGGAGGGAGACGGAGAGAGAATCGGCAAACACGAGCGTGTTCTATCCATTTGAGCGCACTGCTCAATGCCGAGGCATATATAAAAGGATGTAAATTAGCCTTTTAAATGAGCACAGCGAAGAAGATATGCTGCAATGTTTAGCAAAACACTTGACACACTCACACCTCAACGGCGGGAAATGCTTCCCCCTTATGGAGCAGTGACATTAAAACACTTTGATGACTGGGAGCCTTTAAAGTCTTAATCCTACAAAAGACTCCTTTACAAAATTCAAAGCCTCGTCCCAGATTTGAATATCGCCGGTACCAACCCCTCCCCCACAACCCTCAACACACACGCATACACACACACCTTTTCTTCCATGCAGGAAAGAATAGACTGCGATATCTTTTGATTTACCTACGTTAGGTTTTAAAAGAACGTGGAACAGTGTAATGATGTCACCGACGGCTCTACTTTCTGGGTAATGATGGAGGGGGAATTAGCCAGCGGATCAAATTCCAAACCTCGTGGGAGAAATCACGGCACGTCTAAGTAATCTGGCACCCAGATTTGCCTGCGGGAAGCAGATTGAGTCTCAAACTTGTGATGTGCTGTTCAGAAGTGTCAGAAATTAAAGAGCTCCTATTAATGACATCGCAGTAAGGATTGAGGAACTTGCGATTGCCCACTAGTTTCCTAAGCCTAATCGTTCATCACGTGGAAATCTAAATTAACAGAGATAGGTTTGATGTCTCCATCTGGATATACACTTTAAGGAGTATCACACGACCCATCTGTTAAGACATCTTCCTAAGCCACTTTAAACTAAAGTTAAACCACTATCTATATCCACTGAGTTAATGCTAAGCCCAGTGAGATGATTTACCCAAAACATATAAAACATATTAAACATATTAAGTATATTTCTTTCAGTGAGCAACTCACACCACCAGTCTGAGTTAGAGGCTTAGCTATGTTTTGTGCATCTGGTCTATAAAGAGGAGGAGTGAAAGAAAATAAAGAGGAAAAGAGTAAACGCCTGAAAGAACACTGCTTCCAATTCAATTGACGAAATGTGTAACATGTTACTTTGTATAGATGCTATTAAATATTCAGAGGGGATGGCCATTTCAGTCTAAATTAATACTTAAAACTGTAAAAATATTAAAATAATACCCCATAACGCCAAACAGGATTCTTAAGGCTACACAAGTTAGGAAGGTTGCCACTAGAGCAATTAGTATTTCACTACTGTCCTGCTACACTAAACCTACAAATCCTACTACAGACTACAAAGCCATAGTAGGTCACACAGTGTTCAACATTTACACCACGAAACGCAACAAAAATAAAGTTTGTAGAAGATAAACAGACAAATGCTGCAATCTGTCTGATTTCACCTTGGCTAACATTGGCAGGAATGAAACTTGGTGGGTAGGTTTGACTCACATGCAAGGACAAGCCTTATCGTTGTACCGAACTGACCCAACAGCCATGACTGTGGGCATTCAGTGAGCAGGGATGCCCTCCATGAGTCATCCTGTTAGTGCGAAACCATACTGAGAGACCCGATTTCTGTATTTGTAGCTCAAAAAAAATTTGGCTCATATCCGACTAAATGTTTTATAATTTATTGTTCTGGTAACCTCTATCTTTCCTCAGAATAGCATTGCAATCCGACACTTCCTTCCACTTGCAACTATTCTTTAAATGATGAGTGTATATAGATGTATACAAAACAGGTTTCGGTCCATGTCATTGTACATTTTAAAGTCTGAATCTTGCCCAATATAGCACAGTGCATCCAGGTCTACCTCTAAAGCCAAAAATACAGTCTGTGAAATCTTGTTCTTTAATTACTTGCACTGTACAAAAACACTCGGCCCATGATGCCACATGACACCGCCTAAAGAGACGGTCTGTCTATGAAAAGTTTCAAATAAAGTAGTGAGCAGCTCCAATAAACAGACAGTGCACATACACGGTAGGACAACACAGCTCTTTACAGCCTATTTATACATCGCTAAGTCAGCATGGATGGACTTTGGTGATTTTAGCCTCTGTTTCGCCTCCTTGTCTCTACCTAAATTGAGGAAGTGGCAGTGATTGTGAGTGTTTAAAAAGGCGGCTAAAACTACACAGTGTTTTCCTGGCAGATATAGACCAAGGCAGAATGTTAAGTGACCTTTGTGTTCATCTGCCACAGGGTCAGCAGCTGTCTGTGTGATCAGACCCTCCTTCACTAGTAAATGAGTCATTTATTTATTAGCATGGCAGCACACACAAGGCTTATGTTGGTATGTAGGAATTTTTATAAGCATGAATACAAGAAAATTAGCTTGGTATGAGGAGGTATCAGCCTAATATCAGCATCTGTCAGTACTATACGCTATTATCAAAAGTATATACTATTCAATTTTTAATGAACATTTAATTTAATATTTGAAAATTTGGGCTCATTTCTAGTGTTCATATTTTGACTGCAGCCAGACAAAAACAAAGTAATTTCCTATCTTACTATCAACAACTACCTACACCTAATTGAAATACTGGTAACACAATGTATACTGACCAACTGCCTTTTGATACCCAACCCTGGGATACCACTCACTATGCTGTACATCAGGAGTGTTCAGTTCTATGCACACAGGCTTGCAGGTTTTTGTTCCAAGCAAGCAGGACTACATCTGATTCCACTTAACTAATCAGTTTGTACCAGTCTTCAAACAGTTTATCACGTGGCCCTGCATTGCTGGAATGAAAAGCTGCAGCCCCACTGACACTTTGTGGATCAGACTAGCCCCTCCTGCTCAGAAGCCTGGTGTACTGTTCTTAGATGTTACACATAGAACAATTCTAGGCTAGTGTGATTTTAAGCTTCATACCTCACAGCCACACATGCTGTGCATCTCCGCTCGGCGAGCTAATCTGGAGACCGAAGGCTCTGGCTCATAGAACAGCAAACTGTGCTGAGCAGGGAGGAAGTGTTCTCTCCGCCTCCATCTGCTCCCGTGCATGCCGCACTTACTGCTGACTTAGCTGGGCAGATGCTTTGGGAGCGCAAACACAAACGGCTCAGGAAAGTGTGTCAGGCAGGCATATTTGTTACAGAGAGGGCATGGCAAAGAACTACGCAAGAAGAGAGAAAGAGACAGATGAAAAAGAGAGATGTAGAAAGAGCCTGGCGGAAACAAGTAGCAAAGATAAATAAATTAAAAAACCTCAGAAGCTTTGTAGCATCAACTGTTAGAAGCCATATGCGCCAGCCATACTAAGATGATTGAATCCGTGACTTAAATTCCCAGGGTGCACACATGAAGGGAAGAAAACTATACCTTGTTTCCTTTACTGTACTGATACTCACCTCAGGTAAAAGTGCTTGCTAAACAAACAAATGCAACATGATGTAATGAAAGGAGGACATGAGTCCATTTCAGTGTTAGCAGAAGCTAACAAGCACTCTTAGGCAGATCACACCTTTCCCCTCTTGCCCGCCCTCTTCTTTTCAACCCCCCTTCCCCTTGTCCTGCTGAGGCCAATCTGCCCATCAGTGCACTCCCAGTCCGCCAGGACGGAGGTCCTGCCAGGAAGCAGGTGGGAGCGTAGCGGCAGACCCTGAATGTGATGAGTCCTGGCCAAAAGCTCTGGAGGCTTCAGCTCCTGGAAGAAGAACACATTTGCTCTGCCATGCCGCCCTCACGCTCTTCCTCCACATCAATGACTATGGCTGTCAGAGATGAGGGCGTTGGGAAACTGCTCTGTCACCAGCACTGAGGGTGTTCCTTACCATCCCACCATCGCCACGTGACCCGCCGACTCGCTTGCACCATTGGGGAGGCTGAGGAGTGCGCGTGTGTGTGGTAGGAGGGCAAAGAGAAGCCTCTTGCTGTAGTGACACTCAGCGGATTATGTCTAAATAAAGCCTCCGCACTGCGTGATTCACACCGCCACCCATCGCAGCGCAGAGCTGAGACACAGAGCTGAGACACAGAGCTGAGACACATAGCTGCCTCTGCCTCAGAAAGAGAGAGGAAGACAAAGTGAGAGAAAAAGAGTGAGAGAGAAAGACAGTGAGAGACAGTGAGAGAGAGAGAGAGAGAGAGAGAGAGAGGGAGAGGGAGAGAGAGAGAGAGAGAGAGAGAGAGAGAGAGAGAGAGAGAGAGAGAAGAGTGAGGAATACAGAAAGAGCAGGAAAAAGTATGAGGCAGCAAGAGAGAAAGAAAGAGAGAGAGAGGGAAAAACTGGAGAGCCAAAGCAAAATAAAGAAAAGTGAAAGATTGCAAGACAAAGAGAAAAAATACAGAGCTTCGCAAATAGGGAGAGGAAGAGGAAGAGCACCAGCAAACATGAGGTGAAAATAGAGAGAAAATATATGAGAGTGAAAAGAAAGAGAGCGAGAAGTGGAGAAGGCGTTCATCACCGAAGTGCCACGGCTTAGCCTAAGAGCCTTGAATAATCAGTGGTTAAGCTGTCAGCCCTTTGCTTGCACCTACCACGAAGCAGCAAACTCTTGCACGCTTTTTAATCAAGTAAAAGAAGTCACACATCCAGAACGCCAAGATCATGCTCGAAGAAAGGCCTTCTCCGAGTCTCCGGCATCACTTTCTCGTGATCGCAGGGCTGCACTGGAGCATCAGCTCCATGCTCATATATTCAAAGAACAGCACAAGGTCACAGACTGCGTACTGTCCCCAGTCAGCTCTACTGTAAGAGCCGTACAAGTAATTACACTGGATCGTGGTCAGATTAACACCTGGGAGACTATACTTAATTACATGGGCAGCACCGTCGCTTTGACTTATGTGACCTGGGAAGCACCTGCACTGTTTTCTAAGACGTTCTCTGGTGCATTCATCGCACATAGTCATAAAAATAGCCGTACTGGCCAGCGAAAGGCTGTGGGAGGCCAACAGTGGGCTCCACCCGCTACCCCACCCCCCACAGCTTCCAGGCCCCGATTGATCTCACGGCCCATCGGCGGGTTAAATTACACTGCAGAGTGGCTGTGCGCAGAGACAAAGGGCCGCGGATTTCACAGGCCATAATTCTTTTCGGTCTCAACTTCGAAAAGGTGCAGCATTTCAATTTCAGCCCCCTCAGGGCAGCGCTTTGCATTCTCTTATGAGTTATGACACGGGCCTGACGCTGTTAACTTACTACACGGCTGAGTGGAGGAGAACCACTCACCAACCAGAACCGGGGGGAGGGCAAATAAACACCCTGCACTGTATCTAGCAAATGTAATACACTAAATAAACCAAGCCTCTCCCCAGGCAAGCACTAAATGGACGCAGGGAACAAGTGCTAGAAAAGCACATTCCCACACTCCAAACACAATAAAACATCCTGTTGCGAAGTTTGGCACAAACCGATCTCCATGCATTTTTGACAGTAAAATGAATGTGACTCTGAGGTCCGGACTCCTACTAGAGTTTTGGCAGCAAGAGAGTGAAAAGGAAGCCCAGGGAATGGGATGGTCCATTCATACTGCAAGATCTGCCCATCCAGCAGCTCGGAAGCTGGGACAGCATGGGATCCGGAGGAGAAAAAAAGAAAAAAAAAATACAGCCACAAGCACAAAACGACCAGCTGCTTCAAGAGCATGGGCGTCAGCAGGAAAAAAAAGGCTTGTTAGAGAGAATATAATTGAAGTCATCTGGCAAGTAATAGCTTTTGCCCGAAAACTTTCCTGTCATGCATCACGCATCTGTCTGGAGCTGATGGAAAATGTACACAGTGAGGTAAATATGCAACTGAAACTAATCTGGAGTGGTTTAAGCAGAATTTTAGCCCTCATCGATGACATTTCCAATTTAGCGCAGCTTAAGAATCGGCCCGTATTTTTAAACATACCACATGTGCGATAAGCTGGTTTCATTTTCTACACCCAGCTTTGCAGCATAATTCCACGAGCGCGGGGCTGAAGGAGAAGCACCAATGGAATCAACTGCTGAAATGCAAATCCGTACTGACTGACAGGCAAATTTCACAAGACTTCAGCTTTTTGAAAACAACTTTCCTCCATACCTAATGATGTGCTTCTGCAGGAAAAGAAAATAACACTACGTTATAAACTCAAGTGCTCAGTCATTACTTCTGTGGAGGGATTCACCACTTATAGGAATGGAGGTCAATATCCCAGTGTCTGCAAAAGGAACAGCAGCTGTGGTGACACTGAATGCACGAAACCTGGCCTACAGTCAGCTGGTTTGGGTGATGTCATGTAGGGTCCTTGTGATGACACACTATAGCTGCAAAGGTGAAGAAATGTAAGACAGAAAAGCAGGAAGGCATGGAGTGGGAGTCTTTTAAATTGCTCATTCAACATGGGGCATGATATATGAAACAGATAAAAGGCTTTTAGTGCAATTTTTTTTTTTTTGTATTGGTGGAGCCTCAATTTATGGCAATAAATATGACATGGCAACACAGCAGAGACAGTGCCCTGATATAAACACAAAAAATGAAGAACAAAAAATAAAACGACCCCTATGACTTAATACAGCCACCCAGCAGTGTGTAACAGAATGACCCTAGGATATGCAGCACAAATCACCACAGTTCCCCGAATATTGAACTGATTCAAATTTTGCTCTGTAGGAATACACATTTAACTCAGTGGGATTTAATCCTGTACTGGAGATTTTTCTAATGTGTACGTGCTAAAATGTGTCACCCTGCTAAGTTCCAGCTTCCACTTCCTGCCTGCTTCTGTCTGCTGCCTGCAATGAAAAAGCAGCCCTTTTAATTTGAATAATCACTTGTTCTTTATCTCACCGCTGGAAACAAGCCAGGATGGCTGCAAAGGGATATTGGTGTTAATTAAGACACCTGTTCTTCTCTGCGTTTACTTGTCTAATCAATGCCTCCACACTTCCAACATCCCTAGATAATATGAAAACTGTGCTGCAAAACAAGAACAGGACCATTTGGGCAAACAAATGCATGGTCTCAGCATGCACATGATGATAAAAAATCTTATCTTAGCTACACTCAAAGTACCAAATGAATTTCACGTTTCATTATGTAGGCAAAGTCAGCAAACCAAATCCCTCTTGAAAAAGAGCAAGTAAATTAAAAACAGAGGTGCTCTAACTTAATTAAACAGTCTATGCTTTCGGTGCTCAAACACTAACCCAGTGAACTAACCCAAAGTCACGATTCCAGTTCAGTGGGACAACTCATCCAGGTGACACAAATACAAGACCGAACAAACTGCAGTTAGCGGTCAGCTAATGCCAAAAAACAACACATGCAGAATTCACCCTTAATCCACTAGGGTCATTTTAGTGCCACTGTTAAGTCTTTGGAGGCCTAAACCAGACCAGAGACTACAGTCTGGTCTAAGTAATCATGCTTCAGTGCAGGAGCCAAAGCTTCAGAGGAGCTCAGTGAAAAACACTCACTCTGTATTGACAACTCCATCACTTCAATCTTCTGGAAAACTCTCATTCCAAGCAAAGTGCTGTGTAGTGGAGATCATGGAGCTAAGCAGCTTTTTTTCTGCTGTCGTCTGTGATGTTCTATAGACCATGTTAATGTTTGAAGTGCACAGTGAAAAGCCTTCTTGATTGGATCAGGCCAACAGTTCAGACCTAAAGTAATTACAGTTTCTGCTAGATCATGCTACTGGAAGTCCTACAAACTTTAGAAAGCATTTGGAGAGGAGTGGGCTATCCAGCTGTTACTTTTGCTCAAAGCAACTTATGCTTAACATTAATGAAGTATGAGGAGCAACTTTCAGGAAAGGCTGAAAAAATGGTGGAAAATATCTATCCGTTAATGTTCTGTCCAATATTTTGAATGCAAATGAATTGGCTTTGTATTTTTTAAATTAAGGTCTTTTAGCACCAGAAAGAATGGCATATATTTATTTATTCAGACTAAGAGTGGCACCAGTATGCTGGTTCACAAACTCTGTATTTATAGGTTACATTTCTACATTGTAAACTAGTTAACACAACTGCGCATAACAGACACATAAGTTGCTGTTATTTGAAATGTAATTTAAATTTTTAAAAAAGGATGTTTTCTGGCCCTATGTTAAATCTACACTTAAGCGAGTGATCGTAGCTGTAATCAGCTACTTCTAAGCTCATGTCCACAATACAAATGAATCAGGAAAGTACTGATAGAAATAAAAACAATGTAGCTATCAATAACACCATACCAAAACAAAGTAGAGTTCAATCATAAACTTAGTTTACAAGTCATCTGTAGTTTAAGGGTGTGCATTAAGAGCTTCTAAATGTGGTGCAGGATAAGTCACAGACAGAGAAGAGGAAGTAGTAAGCAACACTGATCGTGAGCAGAGTTCAGGCTAGAAAGCGAGAGTGACCTCACAGATACTAATTCTCCCCTCCTCTCTCTCTCCACACCTCCCTGGGAGAGGATCTGCCAGAGGGAGAACTTGAAAGGCAGAAAAAAGGGAGGGTGTGAGTGTTACTGTGTGTGCTCTAGTGTACGAAAGAGAGAAAGAAGGGTAAAGACAGAAGTATAAAACAAAAGACAAGAAAGAAAATCACATGCAAAGAAAAACGAAATAGTTTGGGACCAAAAACGAAATCAATAAAAACATAAATATCAAAAGGAGAGAAAAGCCGTAGTACCTTCAGAGCAGTTGGAGCAGCGCTGCAGCCAGTCATGTTTGTGCGGCTCCTTACCTGCAGTTGACAAGGCGGGACGGTGGAGTGAGGAGAGTCAAAGGGGGTGATGGGTGGAGGGTCCGGCCCGGCGCAGCCGCTGACGGGGTGGTCCGGGAGGGAAGGAAGGACGGAGTGACAGGGAGCAGGGAGACGGGGAGGCCAGAGGGGGGGAGATGAAACGCTGCTCCTCTTTCTCTCTCTTTATCTCTCTGTCACAGACACGCGCTCACACACACACAGACACGCACGCGCACGCGGGGACACGCACGCACGCACGGAGGCAGACACCAATACCTGCAGCCAGTCAAATAATGGGAGAGTAGAGAGTCCCCCTACATGCACACGCACTTCAGCACCAGGAGGAAAGGGATAGCTCCCCTCCCACTCTCTCCCAGGAGCCAATCACGTGAGAGCAACCCGTATCAGGGGCGACGAATGGGAGCACGAGCAGCCGGTGCTTCGCACCAGCCAATAAGTGCAATTGCTCATATCCAATCGGAATAATCACTCCGGGAGCAGTGTGAAGCTTCTCTCTCTGAAGGACAGATGAACCGGCGCACTTAGCCAATAAGTGTGATTTAAGACCGCAGCTGACATTAGAGTAATTAGATTGTGAGGCACTTAACCCAGCACAATAACACTGCATGCTCCACTGCAGAACTGGCAGAGACTTTGCACCCTCAGACAGGCTTTGGCGAAAGTGCAGAAGACTTAAAAAAGAGCAAAATAAAACCAGAACAGGCAAAGGGGGAAAACAAACCTACTTGCACACTAGAATACACAACACATAGGCAACACTGACCTTTGCATATGCGCTCTGGCAAAAACAACAGGGGCAGTGTTTGATATGAGTAAAAGCTAAGAACTATAGAAACTGAGCTGATTCTAAAAAGACTTATTCCATTTTTCAGATCAATAGAGGGGCTGAGTTCCCGGCTTGATTTGTGATCAATGGCAAACTGTCAGAATGATAAATGAAAAGCACATCAAGCACCCCCCTCTTTCACTGCAGGAAGGCACGCTCCAGAGAGTGAAGCAATAATGTCCCATTTATAACAAGGCGTAAAAGATGGGAGTCTCTTGGAGGTATAGGCCCTCTCTCTAGGCTACTGCTGGAAATAAAAGCATCCCCACACCCTCTGAGTGCACAAACTTTTCTCAGCCTTTCCTGCAGCTCATGCCGAACGTCCCCAGGGACCACAACATTATTCCAGACTGAGAGCCTCCCGAGCCGCTCTGCGCTTCTCAGAAGAGGATGTGCCTCTCCGGGTAAAGCCTGCTCAGTGAATTTTACAAAGCAGCAAAATCAATGCGGGGCTATCAATACCAGAGTGCATTATAACACAGGCCAATAGCGCATGGCATCGGCGCGTGAAACATCCGATCATGACTCAGCAGTGTTGCGGCTTGGACGCGCAGCTTGCCTTTGGCAGCCGGTGTGTCCATCCCACTGACTTTTCCTGTCTGCCCACCCTTATGACCTTCCACGACCAACAGTCTGACCTCACTAACCTGCCAGCCTTGACCTGGGAAGATATAAGAAAAAAAGGTACGTCACTTGGGCACAGGCAGGAAGAGTGTTTTGAATGGACTTGTGTTCGCTTTACTGTAACAGAGCGTGCAAGGCTCCCTCCCTCTGTGCACTGGGAAGGAGAGTGGCACATAAAAAATGCATGAGAGATGGGAGGAGATGTCACATTGGATATGTTTCCAGTTGCATGGAAAGCTGTGAGAGTGCTAGGTAGGTACCAGTGAACTCAAGGCTACACTTGGGTGGGAGTGGGAAACTGTGTGTGTGTCTATTAGGAAGGAGTTAAGAAGCTTTGGGAATGGTGGAAGCACTTAAAGGGCAATTCCACCAAACTGTCCAATTCTAAAACCAACAATTTAAAATACGGCTTTAATGTAAAGTAATACATTTTAGAGAAAGACTCTTACTTTACAGTGCAACCAGTGGATGCCATGTTCACATGTGGCCATTTTATTTACTATTCAAAAGAACATGTGAACCTTTGGGTCTTCTTTGTTTTCATATGTAATATTAATAATGGTAAAACAGTGACAAATACAAAAGAAAAGTGTCTCAAGCATCAGACAGAGTACTTGCAGCCACTTCATGTAACAACTTTCTTTGAGGGAGCCTTTAGGGACACCAAACGCTGGAATACAGTATTTCACATCATGCCACCCTTTGTTTAAAGGGAACTCCACCAAGTTTATTCAGAGTAGTCTGGTGAGAAAAGCTTCATTCTAGAGAAGCATACAAAGTCAGAATTGTTTACAATGGTGGTGATGTCTGAAAATATTATGTAAAATGTCTAAAAATTGCTTAAAATTTATTTTTAATCAATTTACTATTTGAGTCATTTCATGTCAGAGGGGTGCATTTTGGTATTGCATATCATTTTAAGACAAGAAAGTCCCCAAAGAAAACAAACAGTCCCCAAACACAGGTTCATTGGTAGGTTTGGATAGTAAATAAAATGGCTACATTTGTGTTGTAGACATGGTGAGCCCTGGTTCCCATCACCACCACTGTAAAGAAACCTACATTTGTCTACAATTAACTACTTCACATCAAACCACTCTGAATATCTCTGTCTACATTTTAACCACAGAATTGTTCTGGTGGAGTTCCCCTTTATTTTTCTCATTAAAAAATAAAATAAATAAATTATAAGACAGATGGTGGCATTCCCAAAACCAAAGCCACTGTTACTGATAAATGAGAAACCGGAGGAAAGGGTTTAGGTTTAAAAACCTGAATAAAACATTAAAGATAATATTTAAACCATCTTCACACTAACTCACAGGCCGCTTTGTTACCAAGTCAAAACCTGATTTGCTCTGCGAATGCAGGAGTCGTTGGAAGTTACGAGTGCAGACACGCCGCCATATTGGATGGTTACAGGAGGCAAATGTATTCAGAATGAGGTACTGACTGGAAGTAACTGTCACTAGTAGGGAGAAAAAACGCCTTTTAAAATAACGAATATAGTTTACATTTTTATAATTCTGTCAATAAACTGTTGTAGTTGGTCTTTTATTGCTATAGGCAGTTCAAGCCAGCATAACCACCGTTAGGTTGAACGTTAGACAGGGTTTTCGACGTTTTATTTTGAGGACTCTGTATCCTGTAAATGTGTTTCCCGTGTAAAACCCATTCTGTTCCTGGGCCATAAGTCGGTAGTTCTGTGTAATGTTGCTGTTTAGCTTACCTAGCTGGTACAACGATACAAGTGTGGCTAGAGGGAGCGGAGTCAACATTACGAGTGGCGAATTTACTCCCGCCTCCGTACCAGATTTGAGCCACCCAGACCGATGGTGGGCGGACCAACTGTCAATCATTTTCAATTACAGCCAATCATGTAGCGCATGCTCGTTGTGCATGCGATTTCACGGCTAGATTATTTCACCTTTTGGTTGTCTGGTTTCATGAATAGTCTTCTGACTTTAGCCTTAAGATTAAAAAGGCCAAAGCAAAACAAACAAATACACTCCATACAGTCCCCGCTGCTGCTGAAATAGGCCATTAGGAGCATTAGGATTAAAACCTGGTGCTTCTGCTTTCTAAAGGGAATTGGCTTAAGACCATTAAAGACCACTGGTGCCCTGTAGAACACCTTTACATCATATTAGGGAACCATTAAATCTGTCTGGAATCAGTCTCAGGTCGTCTGTTAGACAATTAGAATCCATTATACTGTGTTATTAACCTATCAAGAGAAATCCAAACACAATACAAAACTTCCAGGAACCATCAGAAACATTTTATGGTTTCTATGTTTTATTCAGATGTATATATTTAGCATACTGTGTATAAACAATTTGAATATTTATTATATAGTAATATGTTTACCTATTCCCATCTTATCGCGTGGTACATTCTATCATACAATTATATAACATTATTTTTGTGATCCTGTTTTTCTTTAAATATTTTTTGTGATTTGTATTTATTTTTAATCTATTCATTGCTAAGGGCATGTAAGGCTTTTTTCCCCTCATATTTATGCCTATTTTACCATCATTAACACAGCATATAAAAACTCAGAGGACATGTCTAGGTTCACTGGTGGGTTTGGATAGTAAATCATATGGCTATATTTGTATTGTAGACAAAGTGACCTGGTTCCCATCAGCACCACTATAAAGAAATCTGCAAGTCTGTCAAATCTTCTCTACATTAATAATTTCACATCAAATCACTCTTAAAGGCTCTGTTTACATTTCAACCAGTGGATTATTCAGTGGTCTGAATCCCCTTTAGGAACAGTTAAAATACCTGTAGTAGAAAACTGGAGCCTTAAAGGACTGTTACTGACAGTAATCACTGTTTTTTGGAAGCATTGTCTTTTCCTAAACCAGATTCTTCATCAGATTTATTCCCTTTATTAATTATAGGAATCGTCTAAATTTGTCCAATGGATCTGGATAATAATAAATGAATATTTTGTATCATATGCCTTTTTGACAGCTGTTTAAGACTAACTACAATAATAATAAAAAAGATCATCAGCACCATATATGCAGATAAGCCAGCGAGCCTCCTGCACATAAATTCAGCACCTCCATAGTAGCTACGCAGAAACATCTCCATTTCGGTGACTCAAAGGGACAGCATAAACATAGCACGTCTAGCAGACATGGCTTCCATTCTACCACCAATGTAATTAAAGTCCTCATCTTGTCCTGCTATTGTATCATTACTGTCTGAAGACCATTTGGATGCGCTTACTTATTACTCACCAGATACTAAGTATAGCCTTGCTGTAGCAGCGCGGAGATGGCAGCCAGCTGCAGATTGCCCTCTTGTTCTCAGACTCTGAGACTATCTCAGACTGAGGATACTCTATCACTCAGCAAGTTATATTTTGGGGAGCCTGATTTACAAGTCAGAGACATTGGGCCTGGACTAGAAGACGTGTACTGCATTATTTTTGTAGTTGTTGTTGTTTGAGCCACAGAGACACCTAATGTTAGTCTCATTACAATCAATAAGACCAAGCTTTGTCAGAGACAGGCAACACACTTACACTCAAAATGACCATTAACTCTTAAATCTAAGGTGGTTGTTGTTCTCTGTGGAAAACATTTCAAAAATCAATGTATTTTGCGTTTTTTTAAATCAGAAAACATTTGGAATACTTTTTCTAGAGTGAAAATCAGACATCCTAATGGCTTTCACAGGGACACACTGCTTTTGGTGAATTTGTTCCTAAATGCTGGCAGTTGTGCAATTCTTATTTGACCTGACACTCAAAGATGTTATATGGCCTGTGGAAGCTAACGTCATATTTACTTTTAGTTATCTCACTGATTATATTAATCTGACTGGAGACAATAATGGATTAGATCTTTAAAATTTATTTTATGAATAATTATACATGCAGCTGTGTGCGAAGGTTACCTCTGGTAAAATGACATGCTTTGTTGGTTTCTGAAATGAAAATAATTTAACACATCATGTACCTAAATAGGACATTTCTCTGCTCATTTTAGATCAATCAATCAATCAATATTTATTTGTATAGCACTTTTTACAACTAACGTTGTCTCGAAGCAGTTTCACAGAAAATCAGTTTGTATAAAAGAAAAAAAAACAGGAAAAGGAAATCCGGGTCCAAGCCCCCCATGAGCAAGCCAGAAGCAACTGTGGCAAGGAAAAACTCCTCCTCCTCCTCCTCCTCCTCCTCCATCCTCCTCAGGTCGATCCCGGATGAAGAGAGAAAGAAAGAACTAACGGGACAAGCAGCTTAGAACATCTATTAGATACATCTCATTTTAGAGCATATATATGCCACATTTTTTGTCCATGCTACGTTTTATGTTTGAAGTTCCCCCCCAGTATGTAAAATACAGCAAATAAACAATAATCGTGTATTAAAATGTGTAACCTAAAACAAAACATATGGTCTAATGGAGGTCAGGGGGTTTAGTCTGAAAACTTTTAGAATTCTTTTTTCTGCAGTAAGATACAGTGAAAGCTGGAGGCCCTGTTGACTCTTACTGAACCACACTGCTTGTACAAATTCTGAAAAAATGTAGCGTCTGGCATTTGGCTTTTGTGAACATGGACATGCTGAAGCACCAGATTCAAAAAGATCCGCTTCAGCCAGCGCTGGTCAGTGTTTGTCTGCTGCTTCTGGTTCAGTAAAAGAGCTTGTGCCTTAAGGACTATGTTTCCCATGTCTTTGTCTGTGCACCTACAATGCATTTGTTGTCAAAAGTGGAATTGCCCCCTAGCAGTCTAGAGGGGTATGGCACTATCACAAACTCAAAGATGTACAGTGTAGAAGACCTAGCCTGGCCAACAACAGAGGAACAAAGAGGCAGCATGGAGGGGACAGCGAAGAAGCCACAAGGACCAGTAGTAGAGCCTCGCGGAGGATCAAGTTTGATGACTCAGCGTTCAGCAGGGCAGCTAAAAGTGTCGGTGCAGGAGGCTTTCTTGGTACACTACTGCTAAAGAAGCTGGATAGTACAAGTGGTTTGATGCACTGGTCAGTCTTTACAGCTGTGGTAAGGAGTGCCACTGCACTGGAGAGGAGAATGAAGCACTTTGTGTTTCTGCTCTGACATTGTGTGGGAGCAGGACACAGCCCAAGTGGACTGGCAGCACGCATGGTTGAGAATGCACCCCATGGTATGTGTCTCTACCTGCTGAAACATTTGCGGTGGAGAGGCTGCTAGAGAGATGGTGTTGTGCAGCATGTTACTGGGTGTCCGGATTTTTTAAGGTCACCGGGAGTTTGTGACCATTGAGTTGGAGGGAGTTCTGGTATTGACTTGAAGAAGATAAGGGCTCTGTGTATCCACTGGTAATGAAAAGTGTGTGGTTAGAACTGACCTGCTGGTTTAGTATAAAAGCATCTTTTTCCTCATGCCAGTGCTACAATACTGCTAATGTACCAACAGCTGCACTGCCATTTCCATCATTCGGTAAGGCCTGATAAAGAATACATTGCATATAAATCTCAGAACTTGCCTAGGACTACTTTACTTTCATCTGAATTCATTACTATACAAGACAATTCATTTTCCCTTATTCTGAGGTAACAACTGGTACAGCCACAATACCCACTGTTGACTTATAGTAAATTGTTTTTATGTTTAAAAATTTGGTGAATATGTTCCTTCAAAATGCTTGCAGTTGTGCAGTTCTTATTTGAACCTGACACTAAAAGGTGTATTACGTCCTGTGGAAGCTAACGTTCATATCGTGCTTTTAGACATTTCACACATTAAATTAACCTGACTGGAGACAGTAATGGATTAGCCCTTGAAATGAAATAAAATTAAATGTAATTAATAATTACATATGGACCTGTATGCAAAGGTTTTCACACCCTTGGTAAAATGACATTGTTTTGTTGGTTTTGAAACTGAAAATAATTGTACACATCATGTACTTAAATATGGCATTTTCTGCTAATTGTAGAGCACATATTTGCCACAACTGTTTTTTTATTTTTTTCCTCAATACGTTAAATTCCACAAACAAACCGTAATTATGCATTAAAATGTGTTAAAACATGCAAACTTATTTCCACACGCATATGATTGCATTACTAAGGAGCAGGTAGGTATCCTGCACCAAACAAGTCTTTTCTTTTACACACTAGAGCCTAAAGAGGGTCCTTTCCACAAGGCGAGCAGATTTTTCTCCGTCAGCGTGGCTACTGATTTGTGCCTCGGAGGCCCTCTCAAGGCCACAGAGCTAAATCCTATTGAAGGAACTATAAACCCTCGAGGCGGACACTGAGCCAGTGCAAAAAAAGCACAGTGGAGGGTAGTGCTGTCTCATCAGAGGGGCCCAGTGTGCGATTTTGGGACATGCATGAATAACAGCTTCAGGCCCTCTGCCTTAGGGCTGGAGCATAAGCCTGCAGCTCTGCAACGCTTAAACGGCACTTAGGCCATTATTCAGGTCTGGTGAGTGTCCGGAGGATGGATGGGATTTTGAGGAGTTACATCCAAGTGCTGATTTCAGGTTTGCTGTGCTATAACGAAAGGTATGGACCAGCTGTCATCAGTTGGAGTGTAAAACGCTGTGTAATTCTCTACCAATAATTCATTACCCTAATTATTATCTAAAACAATGCATAAAATATCTATCATGAACATAATTGTCATTAATCCATGCAGTAACAGCAAACATTTCCAGAAATATATAATGAAGATATAAAGACAGTGTAAGAATGAAGATAGTGTATATATATATATACACACACTCTATCTTCATGCAAGATGTAGATTATAGATAATAGATTAATACAGTGTTTATGAACAGCAGATCTACTCTGTATTATATAGGTGGCTGGAATATCTAGAATACATTATGAAAGGTACCAGAAAGGGTCTTCTGTAGGACTATTAGTGAGGTTAAGGGAAGAACTTTGTGAGGGCAAGTGTATGGGCTCTGACCCTTCTGCCCATTGTTGTGGAATATGCTCTTGCCATCAGGGAAGAAAAAAATCCATTGATGGAATAACCTGGTCAGCTGAATTCGTATTACTGCCACATAACATTGCTGAGCTTGAACCTGACCAGCTGAAGAAACCCCAGGTCAACATTGTCTCCACAGCCTTGTACAATGGACAGCGTACATGATGCTAGACCAGAATCACATTATACTTCTACTTTCAAACATAGGAACCAAAAGTGGTTCTTTTTGGCCCCACTTAAAGGACTCCACGTAAGATATCTCTACTTGTAGGTGAATGTAAAAAGGACTACACAAAGGTTTTCCTATCAAACTGTGACAATAATATGACTTATCACACAAGAAGCAGCACCACCACACTGATTTTTTTGTGAACGGAGAAAAATCATTTATTCAGTGCCATGTAAAAATGGTGGGTTACAAAATGGACGTCCACAGGGTCGCAGTGAATCATCACCTCATCACAGTCAGCATCTGAACTTTCATACAGGCCTAAGATTAAGTGTCTTGATAAAGTACATCTCTGAGCTTACTCTCATACAAAGCAGCACCCAGCTGAGCTTAAACGTCATCTGCACCCAGCAACGTGTGACTGGGCTTTTGGAAGTCTTAGCTATTTTTCCATTTTGCCTTTGATTTAAACTAGAAAACTTTTTACATATTATTCTATATCCTATGAAAAACTTGTCTGGAATGAGCAAGAAGATAATGACATGTAGAAGAAAGTCCATAGGAATTTTCCACTGGCAAACACGTTTCATATACATTTGATCCCATACATACAGCTGAGGAATATTTAGGAATCATTCAGTGTTTTTTGTACAAAAATCCTTTCGGGGCTAAATATGAAATCGGGGCTAAATCTGAAAATAAAAATAAAAATCAAGGACTCACAACTGTGAACAAAATAACTGTATCCTGGCAGGTGAAACTAGTCTTAAATCTAGTTGATGTATCTAATAAAACTTAATTATAGATTATGTAACTTACTTTTAGGCATGTATTACTTTCTTTAGTGCTTAAGTCAAGTGATCTCACAATATTAGCAGATACATTTACTAGTCTTGGGAAATATATCTGAAAGCAGCTACTAATACAGAGAGATCATTTCACTAAAATCACCTAATAAGTAATAAAAGTAGTATAAAGTTTTGAAATATAGTCAAATAACCTTATAATAAGTTATGCCAGTCTCAGCATGATAAATTCTACATATGTTGACTAGATTTAAGTCATTTGTTTTGCATTGTAATCTTTTGTTGTGGATGTAATTGGTTTATTTTAGTGTCACACTTGCACACTTTTATTGTGTATATACAAGCAATTTAAGCTGCATTAACGTGCTAACTAAAATAGCACAGAAAAAAGAAAGTGTTCTGTTTTTTCTGTTTCGAATTCATAATGTAGTTACATTTACTGCAAAATAAATATTTATAGTAAATTCTATTACTTTGAGCCTTCTCTGCCCCTCGGATTCTCGGATGAAAACTGAAGCAAAAAACCAAACAGGTACACAAAAATATGTAGCTAAAACTGGTTAAATATAGCAATTAAGACGTCTTATAAAGAAACATTAATAAACAAAAAACAACAAAAAACAAAACAACATAAACAACCAACATTTCATATACAATTTTTTATATGGATACAATTAAAAACCCTGCCTCTCTCGGTTGGCCTCTCTTCTCTGGTTCAACTTGAAAAATATGTGCCAATGCCCAGAAACATAGCCACTGCTACTGTCTCTTTGGCATTACAGAGGGAACCAAAGGATAATGGGCAGGCTCTGTGCCATGCAAACCCAGCTCCTGTCTTTCTCTTTTTCTATATTTATTTTCTTTTTCTCATATTTTAGAAGCAGGGCACTCGTGGGTAAAAAAATGTCCTAGTTGGACAGTTAGCGTACGTTTGCCTAGCTCTATGGGACACGCGGGTTGTTTACTTCTTGGATGGTGTGATGTAGCTGTTCTCGATGCACAGCACTATGTATGATCCAGAGCAGCTGCTGGGCGTCTGCTGGAGGAGCTGTCCGGCTTGCAGAGACGAGGCCAGACCCATCACCGCGTGGTCTGACGTCCGCCATGTCTCACAGTAGTTATCTGTCTGGCGGTGACCCTTACCATTAGAGCCATGCCAGATCATCTTCTCTGGCCTAGAGAGCAGGAAAAAACAACAGGTAAAATTCCTGCATTTCACACGAAGAGTGGAGAAACAATAGAGAGGAAAAGGAACAATGGGTGGTGTCCTGCTTGAAGGTGACCCAGGTACTGTATAGCACAGAAATGCTTATGCTTCAGTTTAGGAACTTCCAAATACAGGCTGAATGTGGAAAAAGGTTCATACTTAAAGGGGACTTCAACTGATGTTTGAACGTTTTCCACATAGTGGTGTGAAATGTGCCATTCCAGAGACACTGGAAGTCAGAATCATTCACCACACAAAATGATGTTACATGGTTAAACTGAACACACAGCCCAATGTCCCAGACGTTGTTTGATGATACTTCTGATATAAGCTTTGGCCTTAAGCAGGGCTGCCTGGGGCAGTAAGGGCTATATGCCTTGCCCAAGGACACAAACATGTATATCTAGTCAATCATGGGATTTGAACTCATGACCTTCTGGTTCTGGGCTTACCTCCCATATCCAAGCTACCCGTTACCCTTTAAACCTGGTAGAGCCACATCATATTCACTAGCATTGTAGCTAAATCTGGACATGTACTGTTCAATACTAAAACTAAATAATTGACGGGTTCCTGGTTTGGCCAGGAGAAGAAGAAGCTCCAACTGGTACAGAAACTTTTACGTTATGTGGAGGTTCTTTAAACTTCCCAAGAGTTATTTAAAGAACTAAAGCTGATGGGGTAACCAAAAGTGGTTCTTCTGTGGAATTGCTTCATGCAGCCCTTCCTGACATCTTTATTTTTAGGACTGCACATTAATGCATTTTATTTGGGGTACACTCACCATATAGATGCACTTCCTATGAATATAACTGCTGACTGTAGCCCATCTGTTGCTAGGCACATTTTTATGTGTCTGCTGAGTTCTGTTGCATGTTGAATGCCAAGGTCAAATGTCTTACCATGCGCTGTCCCTGAGGATATCTCTGCCATCGAATGAGTAGATGGGAGCATTGCTCTTCATCCTGCCCTCCGAATCTCCAAACAGGGACTCCCAGCTGCTGAACAACACTTGGTCCTGAAAAAGAGAACATCATTCAGCTGTGAGCCGTTACGTTACTGCTTTCAGTGTTTTCCCCCCTAATGTAACTGATTCAGCAAGCAAAGGGCTTATAAGCCTGGGGAAGAGAAAAAACACTACAGTGCACCGGAGACACATGTGGAAAATCTCCAATCAGACAAATCCAAAATAAAAAAACTAAATTTCTGCTGAATAAATTTAAGCCTCTGAACTGCCCACACTTAAGCCCCTTACCTTCGTTACTCTCTTACTCTTATCAGTTTCAGAGTAGCAGACCTACGTGAATAATTTGTAGTAGTTCCTAAATGATATGTCTAAAGATAATAAGCCTTAACAACGTGTTCATTTTTGCCACTGGGATTTAAATTTAAATGTAGATTAAATGATGGATGACGTTTCTAACTGTTGGTCCAGGTTTAACAGCAGATGTACCTTGAGGTTGACGATGGGCAGCGTGTGCCTGTCAGACTTGCGAACGATGCTGTACAGATCCTGTAGTTTGGAGGACAGGAAGGCCCTGAACGTGCCTTTCAAGCCCGCAGCCCGTGCCTGTTGGAAACACAGGAAGTCGGCCCCACGGATGCCCCGCATGTTTCCCACCTGTGGGCTGTTCAGGGCGATCAGGTGCAGCTGTTCACACAGAGAACGAGCATGGGATTTAAAGCAGGCAAACCCAACCAAATCAGAACTAGAACCAGCAATACTACTGCAAATAGAGTTCATTACAGCACAAGAGGCCGACACTGAACACTTACAGTCATTTTAAGAGATGTACTTCACTTGCAAAGCATGCTACCAACTTTAAGAGCATGAGTCAGAAAGGAAAGCATGCAGGATGACCTTATATAGTCAGTCAGGTACAGAGATATGGCCTGTCCTTGCCTACATCACTACTCCAAAACGTTCTCATGCCTCTCACCGTGTTCTAGTATGTTCTCCCCTCTTTTTTTTACACCATGCTTGACTGGGCTTTTGCCAGTCAAGGTGTTCCAGAAAGTTCTGCTCATATTTACTCTGTTCTACAAGTTTCCATTCATACTGCTGTAGAATGCCCTCATTCATACTTCTCTAGAACATCTCCCCTATTGGCACTCTTCTAGAATCTTCTCCCCATAGCATATTCTCTCCAATACACACAACTCCAGAATGTTCTCCCCTCCATTCACACCATACTAGAATGGTCTCCCGCCAGTCACACTGTCTAATGTTCTCCCCATATTTACTCTGTTCTAATATGTTCTTCCCATTCACACCATTCTCCCAACATGCTCTTTTTTCCATTCAGACTATTCTAGAATAAAAGGGTTCCACAAACAAACAAAAGCAGATGTGTTATGTCCTCACCCCTGGTCCAGATGTATGAGTATGTCCTTCAGGCTGAACAACGGGTTGGCTGGGTCTGCGGACAGGGGTGATGGGAGACCACTCTGGCTGCACAGGGCTGTACCGCTGATCCGTGTGGGTTTGGTACCTAGTGTCCGGCTGGGGCTGGTACCTAGTGTCCGGCTGAGGTTGGTACCGAGGGTCTGGCTGGGGAACGTACCTGGGATCTGGGTGAGAGGGGTAGCGTTGGTCGTAGCGGGTGTCGGACGTCTGAGGTGGCTCCCTCCCCGGCCTCTCTGCCGGGTGGTGAACTGGAGGATCAACTGGCTGGGTGGCGGATCCACCGTGGGAGAAATGCTCTGCACCATTATTGGCTGAGTGGTCCTGGGAGTAGTGAACGACTGGCGGTGGTTGCACTGCTGCCACCTCATTGTTCTGGAAAGAATGTCACCAAGGCACAGCTGTAACTTCATGCAACAGCAAGCTGCTGTTACGTCGATTCACAGCCAGACGCATAGTTTAATGCTAATGTGGTTTCTAAAGTAATAGCCAGGGCTGACAAAGTTAGCATGCTCTTTATTCAGATATAAAACCACTTACCGAATCTCTGTAGAAGGAGCTATAGTCTCCGAGCTGGAAGTGAGCAGAATGTCGTGTTTAAATATGTATCAAAGAACAACTGTTGTTACATGTCAGTGGACGGATTTATAAGACAAGCCTTATATTAGAATGTACAGCTTAATGCACAGTACCATGACTTGTCTGATGCCGTCCCGGACTCTGATATAGAGATCACTTTTATCCGTGATATAGATGAGAGTTCCTTCTGAATGTCTAGGTGCTGTTGCAAGCAGCAAATCATATGACCTCAGTATCGTGACCTATAAAATATTACAGAATATGTTACACAATGTTACTGGACCAGAAAAGTGTGTGGATTTTCAGTCACGTTGCACATCTAAGGTAGACGCTATACCAATATGAGCAAATATAAGTTCTTCCAGTGTGCCCCTTACCCCAGTGCTTTGGCCAGGTGGTCCAGGTGGACCAGGGGGACCAGGAGGGCCAGGAATGGTGAGTGCTGAATGATAGAAAACATGGAAAACATCAAATATGTGGGGAAACTCCACATTTTGTTGGTTGAACTTAACATTTTTAATTTGCTTGTATAACTCACAGGGTCTGTACGCTCCGGGTAAAGAGGGTGAACCAGGTGGTCCAGGAGGTCCAGGTGGTCCTGGGTTTCCTTGCCGTCCTTCATAACCAACACCAGCAGGCCCTGGTGGACCCTGGGGACCAGGGGGCCCTCTGATCGAATCTCCTTTGGGACCCTAAAAATATCAACATAATCTTCTAATCTACCCTTCTGTAACTCAGCTCAGGTACATATTTTTGAAAATAGAGCTTAACTCAAAAAACAGCCTGGGCTCAAACAGCCCCTAAATTTCAACGTAATGGTCCAGGCCAAACTATTGTAGGTTGAGTAGGCTGATGTATGACATCACAAAAACAAAAAATTAATGCAGCGTTGTTTACACATATGGATGCACAGTGAACAGTACATTTGAACCCTAAGCCATGTAAACACTAGGGTTTTCCATGATATGTGGGCTTTAATACATGCTTCAGTCATGTTATTGAAAGGGTGTTGGCCTTATCATCCCTGAATACATTTTGCTTTCCAACCCCCGTCCTATAGTTCTTACAGGAAGTCCAGGGCTTCCGGGAGGTCCTGGTGGTCCCCCGACACTTCCGAAACGAGGATCATAGAAGCCGCCAGGCTCACCCTTCTCCCCTTTCACGCCTGCTTCGCCCTTCATTTCATTCTACAAACACATTGCACAACACACACTTTTACTCAGAATGCATATTGTAAGCAAACTGCTCTCCATAGAGATGTATAAGATGGACACAGTAACTGACCTTCAAGCTGTAAATGTCAAAGTCTACAGTGCCTAAAAAGATACAAAGGGTAAAGGATGTCACGTTAGTAAAATTACTGTAATTATTGTTTTTATTACTAAATTTGACCTGACCTGTGCACCAGTATGCCAGCAAAGCCACAACAGATGTTACTAAACATAAATACATTGAAAGTGCTCGGATTGTGATTAAGGTCTGTCAAAAAGAAGAGTGAGAATTCCTTACCTGGTGCTCCTGGGACACCAGGGACTCCGCGATCTCCCTTCTCTCCTTTCATAGCTATTGAAAAAACAGTCTGTAGTCAGTTGATCAGACAGTGGTGGTTAAGGGTTTAAGTTGATGGTTAATGCCACTGTGAGTAAGATGTTCAAAACCCCAAGATGCTTCATCAAAAAGGGAACAAATGCCTTCATCACCAGCTTTCTGCCACTACAGTTCTTTAGAACTGCAGCAGCATTATCTTTTAATTCATCAGATTTGCTTCAGGACTTTTCCTAAACAACATAAAAATTTGCAAGTATGCAAAACAGCTCACCTGGATACGTCCTTCCGCTATCTTCATATCTCTAAAAGGAAGGGCAAAAAGATTGGAACTGTGCTACTGCTGCTTTGAAAACGGTTAAGGTAATCAATCCTATTCCTCTTCGCTTGTTCAGCATGTAAAGCAATTTTCACGCCTGAATTACAGCATATCTGATATAAAACAAGAACTTACACCAAATCTGTCCAGAGGCACGGAGGGACCCGGGGGACCAGGTGGCCCTGGAGGGCCCGGTGGACCCTGTAAAAGATGCAAAATAAGGCTGTTAAGCAAAGCAGTTCTCTTGGCATATAGCAAATATGTGCATTGCGCCTTTGCTGCAGATGATGTTCTTACAGGGTAGCTGTATCCCGCTCCCGAGCTTGGCTCTCCTTTTTCTCCTTTATATCCGTTCACACCTGGGCGACCCTGCAGTGACACCAGAAGGTTACTTAGTCAAAACCCCTAACCATGAAAAATTCAAACACAAAGCCATGACGTCTTTCAACATCGGGCTTTATAAACAAAGGACTCACAGGCCTTCCTGGCATTCCGATCTCCCCCTTCAAGCCGGGAGGACCATATGGCCCCTGTGCAAGAACACAGCCAGACAGGAATGTTAATTACAATGTTAACATTGTCATTTCATCAAACCAGATACCAAGATCATTTCAAACTCACAGTGGGTCCTACTGGTCCAGAGGGTCCTCTGTCACCCTACAAGAATAAAGCAGACATTTGAAAACCATGAAGAGAAAAAGCTACAGGTGTCATTTTATTGTCATTATTTCTTACTGGTATCTCATTGAAGCATATGATCGAAAGAGTGGATTCTACACTTTCAATCAGTAGTACATTTGTGTATAAGTAGTAGAAGAAATGCTTTATTAAGGTTCCTGTGCTTTATGATCTTTCCCAAGTTTTGTGCTGTTCTGTGACACAAATGGAACAAAAGCTCAGACTAAAGTTTGTAGATACAGAATGTAAATCAAATGTAATTCATTGTGCAACTTGAATAATTCTATAATCACATCAAAACTGTACAGCAAAACTGGATAACTACACTTCTTAAGGTCTAAAGCTGTATATGCTTTTTTATGGAATCCTGTCTTCCTTATAAAATATGGTGATCTGGTTAATTTACTGCAATATCCACCAAGGCTCCTCCTGCCTGTATGTATATATATATATATATATATATAAATATGTGCGATATGTATAGTACTGTGATACTGCAATTTTCTGGGAGTCTGGGAGCCTGCCCTTAGTGGAAACAGCTGGGTTTGTGATTCTATGGGAGGAACGAGGGATTAATAAACGACAGATAGAGGAGTGCGGGTCAGTATGGCTGTGGGTTAGTGCTTGGGGACCTCCGCTTAGTGTGTATGTGAAGTTACGCGCCTTTCGGGCGAACGAAACAGCCAGCTTTAGGTGTGTCTAGAAATGACTGGGACTCTATGGGAGGAACAAGGGATGCTTCGCCCTGGGCCATTGTATCCAATTTCGAGTGTCTAGGTTGAGCAGGAGTACGTAGACAAACAATTTTTCATCCTATTCATTCTCTAGGGGAGGAAAAAGTGATGCAAAAAGACGAGTGCGGGTCAATCCAACACTGAATTCCAATTTATGTAGTGTATCCGTTTTGGTGCCTCTAGGTTGAGCGGAAGTAGGGTAGATATGCAGGCGTTTTTCGATCCCATTCATTCTCTATGGGAAAAATTCTGGAAAAATTCCTTCCTACTCGGAATCCGTGCATCCGATCAAAAAAGCTGTATACAAGCCCACATCAGCGTATCATACCGGATAATATTGAGTTGGAACGGAGTCGATATTTCAAAAACTGCGGGACGAGTTACGTGGCAAAGAAACGTGGCAAAATAAGAATAAAGAAAAAAATTATAATATAAATCGGTACAGTATAGTGTATAATATAGTATAGTATAGTAGTATAGTCTATAAACAGTATAGTGCTTTGCAATGCGCAACCATAATAACAATATAACAAAAAAGTGTTACCTGATCTCATCTATATCTTAAAATTGCCTTTGTGTTGCATACTGAACTTTAGAAAATTTGCTGAGCACATATTGAAATATAGTTGTGTATGTTTTTAACTAGTGATTCTAACTAGATTCTACACAGTTTTAAAATTGTGTCAACATTTAAACATTACATAAAACAAGTAATAAATAAACGACAGTGATAAATTGTATACAAGCCATTCAACTTAATACTTGCCATTTTTTAACAGCCATGATTTTAAGATCTGTGTTTTGGAATTGACCCTAAACTTCCACCTGGCTGAGGAACAGCTGCTTTCTCAGGTGAAATATTGCTTAGAGTTGAAATAATTAAAAACAGTATCAAATTTTGCTATTATCAACAGTGGACAGCAAAACAATTTTGATGTCCCTTTTTTATTAGTGGACATCAAAACAATACCCCTGTCATGTAGCTGGGAGAACTTGTTTTAGTGTCTAAGTTATAAGTCTACTATTAATGTTTAAGCAATCACCTTTAGACCTGCCAGTCCACCAAGATAAAGAGGGCTTCCATCAGGTCCAATAACCATACCAGGTTCTCCTTTCTCACCCTGGAAACAAAAATGCACATAAATGGAGGTTGTAATACCAATATTAATGTAATGGTTGTAATTAAGGGATGTTCTTGGAAAAAAGTAGGATTCAAACTAAAATCAAACAGTGTGACTGACCTTCAGACCGTAACCTGGAGGACCGGGGTCTCCCCTCTCACCTTTCGGTCCCATTGGGCCCTTTATCGAGACAGACATTAACACTGTGATTGAGCCAGTGTTTCATTTGATGTTTAGGTAGATGTGAAAGAATTGCACTGCGTGGCAAACCACTAAAGCACTCTGCACTTACCGGGAATCCAGCTTGACCAGGAAGGCCAGGTACACCCTAAACACACGAACAGTCAGACTTAATACACTAGAAACACTACATCATTTACATGTAGGGTGTTCATAATTTGTGGCCCAGTGGAAGGATAATCTGAGCATACAAATACCCCCAAATCCCCCAAAAGGATCATTTCAGGTGACGATCACACATAAATGTCAGCATAAAAGAAAATATCTGACATTCTCTGTAGCCAGAGGCAGAGCAAGGCCAGACCCAGAGGTCTTTCATTTTCTTTTGTTCTCTCTTTCATTTGAAAGTGATATGGCCACTAATGTATTCTGAAAAGGCAAACATTCCTTTTTGCAGAATTTCCCTCAGCATGTCTCTCTCCCGCACCCCCCTTCACCCCACCAGCACACAAACAGACTCGGTAACACCTGTTAGAACGGTTGTTTCTCATGCAGGCATCATAATAATAACAAGGCAAGACATCAAATTAATAGGTGCTCTCTGAAAAGCAAGACAGCATTTTGAAATTATTGGTTATAATAATAATAATACGGCTATCACTGAGCAGACATGAAAAACCAGCTGTGACAGCAATTATGTGCTACAGCTGGAAACAGCTGGTACCCCCACTATAAGACAATAGGTGGATTGGCCTGCTCTTCTTTTTTGCTCAAAATGCCATTGTTTCATTAATAAGCAATAATATTTCCTAAATAAAATAAACCCAGTTATTGTAACACAATAGAGCATTTAAAAGAGTCTTACCTGCTCTGCAACCACTGCATCGTGCTGCAAAACAAACAATAAACATTTACTCAGCTATACTACACTACACCTACTGATATATGCACCCACTATGCACTTTATTAGGTACACAAACCTGTATCTGCACTTATTGTCCACTTATTGTCCAGTTCTACAGACTGTAGTCCCTCTGTTTCTCTAGATACTTTGCTAATGGTCAGGACCCCCACAGGACCACAACACAGCATGTATACTTTGGGGGTGGATCATTCTCAGCACTGCAGGGACAGTGATGTGGTGATAGTGTGTGAGTGCACCAGACACAGCAGTGCTGCTGGAGTGTTTAAACACCTCAGTGTCACTGCTGGACTGAGAATAGTCCACCAACCAAAACCATTCAGCACAACAGCATCCTGTGGGCAGCATCCTGTGGGTAGCATCCTGTGGGCAGTGTCCTGTGACCACTGAAGAAGGGCTAAGGATGACCAACACAAACTGAGCTATCGTCTCTGGCTTACAGGAGGTCCCTGTAAGGCAGGACTGTCTAATAGAGTGGACATTGAGTGGACACAGTGTTTAAAAGAATTATTATCAAAAATAATACTTACGCCCTCAGAAGACTGATAGATAACTTGTCCTGGAGGTCCAGGAGGTCCAGGTAGACCTGGAGGACCATGACCATCCCGACCTGGTTCACCCTATAGCACAGGCACATCAAACCATTTACAGCTTTATCAGATCAAGTTCTCCAATGTTGGTTAGTTTTTTAACCGACCAAGGAAATACTCACTCTCTCTCCTCTCTCTCCCCGATCACCTTTGGGTCCCTATAGGGCAAAACAAATCATATCACATGTCAGCCGGAGATTTTGGCAAACAAAGTTGATTGTGGAAATGAATGTGGAAATGGATGTGTCTATTTTGACACAATAGCATACTCTGTAATATTATAAGGTTATTCTAACCGGTTTCAGTGCACTGCAGACAACCATGGGGTACCACAAAATATAAAAGGAATGTGTTATACACAGAGCTTTAGACAGAGCTAGTCATCTTTCTCCATACCTGTGGTCCAGGAAATCCGTCCAGGCCAGGCCGGCCATCACTTCCCTGAAGTCCTTCACTGCCTTTCTCTCCTTTTAGTCCAGGCGAACCAGGTTTACCCTGCGGGTCACAATAAACACAAAACCGTTACTAAAAGACACTTCTGTGCAAAAGTCTTGGGTACCTGAGAACATTACACACAATAGCCATTCATGGGCAACATGTTTATTAGTGCTCAGGAAATGACTAATATTAGATCAAATAGCATTAATGCAAAGAATTGCTTTTATGTATCTCATGCATTTCAGTGTGTTTGCTTAATCTCTGAGAGAAGCTCAGAATCGTTTATAGTTCCCATTCAGTAGCTGAGTTGTCTTAATGAATACGATGATACACTATGTAAGATTTGGGAATTTGGTGACCTCACTGGTAAATGTGTAATTGCATGCAGTGAGGAACACTTTATAAGTTTGCTTGTGCTGCGGACCCCTTCATAGAGTAAATGAATATGCTGACCATGATCAGACTGAAAATCAAAGAGAACTTAGTCAATACTTAGTGAAGGACGTGTCTTCTGTGGATAAGTGGTACATGAAATGCCTACTAAACATTGAGTCACATTTTCTTTTTGAGCCACATCTTCTTCTTGAGCCAAAGACTCATGACGTAGTCTGGACAACCTGTAAAATCTGACCTGATGACTTTTTAATGTTTTATAGGGTGACAATGTGACATCTTTTCAGTAAAAAATATCTTGCACTGGACAAAACATCATCTTGTTTGGTTTCAAGCTCCTGCATATGGCAGTGCACAAAGGTTGATAAGGCTTTAAACACTTTCAGGGTGTGAGTGATGGGATTCATAGATTGAGACGAGGTAGTACAGTGCAGTGAATATCTTGTTTCATGTGTGGAAAATGGATCCAAAGCAGGTGTTAATGACTGGCTAAAATGAGTGACTGCATTTGGGCGTGGCCAAAGACCATAATGTGAAGGAAGTAGCTGAATCTGCAGGTGTATGGAAGTCATATGGGTCTATCAGCAGTGGCTAAAATCCCAGTCTACAGGGAACTCTCTTCAGAACTGTGCCAGGGAAGCCATCCACGAAATTTTTGAATGACTGAACACTGATGTGGCTACATCCAAAAACTTGTCCAGTGGACAAGTGGTTTTAAGCAAATCCATGTGATTGCTGTGGCAATAACGCGTTGGGAGCCAGGCGTTCGTTCTTTTAATTGACTTAAAAGACATTTTTTACAAGCAAAACGCAATTATTGTCCGGATAATATGTTTAAACCAGTTTGCTTAGGTGCTTAAGGCTTTTGCACTATATATCATTAGACAAATGTCTCAGTTAGTTTCAAAACAAACATATGAAATAAAAAGACTTACCTGAATACCTGGAATTCCGGGGGGACCCTGAAAATCAATTACAGTGATATAGAAGCCATTCATTTAACTGGAAATTGAGCAGTGATATTTAATATGTGTAATAACACTCTATATAAGTGATATTAACACTAACCTGTACTCCTGCAGGGCCTCTGACACCGGGCGTACCACTATAAATGCTTACACCAGAACCTTCCATATCATCCTGAAAACAGAGAGAAACCTCATTCTCAAATAAAGAAATACCTGATCTCTTAAAGCAGACATTATTACACCTTGTATGAAAACTACATAACATTGTTGGAAATCTGCTTAAAATCTTCATTATCTTCCTGCAATTTAAAAAAGCAGATCTAGTTGAATACTGTAATGTCCTTCTTAAAGCATTTTTTACAAAAAACTACATAACAAATGACGTATATTATGGTTATCATAGCTTATGAATATGAACAGTAGACAATCCACCCATTATCTGTTCTGAACCTAACATTGGGACAGCTATATGGAATCAATACTCACAAAGCCAGCATGGAAGCCTAGCCCTGGAGGTCCGGGAGGTCCTGGTGGTCCAACAGGTCCCATTGGGCCAGGAAGGCCAGCTAGCCCAGGCTCTCCTGCTTTCCCAGAAGGGCCAGGAGGTCCTTGTGCACCCTGAGGGAATGGAGGAAATGTGGGAATAATGGGTTAGAATACGTACCTACAATACCTACAATAATCGTATTAATGTAATGTATATGATTTATGTGGAAATGATGTACATATTTGAAAGAAGTAATTTGCATTACTTTATAGCTCAAACATACAATAATTTTTAAAGAGGTATTCCCTTGATGACTTTTTTCAATATTTCTGCATAATTTAGTAAAGTTAGGAATTTGATGCCTGATGTCTACGATTTTTGTGATAAGATTTTGGCCAAAATAGTAAACCAAAAAACATTTGCCTTTTCAGATTTCACTTTTTTATCAACATTAAAAGGATAACAAATTATATTTGGATAATAAATAAAATAGGTATAAAACACCTTGATTCCTATCACAGAAAAAAGTTAAGTTGCTTTATTTCACACCAAACCCATCCGTGACTGTAGGTTTTGATTGAATAATAGGTAATGCAGAACCTTCAAAAAATCAAGGGAATTACCCTTTTTAATGAAGAAAGCCAGATAAACGGAGTAATACAAGAAAGGAACACGTAACAAACAATAAGTATCATGGTGCTATAAAGTAGATGGGAATCAGAACAAACACTAAGGGGTATCAAGCCATACCACAAAAATTTCACACATGAATACTAAACAAGACCACAATGTAGCAAATGAAGAAACAAGTGATCAGCATTCTAAACGTAAATTGTCCTCGTTAGCCATAATTAACAATCACAGAACAAAATCAAAGCAATATCAAAAGCATTCTCATGAACATCCAAGATGCTCTAAAGCACTGGACACCAACCCTGGTCTACCTTCCTGAAGAGTTTACTTCCAACCACAACCTGCCACAGTTGCTCCGGCTCTTCAGAAGTATTTGACAGGCTGGATCAGATGCATTAGGGCTAGGTAAGGACACTGAATGCAGGTTGGAACTAAACTCTGTGGTAGATCTTCAGGAGGAGGCTTAGTGGCCACTGCCATAAAGGCTTATTTCCATCAGGCTGATAGAGTCCTGCTACCTTCCATGCTGAGAGTTTATCAGTGGAGGATGAAGAGAAGAAAGAGAAGGGCTCAAAGAGAGGCCGGAAAGTAGAGGCCTAAAACTAAAGAAAACACACACAGAGGAAAATCCTGAATGAAACGGCACCAGTGAGGTCTGAGAAGACTGTTCTGAGATTTAGGAATACAAAAGGTCAGCAGTTAACCCGCCAGTGTTTAGCCTTCAAACCCGGATTCTGCACTACTGTGCAAAGGTCAGGGACCACCTTCAACATTCAGTCATAAGTTATTCATTTTTCAGGAACTAGTTCTGGATGTAAGTTAATGCACTTGTATATGAGAGTGGGAAAACTAGGAGCAACCAGAACTGAAGTTGTAAAAAGGGAATGGGTACGAGTAAATGAGACTTCTAGTAACCACAAAAGATGTGACCACCAGGTAAGAGAAACAGGAAACAAATTTAAAAAATGAGTTCTTATGATAAAAGTTTGCTTGCCAAGAGCTTCAGCTATCATTACATTTTATCTTCCTGTCATTGACTACCGGTTCTTAAATGATCTAACCAGGAGCAGCACCTTCAACACAACTGACAAGAGGTTACAGTACTTTACACAGCAGAGCAGTGCTACTTCTCATGTTGGAGTAATGGAAGACCACAGACTACAGTGACTCAATATCGCCTCCTGAGGTACAAAGCGGTAATTGGAGAGGGGACGTGCTGGGGCTAGCTGGTTAGTATGCCAACTTCAGTAGTGGGCTAGCTTGTTAGCATGCAAATTATAGAAGATATCTCTGTTACACCACAGAGACATCATTGACATACCATCAAAACTGTTGATTCACACTCTATTGTTAATTTCAGATACCTCTGAAAATTTTAAAATAAACATATTAAAATGTTGCTCCTTTAATGAGCTGGGAATGAAATAAATCTAGGGCGCACCCTGACTTTTGCACAGTGCCACACGCAGCAGACTTAGGACTTCTGTGACTGAACAGTGCAGTCAAATACGTCACCAATACACTGTGAACACACTGCTAGTCTGAGTGTGTGTGTATCTAAAAGGGTTTCAGGAGTTTGCATCAGAATGTGTGTGCGTGTGTGCGTGTACTAACCTTTTCTCCCACTGCTCCAGGTAGGCCGAGCTCTCCAGCGTCGCCCTGCCGAGTGCGACACGAACGTGTTTAATATCACACACATGACTGACACTTCAGTGGCCTCACAGGAGCAGAATTAGGCCTGTCATGCAGTTTCAAATCCCATATAGGATTATCATCACCGGGTCTATTTTTAACATGCAAATTCTTCTTATCCAAAGGAAACTAATGGAAGTGAACCCACAGCTCTCCAAAAACTAGTAGGGGGCTCGGGGATTAAGGTGTTAATCCACTCCTACCTTCTCTCCTCTGGGGCCAGACTGGCCTGGTTTGCCGTCAGCACCCGGTGGTCCAGGAACCCCCTATGGAGCACAATGCACGATCGTATTAAAAAGAGGACGTTGCATGTCTGAGAATGGGGCAATGTGCACAATACCGACAGCAGAGAGTGAGGTTTAGGTGTACTGGGAGCTGAAATAGAGCTATATTATAGACTGGCTATGGGCCTGGGAGGACTGGACTTGTAAGAACAATCCCAGTGCAGGATATTGCAAAATGGTACACATACTGGTTTTCCGGGAGCTCCGTTCTGTCCAGGGGGACCAGGGGGGCCAAAGCCACCAGAGCCAGCAGATGTTGCAGTGCTGACAGGTCCTGCAGGTCCAGGGGGTCCAGGTGGTCCAGGTGGACCTGGGACGCCTGGCAATCCCTATTGAACATTGATGGGAAAACAGCACAGGCAGTGAAGAATTATTTCCTAATGTAATTAAACATAACTTTAATTTTATTTGGAATTATTTATACTGGTTCTTTAAGTGCCAACACAAAGTATCAAATCAAAAAGATGAAATAAAGAAAACAATTCACAAACACTCTTAAAAACCTGCCTTGTACAAATATGTAGTAACTGTAATAAATATATTCTTCTTCTATAGACTTTTATATGGATATACTGTATGTTAATATCCAGTTTCAATAAAACAAATCGATTGTTTAACACCACTTTAATAGAAGTTAAAAGTCCATGCTCCAAAAATACTTGTGCTGTAATCTTGGTGCCAACATAGCACTAGAAATCCTATAGGGATACTAGCATTTTCAGAAATGCTATAATGTTTCCTAATTTTTTCCATATTTAGAGCATCAATTGAAGATCTAGCTCTATTAGTTAGGGTTAGCCACTGATAACTATCACCATAATGACATAACAAACAAACACAATAACACTGTCAGTCTTTGGGCAACATGATGGTTTTGATGCTCCTGGTACATACAATGCACTCTTAACGTCCATTTCTAAAACAGAGATTTAGCCTAATCCTGGACTACGTTTTTTCTTTCAATTAAGATCCTCTATTCAGAATGTTGTGCAGTCCAGGACCAGGCTAAATCTGGTCTTGAAAAACTGACCCATGGACATCCCTTAGTCATCCCTGTGGCTCTAAATATCTACACCAACGTTAACATTAACTGCTGACAGTAACTTACCCGCAGACCTTCCAGATCACCGAAGCCAGAGCCCTCCATGTCCACAAATGTCTGCAGGTACCATAGAGATCATTCAGCATTAACAATCCTCCAGTTTCTCAAGTCTGCATATAAACCAAAAACCCAACACAAGCCACTGAAATATTCACTCTCTACATGGAACTCACAGGCCGGTCTGAACGAGACATTGGTCCTGGGGGTCCTGGAGGCCCTGGTGGTCCCCTGGGTCCTGGCTGTCCCTCACCCCTGTCACCCTGAAGTGTAAAAAAGAATAAAAAAAAAAGAAATTATTATTAAATTATTATAAATTATATTAAATTATTATTATTATTTGGGTAAAGACTTTTTACACCGCAGATTAACTCTGGCAAAGTATTATTATTGTAGTAAGCCAATCAGAAGTTAGCAGGCTAGTTGTTGGCGCTACAGTGAGACACCTACTGAAGTGAACACCATGAACTTCCTATAATTCTTGACATTAATGCTTGCCAAGATGGATCCTATTTTATTCCAGCAGCTCCTTTTTTGGACATTGCAACATGTTTTAACAATGAAAACTCACTTTTTCTCCTTTAGGTCCAGAGTCTCCTGGGGTTCCTGGGAAACCTTGGGGTCCAGCTGGACCCTAAAAAATTATGAGATTATAAATCAGTGCCACATAGTTGAGATTCTTGCTTAATTCTGAAGGTTAATGCTGTCTATAATTACAAAATCCATATATTAACCACAATGACAGTAGATATGAATTGGTTTGCCAATAAAGGAAGCTCCATAGGTTAAAAGCAAGAAAGGCAATATTATTTCAATTTCGTGCTTGTTAATCATGATCATTTCCCCCCATGCTAGAGGTGGGCACTAGTCCTGAAGGACCTCAGCACTACACAGTATGGGATTAAGTCATTAAGCCATAATAGAGTTAAATCTTTAATGTCACAGTAGTTATCATGCAGTCCTCTGATGCTTCAGTGCTAGCAGCCTTTGAATGTATAACGCCACTTGCCTTATACAGCATAAAGTATAGTCAGGAGGAAAGGAATACATGGAAATGGATTAGATAGCTTAAGGAGATAGTCATTTGAACACAGAGAAGTGCACTTGACCCCACATCCACATTGTATAAGTGTTCCATTATGGAATGCATTACTCAGGAGAACTTACAGCTTTTCCATCTTCGCCAGGGTCACCCTATAAAAGCACAGAAGGAGGAATATTTATATGGCACATTTGTCCAGACATGACCAACGGTGTCTGAGGTGGCCTATGCATTATGCTCCACGTCTCAAGGGCAGAATACAATGTGCCTTTGTGACACGCACTTACAGTTACATTAATTGCATTCACTGGGCATGACACCAAAGGGTATTGACATAGGCACTGCCCTCTGTACGACACTAACAAATGAGCAGGACATATATTAGTACATATTACACACATACAGAGCAGCGTTACGTTGCAGATGAGGAGATTCTTGTCATGAATGAAGGGCTTTAAGAAGAACCATTAAACAGTGGCTATTCCTGGCTGGTGTTCTTCACCTCTAGTTTAGGTGGCCACAGTAGAGTAGCCTAGCTCAGTGCAAGACATTCAGGGCCATGCAGCCATTAAATGTAGTACTATAGGCATCGACTTTACATTTATGGCTTATGCTGAGCAATTTACAACCTGGTCACGTCTCAGAGGCAGGTGAACACATTGCCCAAAGACTAATAGTAGGAGTGGGAATCTAACTTTGCGTCCTACATAGACACCAGCAGTAATGCCCACTGGTAAAACCAACCATCTTAGTCCTCCATCTAGAAATTCATTCAGATACATGTATGACATTTCTATAGCTACCTTGTTTGATACAGACCAGTTTTGTCTTCGGTTTGGTTCATTTTGACAGCTATGAACACTCTACCCATACTGAGCCATTAACCATATCCACAAAAAAAAGGTCCCAGTCCACTTTCAGGTATATTGGAATTCTATACTGGAATTCAGCAGCAGCATGTTTTTCACTTCTTCTACTAATATGTAAGCACTATACATGGCCAGTTTTAACATCATATGAGACACTCTAAGAAATCAATCTTGCAGTACAAACTGTAGTTCATAACATCAGAGTGACACATAATTAAACGAATCCAATATAAACATTAGGGCTGTACCCGACTCAGAATTTTGCCAGTCGAATCGGATTCGACTGTTCCTTCATGTTTTTCATTCATGTACATTATCTAGTAATCAGTAAGTCAATCTGCATACGGTTCAGATCTGATGTCCTCCTCATTTAGAAAGTCAGCAGAGTCACAGGAACATATTTCTGAACTAAAAGAGACGTGGCTATGATGATCGATCTGAACTGGAGCCTGATTTAATTACAGAATATCTGTAATTTTACTTCTTACAGCTTCTTCAGTAGCAGGACCCTTCGTCTTTCATCTCTCATAAATAATGAACTGCTAAATAAAACCAGATTAGTCCATATTTAAATTATTATTAGATGAAAAGAAGAATGGTAGACCTTAAACAGTTGAATTATTATAATAAATCATTATTTCTCTTTTATCGGGACTGTGCTTATCTTTAAATACAAAAAATCTTAACTGTAAACGAATAAATAAATATATCTGTAATTTAGATTCTAAAATAACAAAACAAACGTCTTCGGTCTGTTTTTTCTTCACCGCAAACAGCCGTTATGTCTAAAACGAAAGTCAGCTGACTCATTTGAAGCAGTGTTGGACGTCAGACTGAACGACGAGCATAATTAGGTTTAATTTGTTCAGACTGTCTTCTTCAAAAGCTCCTCCAGGCTTTTTCTGGGACATCGTTCCCCCCGTGTTTCTCAGCTTCACAGATTTAGCTTCCTTCAACGGTGAACCGCCAGCACATGTTGTCACGTGGATTTAATTTTTAGCAAGTATGCGTCATAGCCCAGCTAAAACTTTCATATATATATATATATATATATATATATATATGTATATATATATATATATATATATATATATATATATATATATATATATATATATATATATATATATATATATATATATATATATATATATTTATTATTCCCCTTTAATAATTATTAAAATGTATTTTTTAATTTTTAAAGTTATTGTGCATTCTTGTAAGCTTTGTAAGCTTGTCTGTTTTACGAGTCACTGTTGTCAGTCGACTTGGAGGTTCTGAGTCGACTTAAAGGGTCTCTGACTGACAATTCAACTCGTCAACTTCTAGAGGGCAGCCCTAATAAAGATGCAGTTATCAAGCAGGGCTTCTCTTCAACTGAAATATTAAAGGTGCTAAATAGTGTTTATTCAGTGTCATTTGGGTCCCTTAAACATTTCTTAATCAATGTTTTTTTACTGTGCAAGTTAAAATGAGATATGCAGATGATTCAAATCCATAGCTCATGTAAAGATATGATAATATACAGATAAAATGAACTATGTGTTTTTAAACTACTTACAGCTTCTCCGTCAGCTCCTGGCTTCCCAGGTGGGCCTGGAGGGCCTGCTGGTCCTGGTGGTCCCTTGGGTCCTGCAACCCTCTGAACTACAGACCCATCTCCTCTTTCTACCACATCAGCACTGGGGCCTGGAAGGCCAGGTGGGCCTGGTGGGCCAGGTGGTCCTTGGTCACCCTTTGGTCCAGGATAACCAAAACCTGCAACACCCTGAGAGGGTCAGAAAAAGAACGTGAGTTTCAGTCAGGCACAGGTGACAGAAGTACAAGGGGGGTGACAGACAGGTGATGGTTAGTTGTTTGCAAGTGAAAGAGTATTAAATATTATTTCAGAGGAAAAAGACTGAGCAGCCTTCTGAGCAGCAGAAGAAGGTCAATGATATGAAGATAAAGGCACATTAATAGATATCAGCCTGATTAGGGTACACACATCCTGCATAAGGCACTGGGTAATAGTAAGACCACCCTTCCTTTACACAATTCAGATGTGAAACGACCACTGAGCTTAAGTCATTAATTTTAAAGTTTCAGGAAAACATATATATTTAATAGAAAATGATCCAGAAATTTCAACATCCAAATATAATATCAACATTTTCAGTATTTGGTGTGTCCACTGTGGTGTCCATTCTTCGGTAGACTTGCTTTCAGCTTCTTAAAATCTTTCTTTAGGGATATTGTTCCACACCTCCAAAGTTTAGCCTTAGAAGCTGCATTTTCCTTATTTCAGTACCCTGCTAATCCCAAACACATTCAGTGATATTGAGGTCTGGACTCTGGGGCGGTCAGTCCATTGTTCTGGGAACACCAGCAGCTTCTTTGTTTAAGTAGCAAATGTTCTTTTTTGTCTATGGCCTTTTCTCAGGAATGGCTAATGGACAGCTGCATGTCCTTTCAGACTACTAAGGCTGAACAGACAGACCTGTGCACTGTTTATGTGGTGGTGACCTAACCTATCCGGAGTCCATCTTTTTTCACTTCAGCTCCTTTGACTCCCTCCCTCCTGCTGTGGGTGAATTATATAATATCTAATCCCTCCAGAAGTATCTCCAATAAAACAATCAATAACTTGATGGCCATATTAATAGGAAATTAAATGCATGAAGGGTGGGCTTTGATTAAACAGCACTGCAGACATTAGTCAAGGCTACAAGGGAAATATGCTATAACTCAGAATGTGCACAGTGTCTTTTATGACTGTAGCAATGTTCATATTTGGGGTTATGTAAGATGATTATCATACCTTCATTCCTTTTTCTCCTGAGCTACCCTGGGAAAACACATATTAAAGATGAATGTCTCCAACAAAGCTTAGTAGACATACTCTAGCAGACATTCTCAACATTCTGACGTCTCATGCTTGAGTTTAATGCTTTCTCAGCCTGGACCAATGAACGTATCAAGACAGCATTTAGCTCAAACATTTACACACGTAATAGGACATATATATTAGAATAACATTAATTAATTACAACATTCCATTTCCACATACTTTGTCTCCTTTAGGGCCTCCAGATCCTGTACCAGACCCTGCATCTCCCTTGGGTCCCTCTGGGCCGCGGTCACCTTTGGTTCCCTTCTCTCCCTTGTCCCCTTTCTCTCCTCGGGCACCTGTTGGGCCTGTAAATCAGCAGCAGTTAGAACTACGCTCAGAACAGACATGCAGCGCAGCTAATGGACTCAGTGGCACTTATAAACAGAAGGACAGTTAGCACAAAAGCATCTGGGAGAACATTCATCTGCTTAATCAAAGCTTCATCAAAAATGAATTCTTTTATCGAAATAAAAAGGCCCCCTTCCCGTTCAGGCCTAAAGTCAGCATATTCCTTAAGGAACACTTCATTTAAAGATGTTAATGTTGCTAATGATGCATGGAAGTGAACACAAAAGCCAGCCTTTAGCACAATCTGAATGCAATCAAGCTAACTGGTCTCATTTGGCTTTCACGCATAATTAGAAACATGGACATTTCTGACTGAAGTATTCCTTTAAGAAATATAGACAAATGCAGAAGCTCCTAAGCTGCAGCATCAGCACCGGGTTTAAAGTAACAGAAAGGGGAATTCCACTGATCCAAAACGTCGATATCATTTAAGCATCATGCAGAGTTGGATGAGAAATGCACCATTCTAGAAAAGCTTCTGGCTTCGGTTGGGCAAAAAGGAGCCAGACAGACAAACCCCTTTCCTGACAGAAGGTTATCACATAAAATTCCCATAAATTATAAAGAAAAAAAGAGAAAAAAAACCCTAAAGAACACTTTATCACTATTATCATTATTATGGTAATTCTGGATAGCTGGAGCTAAAGCCACGGCAAACATGAGTTCCTACTGCTACTAAATCTGTACATTTCTCCATAATGAGCCATTTCAGATTAAACCGACCTTTAGTGTGCATCACAGCAGATCTTGTAATATATTGGTGGAATTCCCCTGTAATAGTATGAGACAGCATTGCAATGCTGCGATCGCATGCAATATGTAATAAATACATAAATCAGTCAAAAGTGCTGCCAACAGCATTCAATCTCATCTACAAGCGTCTGATACTCCAGAAGCTCCAAAAGCTTTATACCAGCAATTCATGCACAGCGTCATGGAGAGAAGTCTGCTGGAGAGCACAGAGCACCCTTGCAGTTCATGCTCTGTGACCCACCTTGTGGGCCAGAAGGCCCAGGCCTGAGCTCCACTGAGTAACGTCCTTCATCAACTGAACCAGAAACTGTTTGGCCTTCGCTGCTTGTGATAGATGTATGGCGAGAGCCATCAGACGAGCCTGATGCTTTCCCAGAACCAGCAGCTGAGCTTGAAGTTCTTCTCGAATCAATAGATATGTTTGAAGTTCCTCTGCTATTGCCATCTTCAGATGAAAACGATGTTCGTCTGTCATCAGCTGAGCCAGAAGCTTGTCGAGAACCACTAAATGAGCCAGAAGTTTGTCGAGAACCATCATAAGAGCCAGAGGTTCGCCGAGAATCATCAGATGAGCCAGATGTTCGTTGAGAATTGTCATATGAGCCAGACGTTCGTCGAGAACCATCAAACGAGCCAGAAATTCGTCCAGACGCATCAACTGAGCCTGACATTCATTCAGAATTATTATCTGGACCCACTTGGAGTCTTTTCAAACACATGCTTAAATCATTCTGAAAGTCATTTTGAAATGTCACCTGCAGTCTTTTCCACTGTCGCTGCTATTTTAGTGTTAGTGTGATCGTTTTGTACTATTTAAAGTCACTGTATATTAAATAAACACATTTAAATTGTGCTTTTAAAACTATAAATCATCAGTTTATTCAGTGATACAGTGTGACATTATTACTTGTAACATGTGAGCTGAGGCTGAGTTAAAATAGACGCTACTGCCACTAGAGGGAGCTAAATTACTGAAAGATCCTCTCCATAAGCAGCCGCAGACCGCCCGAGGCTTGGGCTTGCCCAAATAGCAGCGATGCTGAGGTTTTCATTGCCCTCACAATGCTATAATTAGACACCAATTCTGACCAATGGTATCACATTTTCACCATGATCATCAAGTCTCGACTGGCACTTGCTGTATCTGTTTTGTCTTTTAGCATGACTCTACTTCCAAATCACACCTTTCTCTTTTAGGAAAAGAGAAATAAACCTTAAAACCATAGGAAAATAAAGCATATAACATTTTTTGCTTTCTCAAAGCATTGAAAATATAAGAATTTAAACATAGTGCCACTACACTTAGTAATTAGTGGGTTGTTCACAGGCTGCTGGGAGCAGCTTGGCCTGAGTTCTGGTCTGTGAAAACACTTACCTATCTCTATCTCTTTCCTCACTGTTTTCACATCGGTGTGGGTCACTGGTGGCACCTGTATAGGCCTGAGAGAGGGAGGTGTAGTCTGTAAAGGAAGAGGAAAAATACAGAGTGAGATTTCAGTTGCAGCATACAAACCAGAATGGTGAAGCAATGAGTATGCATTTTTGAAGTACACCATACAGCCATACACTATTTATGTCCATCTTTGTGCATATGTGACCTCTGTGTATTACGAACCTAGTGTTTGTGTATTCTGTGTGACCGGCTCTAAACATAAAAAGCAGCTACCCAGCATCCCCTGGGCTTTAGAGTGAAACTGGAATGCCGTGACATTGGCTCTGTGTCTGTGCATTCATTCCGGTACTGAAACCCCGAAGGGAGACAGGCTTAAAGGGCAACTTTACCAAAAACATCAATGCTGCTTACTGTGAATTTAAGCTGGTAGGGGCCGGTGAGCACCCAAGCATAAGATAACTGGCCCTCCTTCACTGATCTTTTATAGTTATGGCAGATTTATGCTCTATGATTTTTGCCAAAATTACTGCTGCCATAAACAGAACAGTAAACTGAGAAACCTCCAGTACCACTTTACTTGAACACTGCTATAGCACTGACATGACTACGGCATAAACATGTCAGGGCAAACATCATATTTTTTTTATTCAAAATTATTACTGTTTCATAATGTCATAATGTTTGATGTCATGATGGTGTACATTTACCAAAAATTAGCATGTGGCATTAAATGTCAGGACATCAAACATAATGGCATCTGCCATGACAATTAACACTAATGGCCAACTCATGCTGGTATACGACCCCAATGGTGGTCCTAGGATGGTGGCACTCACCATCTACAGTTACTGTTTCTGTGACTAGCAGCCTTAGGATCCTACATAAGAAACATGACCTCTGCTACAATACACATATAGCCACTAATGGGATAACGCATAACATGATCATGAATTTTGTGACAATGTAATGGTAATAATGGATGATCAAATAAGAGATGGTCTTTTTTACATCACAAGTCTACACTCAGAGTATCTATATCAAAAATAAATGATACGTGCATCACTAATATGCCCAGTTCAGTTGACAGTGCCTCACTTTACAGATCAGTAATAAGGGGGTAATGATATGGTATTATGGTAACAGGTTTTACTAACCTTAAGACTATATTCACATTTTTTAGTTGATAATAAATAATATTAGTCCAGTAATGAAAAAAAGACTCACTAACTTTGTATTTAGCACCATCGTAAAATCGTAGAATTGTCGATTCTGAGAAGTGCAACTTGTAGCTAAAATATTACTATAGTATTTCCAACTGATCTGCAAAGTACCACCATCCAGTCCACAGCAAAGGGCTATGTGGATGAAGGTTTTCAATCCAAATAAACAGATGATTGTACTTGTTTGATTAGTAGGACTCAGTCTATAAACATTACCTCTTGGAATGAAAACAGAGCCTGTTTATCAGCTAGGGCTAACTTGTACCTACATTTGAAAAGTCATTTAATCAAAGTACCTTTCATATGGGTTATTGACTAAAGCCTACCCATTTCCCCCATCCAATAGAAAATGACCACCACAGGACGCCAGCTCAGATAAGAGACTGGGCAGTGGACTGTTCTCAGCACTGACTGTACACTGGCTTGTTGGTAATGTATTCCTTTAAAGGGCCCATAGCATACATTATAGTCATGATTCATTTTCACATGGTCATTTTTCAACGTCTCATTATACTGTAGAAATAAACAGGCCCATATATTAGATGATGTTTATGACAATACACACAAACAATCATTCCAGGCTTAGTTTCCATATATAGACTACAGAGACTTGTGGAAGTGAACAGTATACTTTTTGTTTACATGTAAAGCAATATGGAGCAAAAGGACACCGGATATGAGTCGTTTAGAGTTAGAGTTGAATCTCAACGTCTATCAGAGGGAGGGTCGTGGGATGCAGTGACATAGACAGCACACATTTATTTTAAGGCTGTCATGGGACACTAACAGCTTAGTCCAAACAGCAGAAATGAGTCTGGGCTCCTCTGGTGCTCCCACATGGACAGTGTGGTTGGACTGGAATGACCTTTAACATCCTGCTGTGAGGGGATGCTGACGGTATGTATTTTAGCCTGCAGAGAGGGATCGGGAGAAGGAATGTGGGCTGGGGGGTCAGCAGGAGAAGAGGAAGGGCCTGCTGAACATCTGCCATCACAGCGACTACTCTGTCCTCTTTACTCCTCTACAAGGCAGAGATAACAGGGAAAGCTCCACTACCAGCTCAGTCCAAGCAGATGGCTGTTTCAGGGAGACCAAGCAGTGAATGGAAAACGCTCGCTCCAGGTTATCACCTGAGTTACTAAAATAAAACTAACTTCAAAAAACATTTTACTGTTTATTTCTGGCGTCCGTTCCTTCCTCGTAGTTGCATTGGAGATCCACACTCTGTGGAATTTGGCTCATCCCTTAAAACTGAGTAACTCTTAATTGATAGGTGTAATAAGGCAAGACGCCCATGCATTCATCCATCACTGGGGGACACTTTGGAGTCTCTGACCTCTCAGCAGGCTGGTTATTAACTACAGCACAGAAACACAACCAGAGACCAGAGTACAACCTCCCGCTGATAACTGGCTGCAAATAACACATACTGTACTTGTGCTCCTGGAAATCATATTCCAGGTTCAACGAGGTAACGTAATGAGCTCAAACTCATGTTCTGTCTGCGGTCACAAGATGAAGACTCTCGTTTTTTTCCCTCCTTTAATTTATTTATAGAAATAAAAAACTCCAGCAAGATTAGATTACGTGAAGCAGCGCACAGATGGCACAGTCATGCTCAGGAGGCTACAAGAATTCACACCCATTGGGTGTCTTTTCCACAGACACGAGTCACCGTATGGCTTAATTCGCTGTGAAATGAGCGAGGAAAATGCCCCCAGGGGAAGAGGCCATCAATCAGGAACTAATTCCAGTGGATGACAATGGAAAGTTTGCTTTGTGCTGTTTCTATAAACGACACCTTCCTCCTTTCCCTCAGGAGCTTGCTCAGACTCGTCACATGTAGAAGGCTAATTGAGAAAGAATGAAGCTGCCGTCTCTGTGTTTGATACCAGCTGTTCAGAGCTGAGAGCTGATTTACACCACCGCTTGGGGTCACTTGTCATAATAACAATTGTTATTTTGTAATAACTCATACGGTGTAGATTGAAATGCTATAAACCAGACACTAGAAACTTAAACCCATACTTAAGATTCACAGTTTACAATATTTTGGGAACAACATAAAGTTCAGACATGGTAAATGTATGGAGGTGCTATCAAATAATTGGTGATAATTGACACAAAAATATTAGGAATAGCTGTTTAATTGGAAGGATTTGGCTATTGGTCTTCAAACATAGTACCTAGTACCTATAGTACTATCAAAAGTTTAGATACACCCAACTAAATAGATGGTGTTGGTGTTCTTCACAGACTTACACTCAACAGTTTCAACTGATGAAACAATAAACATCCTGATACACCACATATACTCTTAATCAGTCACAGTAATATATTTCTGCCATATCTCCACCTCTATTATTTATTTTTTGTTTATTTAATATTTATTTCTTTTTCTGCACAGTTTAAACACTCTAGTTCCCAGTTTTCATCAACATTAATGATGGACAGACCAATAACCAGTAACATCTTGCTATATCAACCTCCACTGCAAGTTAAGACAGCTCGTTTATTCTCCTGTAAAGCTGCATTTTGGAGTTTTTTAAGGTGGACTGTAAAATCCACGAGTGTTATTTTATAATTAGATGCTGTCACTTTTATTCTAAAGTAAAGCTTAATATAAACATAAGCAAACCTGCAATTAGTAGCTGTAACTTTTGACTGGTACTGTATGAGGCACTATGGATGTAAGTAAGGTCTTTCTCAATGCAGATTTCTCAGTTATCATAAAAATCAGCTCCATTTATCATCAAAAAAGTCCTCATTTTTACAGGTTTTTAAAAAAAACGTGTGAAACTTTCGAAACAGATTCATTTCACTGTAGAATCATTTCATAGATACATCTTCAAAGAATGTGTGAGGCCAGACCTTTGAGATGTAGTGCATATAGTACTAGCACCTCTGGTACATGCATACATTTTAAGTGGAAAAAGTGGAAAAAAGTGATAAACATCTACAGTAAACAAATTTCAGAGCTCAGTTAACATTACCTTGCTGAATTTAACATACTGGATGAAATTAAACCTTTGCATGTTGCATACATAAACAATGAAACTTAGGCACAGGCCACATTCATGTTTTTAAAATGTCAAATTCAGACAATAATGCTGTTTATACTGCAAACTTGGCCAACAAAAAGTACCAGAAATGTGTCAGTGTGTTTTGTGAGTTTGTATACCCCCCTTGGTGTGGGCTTCAGATAAAAAGGCTAATAAAATTGGCTGTAAAAAATCAGAACAGGCCATAAAACTACATGATCAATGCATCCCTGGCGAAAAGGAAAACCCCTATGACAGAGCACAAAGATTCACAGTCTGGACCTGCCCATTCCAGCGTGAGCCAAACCTTCACTTCTCTGCCTCTCTGAACACAGTGTGCCTTTACACTAATGGAGAAACCAGTCTAGTAAGAAAACACACAGAGCAGACGCTCAAGCACAGGACTCTTGTCCTCAGTCCTGAGGAACCACCTGGTTTTCCTCTCCTCTGTAATTTGGCCTGGCATGTTCAGACAGAAGCTGTGGGTATCGGGGGCTAAGGGTTCATTTCATACCCCATATAGAGTAGTGTCCGAGTATGAATGCGTTTTATAGCTGAGATTCAGCCATGGATGACAAAGTGCTTAACTGGGATTCCTTTCAGAACAAGGGTTTCCTACTCCTGTCCTCCCGGAGTCGGGCACAGTTTAGTGAGTTTCCTGTGTTTCAAACACACCTGATTCAACTCATCAATTAGTGCAAGGGGGAAAACTCTGGGCCTCCAAAGCCGGAATAGCCCCTCCCCACTCCCTGAAGATAAGAGCCCAGTACAGCCGGCAGCCCTGCCAAAACTCACACAGCACACACGCTCTGGAAATAGCCCGGAACATCGGGGCGCTGTACTGTCTGATTATGTTTAGAGTGGAGAGAATATGTGGAGGCTGACTGGGAAAGACTGAGGTTGGGGGGTTACAAATACAAAGGAGTGGTCAAAGGAAAACGAATAAAAATGAAAAACAATACCGAGACTGTGTTAGTGCTGTCATAACCACTTCCTTCATCTCCGGAGGCCTGCAGGTGAGGAGAGGGAGAGAGAGAGAGAGAGAGAGAGGGAGAGAGGGAGGAGACAGACTGAAGTGAATTTCCTTTCTTTTACTCACAACTAGAAGCAAGCATTTCATCAGCGTTATCTTGATGTCTGAAGGCCCAGGTTTGGGATGCATATAGAAATGACAGATATTATACATCTGTCTGGGAGTAAAAGTGGGAGTGAAAGAATTGTGTTCCAGCTCAGATTTGGAAATCTAGGCTATTTCTTCTATCAGGAAAACTGCATTGGTTCTGACCCAAATTGGTGGTGAATGCATGCCATGCCCACCCTACAGCCTATTCAGTCAATGTAAAAGTGGAGAGAAGAGGGTCTGCCCACTCGGACTCTGTGGTAATGCATTCTGCAGTGGTCTGTTTTGACAGTTCATACGACCATTGACATTCATACGCTAATTCTGATGATAATTTACCAAATGCAACCTCACTTGGAAAAGCCTGATTTTACATTTTTGTGCCTTGATAAAAAAGCTATTCCTTTATTAAGGTTAAATTGAACTTTAGGAGATGTTTTATGTGTTGTCATTTGTTTAACTTTTATATTTATTTATAAGTTTAAAAAGTATTTATACGTTTTTTTTATGAGTCTAAACATATATATAAGTTTAGAAACCAATTAACCTCCAGACTTCCCTATATTTACGTCCTCTACATAAAAATATTAAACAGGTTTAAAGAGTGAGGTTGAAGTTATGATTTAATGATTTATGATTTTGCAGCAATCAAGTACCACTGCAGAGTTTAAGTGGTTTCATTCTTTCAGCTTTAGTTAAAAATGTCAGAGATGTCAAGAATTCAGCTCTCTAATATATCCCATACATTTCTATATATCCAACATATTTGGAGTTCTGCTAATCTTCTTGTTTAGTGGATAATAAATGTACATGTCAGGAAATGTCTACAGACCCCTCCTGTCTTTGTATATATTGTGTATATTATGTATTTATTTAATAATCTCTTTTATTTCTCATTATTTAATATGTTTAGTTGCTGTAGAATATCAACATGAGCCTCACCACAAGCATTTCCATGCATAAATGTCCTGGCATGTTGTGCAAATGACAAACAAATTTGAAATTACCTTTAAATTATGTCATTTGTCCTGACCCCAACCCCACCCCAAACAGAAAGTTCCCCCCAAAAAACCTGACACTTTAAATAAGACATTATGGAGACATACACTGAGCTGGAGCAGCTTCATGTAGGGCTGCTTTCCCAGACACACTTCAGGTCTCTCATAGCATTTCTACTGAGCTCCATTTGAGTACACAATGGAAGTGTGACCAGTTCTGGACTTACTACATCTGAGTCATCCTCATCTTCCTCGCAGTGTCGTTCAGCTGCACGAGGATCTCCAATAAGCTTCAGATCTCCAATAACACCCTGGAAAACACAGACATGCAAACAGGTGAGCAGGTGCTTTCAGGTATGACATCTGATGCACCTGTATGAATCAGCATCAAATTCTTCCTGTTCTATTTACAAGCTCCAGAGCATGATGCCCAAGCTCCATAATCAGTCAATAACATGAGTCTATGAGAATAACAAGTTTCATACTTCAAAAGCATAGCTTCCATTTACTCCCCTGGGTGAATTCCCCTTCATCGACATCATTGCAATTATTTCCCTGACTGTGATGCCATTCAAGCTAGCATCTTACCGAAGAACATGACACAGCCCATTTAAGACCCATAAGCCCCAACACCCATGGACAGCTGCTTCACCACTGTCTCATTAAGACCTTCTCCAAGCGAGGAGAGGGACGGGTTGACATTAACAGGAATTTATCTTCAAAAACCAACAGGACTTTTCTCCCCCACTGAATGCTCTGGGTTTAGGTCAAAGGTTTACCCTGGGAATGCAGTCAAAGGGGGCTTTATGATGCCTTAATTGAGCCTTTGTTGTGCACCCTGACCCCTGGTGAGAACCCAACACGGCCCCAATCTCCCATTTTGAAACCACAGATCTGCCGATTAGCACACGGCTCTAATGAGAGCAGGAGTACAGTAATCATATCCGGCCTAATGAAGCCTGTAATTATGATGGCCGACTACTTATGGGGTTATTACCGACGTCACTCTGCAATGCCTCTGCATGAAACAGTGAGATCAGAGGAGTCCTACTGGGGTGCATCCCATCCATCTGCTTCTGAATGCCTATTGTGTTTAGCAGTGTAGTGTACAGAAAGCAAAGCATTCCCGCCAGAGTGGTCTCCTCACTATGGTTATGGGCAGACAGGAGGACAGCGCTGCCATGGCTAATAGGTAGTAGGGAGGTAACCATCCAGACTCGGTGTGGCCTAGCTGTCTGACTTAAAGGGCATTTTTATGCTCTGTTCTTACCACAGATAAACTATTAGGTCTATTCTTACCTGCATGAAAATCTAAGTTCATAAACGGTAAGCATATAAGTGGCTAGTTTGAAAATAAGAGCCTGTCTGCTCATAATAATGTGATGTAAATCTACATGGTAAATTCAATTACATAGTTCATTTCAGACTCGGTTCAGCCCTGGTGGTTTTATTGTGTAACAGTCTACCATTAACTCTACTTATGTTCATAAATGATGTGGGGTAATGGAAATTCATGGTGGAGTGACCTGAATAACAACCTGTGTGTTGTACAATGGGACAATAAACCTGAATTTATAGTGATTTCCTAGCACAACTCCTGTCCTGTGCCTTTGCAGTAAAATCGACTTTACAGGAGAAAAGGCAGTCTGTCTCATACTTTTACAGATTGGGAAAACATTGCAGCTGGCAAAGAATCAATCTGGCTGAAAGACGACAATTGTTCTTGTTCACAGATCAAGAGGGTCAATGAGAACACTCTTAAAACTACAGTAGGCCATTTACAGGCTGGCTCTTCTGGTGCTGCATTTCCGGATCCTGGAGCAAAGCATTAGGCTCAAACCTAACAAACTACAGTGTCCTAGGTTTTAACTAGTGTACTAGATTTTAAGTCCCTGGGAAAAAGGTTGAGCTTCACCAAATAAGGATCAATTATGGGGAAGTTGTGGCTTCACTTTCTTTTCACTCATCTTAACATGTTTCTTGATACTGCTTGACCAGCTGTCTCAGTTGAGTGTTTTTGTTATTTTTATTTGAAGTGTTTATTAAACAAGCTTTAAAAAATTCCACCAATTTACCAAAAAGTCTCCATCAGCAATACACAGTCTCAAACCCTGAGGGCCGTAGTCCAGTATAGCTGGGTTAATGAAGTTCCTGCACTTAAACGCACACACTAAACCTGCCAATTAACAGAGGAGTTGAATCAGGTATTCTTGTGCAGGTAGAATACCAAACTGGCCTACCAGGCCTGACATTGTGCACCACTGGCCAAAGTCAGATATATATACGAATTCTTATAAAACCAAGTCCTAGGTTTTAACTAGTAACTACTAACTTCTTTGAATTAGGTTCAGTTCTCACCAACTTTGAATTATGTTTCTGCACCTATAGAAAGCAAATGAAGGGTGGTCCCTGACTTTTGCACAGAACTGTATCTCAAACATATTTTATTCACTGTATATTAAAAAGCTCAATAAATCATTTTTCATGTGCTCTCCTCTAATTAGACTACAAGTTCTTAGGGTCAAACACAAGGTTTACACATAAAGAGCCCGGAGGAGCTAATCGCTTCCCTGTGGTTTCGAAAGCACAATTAACTCTGCTGCCTCTGTAGGCTCCGTTGATGACCCGACCTGTATGGCTTACAGTACATAAAGGAGGCCAATTTAAACAATCAAATCAACAGCGAATCGTGACAGGCGCAGTGGTTTTCATTCATTTCGCATGCTTGCCTCGACTGGGACAAACCTGCTCTGCTTCTTCAAAACACTAAACTGTAATTACCAGCTACAGTTAAGCTTGACTACAGCAGCTCTCTCATACTCTGATAAAATTGGGTGGAGACCCTTTCCAGAGGGTACACATACCAGAAACTTGTCAGGATCGGCTCCTCCAGCTTGCCCCACAAAGATCCCAGCTCCTGCTTCTAGCTCCATCTCATCTGGGGAGCGTTCAAAGCGGACGACCTGGGGTTCAGAGTCGCAGTTGAAGTAGAGGGACACTTGGTCGTCCAGCACACTGATGGAGAAGCGGGTCCAGGAGTTAACCATGGAGGGCACGCTGAAGCTGGCTGCCTCATAGGAGGTCTGAGAATCTGGCTCCGTGTAGAAGAGCATGATGTCCTGCTTTCCTCCCTTCATTGCTGACAGCTTCACACCCACATACATGATCTTCTGGGAAAAGTCGGTGACAGAGAAGATGACCCCTGCTTTGGGGGAGGTGGGCTTCAGGTTGAAGAGGAGCGAGAAGTCGCGGTAGAAAGGGCTGGGCAGGTGCGCGCGGGCCAGCTGACCTGTGTTGGAATTTGGACCGAACACATAGCCAGGGCTGTTGTCTGGTCCATAGATCTTGTTGACACCGTCGGGTAGAGGTTCACCAACGAGCTGCAGGAGTGACACGCCATTCTCTTCTGTGGAAGGAGAAGAAGTGAATTAAACAGATGACATGAGGAAAGATACCAGGGGAGGGGAAGGGAAAGTGGTGAAGGTAGTGTTTGGGCTGCAGGGAAGGAAGCCAGTTAGAAAAGCATGTTATTAGGCTGATGGGACCACAGCTCACAGAACCATTCCACTCCAAAATGCTAACATGACTGAGAATGCTGGAACAGGGAACCACCAGTCCAAGTGGTTTTGCATAATGCTCATGGGGACAGAATTCATTCATCATTAGAAACTGGTCATTTTAACAGTCTGTCTAGATAAAGAATACCTTTTTACTTCTTTGCTTTCAGTATAACACTCTCACTATACGTCCAGTGGAATATACACTTTAACCTTCTCAAAAAAGCCTTTGCCTTAAAAGGAAATGACTTTCACCCAACACTGATGTCAGCAAATTCTCCTGTTTTATTAGAGTGGCCTTCAGCTTTTATTTCCCCTAAGAGATCCCAGTGTAGGTCACCTCAAGAGAGAGGTAAAATAAAGCAAGTCTACCCACACAGACTGCTCTGAAATAGCATGAGCCCTTATCAAAACACACCATTTGACCTCTGTGAAACAGGCAGAGCAAAACGTCTCCGCAGCCCCTGAGACAAACCCACACAGTATTCTGTATTGCATCAAAAGCACAAACCCCCTGCGACTAGTGAGACCCCCAGAATACCAACTTTCTGTGTAAGGAAGACAGAGAATTCTCAAGAACTCATCTTAACATGTTTCTTGATACTGCTTGACCAGCTGTCTCAGTTGAGTGTTTTTGTTATTTTTATTTGAATTGTTTATTAAACAAGCTTTAAAAAGGGGGAATTCCACCAATTTACCACAAAGTCTCCGTCAGGAGTACACAGTCTCAAACCCTGAGGGCCGTAGTCCAGTACAGCTCGGTTAGTGAAGTTCCTGGACTTAAACGCACACACTAAACCTGCCAATTGACAGATGGGTTGAATCAGGTATGCTTGTGCAGGTAGATTACCAAATTGGCTCACCAGGCCTGACGGTGTGCACCACTGGCCAAAGTCAGATATATATGATCTCCAAATTTATGGTGGGAAGCCTGTAGGAAACACTGAGGAAATATTTCAGCAATGTTATAAAATTAGTGGAATAAACTTCAAATAATGTTTGAAAACGAACATGTACATATTAATGTCATCTGCTGAATGTTTGAGTTTGAAAGTGAAGGACTGTATAAAAAAGAGTAAAGAGGAATAAGAGGAATATAGAAATAATACAAATATATTATTTTTATTTACTACCAAAACCCACCAATGAACCTACAGTTTAAATGTGGATGTAATAAAAAAATAAACATATGTGTGTGTATATATGTATATATATATATATATATATATATATATATATATATATATATACAGCTTGGGGACTATTATGCCTTACAACACCCTGCCTGTACCTCTCCACCATGAATGGATTTGAAAAACATGTTTCAGGCCAAAAGCTTCTCAAAACTGTCATAAAACAATGTCTCAGACATTAGGCAACATATTCATAACCATTTCACTCTCCTGTGCTTTTAGAGAAATAAAATGTTTTGCCCATCTGTTTCCCATCACTGCAAAGTGTGGAGTGAGTTTCTCCAGCACGCAGCATTTCACATTAAAACGTCTCTGGATGACTTAGTTCGCATCCTAGCCATGTAATTATGAAGACATGCATTCACAGGTATCCACTGACTTTATCGAAAAGCAGCAACTTAACTAAAAAAACTGCGAAGGCTATAGAAAATGAGCTGAAAGCACTAATCTAATCCTAGTCGGTTCACTCCCTGTCCTTTTTGTAGAATGCTTGCACCAGGTGTATGTCTTTTAGTTAAAAGGAAAATGAACATCTAATCTCTGCTACTGCTAGAGGAATCAATTTTTCTTTCCTACGGCCCATTCTTCTGCATCTGTGTGGCTTTTGTGACCGAGACAGTTTTCTAATGATCCCATTCACACGTTCATTAGATTAGCTGGCGTCTGCGAAAATGAGAACAGATGTCGTACACAGACAGCTCGCTGGCATGCTCCACTGAAGCAGGGTTATCTATTAAGGCGTGATAGTAACAACAGGCTTGCTTGGCTAAAATCCTGACAGGACCAAGTGGAGGTCTGAGGCTGCTGGAGGCCAATTAACAGTGAATTTTAGACACAGCAAGTGAGCAAATTCTGTGCCTTAACTGTGGTGAAAAAAATACAATAGCTGTTACTAACCTCGAGTCATTAGAGTTACACAAAATAAATTGTAAGAATTTTCCACCAACCGAGAAATTTTTGGTGTCTGACATCTGTATTAGTTATACTACTGCGTGAAACACTGCACAGGTCAACGGTAGCCATACAACTCCTAACTTATAAGCACAAATACACAGCTTTAAGATATCAGTCCCAACTATTTGGATTATTTTATCCTACTCCATGTCTGGCATTACTGAGGTGGCCACACGTCTGCCACTTCTCGTGGCCACCCAAACAAGCTGGTAGCGGGACGATGTTTCGGGTGCTGCTATGCTTGTATCACCCGCAATGGAAGCTGATATGTCCATGTCAAAAGAAATGCCTTGCATTTCATTGGTTTAACAAGGTCATGTGACATCGCTCGCCTACCAGATAACCTCAGGTCAGCCCTCTAAATGCTAGTCAATTAGTAAGCTCTGGGAGTCAGACTCAATTAGTCTGACTCCCGTCTGTCTCCCATTTCACTCTTTTAGCTGAATAAAGCAATCATTGATGTGTTATATAGGTTAGGTCATGATTTTATGATATCCTGTATTTGGGGGTGGGATGTCCTCCTTTTTGGGGTTATGAAAGTGGCCACCGTACCACCACCAGTGATTATGCCGGTATGCTGATCAACCATCATGACCGTGGTGGGATGACCCACTAAACCAGAATAGACCAGCATAAAGCATAAACCAGAGTAGACCAACATGGATTAGCGAGGATTAGCACTTAGCTTTTCTATTTTACTTAATAGTTTGAGGCAAATGCTAAATACTGGCTGTAGGTTTCAATTACTCGTTAGCTACATTAGCCTTGTAGCCTCAAAACTAAAGCTGCACACATCTTGGATCAGTTATGTCTGGGTTAAAGGGGGACAACGGTGTAGATTTACACTATTGTTTAAAGACTGTTGTGATTTAATAAGAGAATGAGAGTGAAGTCAGCGAAATAGCTCAAACATCCTCTATGCTGGAAAATGACTGTTTTGAGCAATGAGCTAGATACTACAACACCAGTGAGTTAGGCTCATGAGCACATGGTCTTATTTATCAAACACAGATCAAAGTCCCTTGGGGTTTTCTAAGTTCGTTAAGAGCTGCAGATGGTGGTCTTGTTGCAAGTCACAACATACAAGCTTGACCATGAGGTGAGGCAATGCCTGTGGTCTGTGCAGCCCCTTGTGAGATAAAACAGAACTGCTGAAAGACCTCTGTCACACCAACATAAGCATCACAGCTTGCTAGAAGTGTGGCACCGTTTGAACCCCTGCTGTGAGCTCTGCTGAACAGCATACAGGGAGGGAAGGCTCAACCAAGGAAAAAACAGAAACTGATGTCAGGTTCTGACAGGATAATGATAAACCTGCATCCTGATCATGACCAGGTGCTGCTAGATGAAGAGCGGAACTGGAAACCCAGTGCCCTGTGGAGTGACCCTTATGTATGGCTTTGTCAGTGTCTGCAGGGCTCTGAGGAGACCCCTGCAACTTGCTGGCTAACATTTACAAACATCACCTCGGGGAACCCCGAGGCCTCGACTGTTACCTTTCAGACAAAAGGCGATAAATTGTGACAGCAGAATCCAGATGTTGCTAAGTCAGACTGAGAGAAGCCCTTAAGGGCCTGATCTAGAAGATGAGCACAAAGCCAGACATTTGACAGTAATGACAGAAAAAAAGACTTCTGGTATGTTATACTACTAAGTGTGCAGAATTTGCCTATTCTTTCATTGCCGTATCATCCATTCAACAGGCTCCGAACTCAGTAGGCGGCTTAGAAGAAGTTCAGGCTGGCTACGGTAATGAACAAGAATGTGGTGTTCATCTGAAAGACAGAGAGAAGCTTTGCTGCATGGCTTTTTTTAGGGGGGGCCGCTTTCAGTGTTTGAATTCTCTTTATGATGTGGTCATCTGATGCCTTGAAGCACCCTGCCAGCCGTAATGCTCAAGCCTCTGCCCTATTACCAGCATGCGGCGTTTCAACTGCAGGCCAAAAAGCAGCTGATGTAAGTTGTGTGAAAAAGCACATTCTTGCTGGCTCTAATGTTAAGACAGCTCAGCTCTTCAGCTCTGGACACACGTATAAACACACATTCTTGGTCCCTTTCACTTAAAAAGGCAAGAGCGCAAGAACAGAATTCCTGAAGTAACGTGATGTGGCAGCATCTGACATTAGCCACTCACTGCAGGAAAACAGCAAGCCTCCAGGTAATTATTCCCATTAACTGAAATTAGATCTTCTTCGCTTAGTACGCTGAGTTGAGCCATTGCCAGAGATTAAGTTAATGAGTTTTGCATGTCTCCTGAGCTTTCTCAAGGTATGCCTCCCCTTTCTTCTCCGGAGCCATGTCACCATGCATGGAATCATTTACCCAGTTACCAAAACTACCCCACTCAAAGTCGTTTAAGCTAACTGAGATAAACACGAAGCAGTTCTCCGTTAACCGTGCCTGTGCAGCAATATCAAGAGTTAAAAATTAGCACTTTAATTAGACGGTCTATTCATGCACACAGGCTTCTCTCGTGTCGCTAACTTTTGACAGCTAAATTGGTCAGTGCGGTCAGTGAGGCAGAGCAAACCTATGGCTCTAAAAGGCTCTCCTCGCCCACCATCTCAGCCTGTTTGAACCAACAAAAACAAAGCCCATGTCATTCTGTTTACAATCAATTTCTTGATGGGAACATGGACCGGGTAAGCACATCCATGCAGTTGTAGGTCATCCCCATTGACAGAAAAACAATGTATTATGGAGGTGTAATCTGAGCACCCATTAGCTTCCCTTTGATTCTTTTGGCCAAGAGAAGAGAGTAGATGGTTTTTGAAGGGTTGTCTTTGTTGCCAGGCAGCCGGTCATGCTAGGTCACAAGCCAAAACATCAGCTCAGGGCCTTTTAGGGCCTTTCCTGACCTTTTCCCATGTTGCTGAAATCTTTGTAAGGATTGCTCCATGGTCCTCCTAAGAGTGCATGCAGACATCTGCAGACTCTTTTATAAACTAACAAAATTAACAGAGTGGAGGACTTAAACAGGAGAACGGGGATGATCAAACAGTCAAAGCATCCGCTGGCAACTTTTTAAGATCTTTCTAAGAAGATTAAATGTGGGACAGAACAAAGGATGACTGTGTCTTTCTTTGCTTTGGGAAGCGTAAAGGGAACTCGCTGTATTTGGGCAATCCTGAGATGTTGGCATTAGACTCCGATCAGTCTTTCACTATCAGTAATAACATTTCATTTACTGAGGTTGTTGGTAAGGTATCCATGATAAGATCTGATCTCTGGTGTCTAACTGTTTGGCAGGAAGAGCTGTCCTTCATTTAACCCTTTCTGCTAACCAACTGTCAAAACTTATACAAAACCTTTATCAGGGCACCGTCACCACAGTCTAGCTTTTTCAATCTTTGGTGCATCTGATCTACAATCAAACTCATGTCTGGTAGGAGTGCATGTAAGTTTGAATATTACAGAAACATAGGCTTGATTTTCCAGTTGATTAAGCAAATGATTATCATCTTTTATACCAATAACAAGAACAAGAATAGAAAATAATATTAATAATGATCATCTTTACACATTGCAACCCAGTACAAAAGTGAATATATGCATCTGACATGCGCACTGATATAAACAAACATTGCAACTATTCCATATTTCATTTTAAGTCTTATTACACTGTGTTTTTGTTGTAATATTACTGATTCTGTCTGCTTAATGAACAATAGAAAACACAGCCAGCGCAGAACCATCTCATACACCGCAATAATACATCACATAATAGCTTCCTGTAGGACAACAGTCACACTAAACAATTACATAATTCTACCATCTTAGCACGTTTTGTTTATATTTGTTGGAATTTTACAACTATAAAGTTTGGTCAGTTGAGGGAGCAGTGCACAAGCAGAGACTCAAGCTACTGAGTGCAGTAGAAATGTTTTTTGGGGGGCTGATACCGACCGTCAATTTCCTTTCAGCACAACCGGAGGATAGCCGATACCGATCAAGGCCGGGTCGCGTTACTTAACAGAGCGCCTCTATAGAACGCTGCCAGGGAATGCTGATAAACGGCAAGTTCAAGTTTATTTTTACGCTGGAATAAAACAAAAATTCAGCATCGCTTATCTCGTGGTGTCAAGGAGCCTCGTGCTGGCCTGCAGCAGTCCTTAACTCACAAAACATAGTTACATACTTTATATAACTAATCAGCTTCCTGACTGGCTGAGTTGGCTGACCGCAAGTTGGGCAGAAAACCAGCAAATACTGATACATAAGCGACTGATCCTTCCATCTCTAGAATGCAGTCGTTTTACAGACTCCCTACCCATAAAACCACACTGGGGAACACTGGGGAGTATTCTGGGGAAACAATATCCACCTGATTGCCATCAACTGGACTGCATTATAAACAATAACTGAAACATCTGTATGAAATAGGGCTTGCTTTATGTAAATGATACTTAAATTGAGTACTGGCAAACAGGTTTCGTGCAAATCTGCAACCATGACATACATAAATTTCATGAAGTAGATGCATTATTAAAGGTTCACATAATGAAACAAGGTCTTTATCTTTTTAAAGAGGGTCTCCATAAATGTGACATCGTCCATGCTAATCGCTCTCATCAGCCTCAATCACCGTTTAGCTATAAACAAATGAGGTCAGGGCCAAGAATATAGATGCACTGTGTTTGATTACAGACGTTTCTTTTCTAAACAAGCCCTCGGGAAGCACTCCTGCAAAACATGCTGGTGGAGTTCCAGGCTTCTTACTGTATGCTGTGGATTTTTTGCCATTGCTGCACATCAAGAAAGCAACCATAACCTGTCTAAAGCCAGAACCCAGAACCCCACCCTCTTGGCTTTACAGGTCTATTCTCGTTGTAGTAATGGGATCTGACACCATTTGTGAGACATTAGTGAGTGTGGAAATTTAAAAGAAACTCCCCATTAAAACAATTTTCTTTGGCTAACATAGCCGAATCAGCCGAGCCAGCCAGCATCGCCAAACAAAGTCACAAACACATTTTAAAATTATGCCTAATACTGCAGATTGAAACCCATCCCTCCAGAAACAAGGCCTGTGCTTTTGGATTCATTTTGTCTGTGATCTCCATTATCTCATCGCCGTCTTGGCTACTGCATTCTAAAAGTCTTATCGCTTTGTTGACCCAGCACACAGTGTGAATCGGGCACACTGTCTGGTGCCAGTCAGAGACCCTGTTGTTGCAAAGAGGTCATAAGTAGGGCCTCTGACCCAGTGGCCCAACTAACGGGTACAGGCCAAACAGTATCCCCACTGTAATCTTCCCACCACAGTCTGCCCCGTTCTCACACAAGCTTACCCCATCTATGACACAAAACTTCCACAGTGTACGCATTATGATCTGCCCTAGTGGGACCAAAAAAAAAAGCCTGTGTTGGAAGATCCCACACCCCCACAGGCTCTCCACAAGATCTACAGCTCTCTAAAAAGGAAAGATATCATCCATAGAGCGATTTCAAGTGCCTGACAAGGCAAAGCTCTTAAACGGATGATAAACCGAGAGAAAAAGGAAGTGTAGATAGCGGAATTGATTGCAGACTACAAGTGTAAATGGGTTCAAAGTATCTAGGCAGTATCTAGGCAGTTTGAGAGATGGAGAGAAAAAGAAGAGATGGTCAAGGGACAGGAGGGAGGAATGCAGAGTGCATGAGAGGTGAATGAGGAGGGTGTAAGAAGGAAATGGCTGAGTTTAAACTAACAGGTTAATCAGCAAACAAAATCGATAATTCCACGCGGGCTGCATTAGCTTTTCCAGTCGAGAATGACCCCAGAGGATGATTTCCACAATTTATTCAAAGGGGATTTGTACAGTATGGGCTTGGAAATGCATGTATCTACCCATCAATGAACAAACATGTGCTCCATTAAAACACATAAAGCATTAGTATGAATAACATTGTCTCTCCCTGGTGTGCAACACATCTGGAACTATTTGTTAGCAGTATATCAGCATACATTCCAGAGTAACATTTCATCTTGAAGCTACCTTCATAAGGACCCCATAACACATACATAAGCATTTAAGCACTGAACAACTCACTTCTATAGCAGTACTCTGCAAGCAATAACTCAGCAGTCACACAGTTAACATGAAACCTCGCTTTTACTTCTGATGTTTAAGCATTTAAATGAAGTAACACTGTACTTTACATCATTGTAGTATGTACAGTTTATGTGTGCACAATATCACTTTAGCCTAAGGTCATATAAATCTTTCACAGAAATTAAATATGGAGCTCTATAATTAGACCACTGTTTTCCATTACATGGGAACTGTGTTGCATAACTGTGTGATAAATGGAACAAATGTCCATTACTTTAGTATAAGGTCTCTTATGTCAACATATGTCAACAGTGATTTACACTATCAGTCAAAAGTTTAGACACACCCAACTAAATGGATGTTGTTGGTGATGTTTTGCTTAACAGTTTTGAAGGACAGTTTTAGATGTCAGAAATATATCCTGATATACCAGATATACTCTTGATGTATTACAATATTATACTTGTGCCATATTGCATGTAGTATATTTGGTTTCACTAAGAAACTGTCATTTCTTTTTTTTAAGCACAGTCTTAAAGCTCTAGTTCCTCTTTAGTGTAACAAATATTCATAATTGAAAAAGCAATAGAATTGCTCCAAAACTGCTTAGAAAATCTAGTTATATTAACCGTCACTGCAGGTTACGAAAGAGGTCCTCCTGTGAAGGTCCATTTTGGAGGTTTTTAAGGTGGACCGCATTATTCCATAAGTGATATTGTATAGTTTGATGTCCTCACTTTTATTCTAAAGCAAATCGTTAAGCTTAAAATAAGGAGAACCTTCTGTGAGTAGCCGTGTCTAAACTTTTGAATGGTAGTGCACTTCATACAGCTGTAAAACTGTATTACAACTCAGTTCAGTGCATTTTCATATGTCCTAAAGCGAAGGTGGACTCAAATACTGTATTACCCAACCTTGTCAATGAATGGGATTACACAGTAGGAGCGACGTTTTGTATGTTGCTTTGTAGACTCAAACTAACAATCCTGAGAAAAAGACCACCATGTGTTTGCTCACTAACAGCAGTCTTTTGTTTCTGCATTAAAAATCCATTCATACTACAGACCATGTCTTGCTGTCCCCCCTGAGCACTGAGTCAGTTGGTGGTATCAGTGTACGCTGATTTGGAAAGAGTGATTCCAGATGCTTTCATTGCTGGGACCGCTCTGACACAGATGTGTGATATGGACCTGTTATACAAGTAGCTACTCTGATGGTGTCTGAAGATAAAACTGAAAGGCCTGAATGGAAGTCATCTCCTATCAACACATGTAGCATCAGCCTGCCACACGCTGTTCTGCAATGACAGATGTACATTGACAGTGTTGTGACAGCTGTACTCCCTGAATGCATCTAAAACTGGCACTTCCTCTGCCTCCTCTGACTTTCTTGGCCTACATTGTCCATTCGTAGATGTCATACGCACAGGCAATCTGAATTAGAGGGACTTTAAAAGAGACCAAAGGATTTGGTGGTCTCTAAAGAGGTGACTTGTATAGTACAGTGCAATTTCTCAAGGTTTCTGAGGAAATTAGATTCCTTTCAGCCACTGAATAACCTATACTTACACTGCTGATTTGACTGGAAATTCAAACAAGTAGGAGAAATAAATTTTACCACAGCTCTGAAAGTACATGACATACAGTAACGTGCATTTTAAACAGTAGCTCCAGTCATCAGTTAACTGGTTCACATACTGCACTTCTTATTCCAGATGCTTAACATCAACACAAGGTAATCAACCAACACTATAAACTCAGATGCAACATGCATTTTATCGGTTTGGTTATACACAACATGCTTACTAAAATCCCTGAGTCTGCACAAAGACATGCCACAATCTTAAGACCCATAAATGAAGAAGAAATGAATGCTATGGAAGTGTCACATCCATCATCCTCTACTATAATACACTTAATTGGGGGTCGGGGTCATTTGTCTCTACAGAGCTATGCTAAGAGAGAGATAGATGATACAAAGTAAAGATTGTGTGAACACACAGGGAAAGTTTTCAGATAGTTTAAGGTCTTGGACTCAATTACATTCTCTGTAAAGAATTAAGAGTTGGTTTAGTCCATGTATGGGAAGCCAGACCACAGGGGCAAGTTTACTCTTGCAGTGTTTGTGCATTCTAGTAGTCAGAGTCCATGCACAAACCAAAGCCAAATTACTGAATCATTCCAGCACAAAGACAAGATGGACTAGGTATTTAGGTATTTACATTACTGTACTTAGCTAGAGGGGCACCCTTCATTTATTCCACTTCCTGTCAAATGGCCAATAAGTATAAGTTGAATTTCTCAGGAAGTATTTCTAATGAGATTAGACATTTAAAAAAATCAATTTGCACCATTAGAGGACAACACAATACTATATCTGAAAGGATGCATAGATGACAAAGAGCTGTTACTGAGAAAAGAAAGTATATAAAAAGAAAAAAAACTCTGGAGTCAAACAAAGAAGCTGCTGGGGTTCTGGACTGACCACCCCAGGTCCAGACCTTGAGATCATTAAATGTGTTTAGGATTACATGAATTACAAATTAAAATAGAAATGATATTTATATATAACTTTTTATATGTATTTGTATTTATTTTTGGTTGTTCTTGACAATTATTATCAAGTATATGATTGCTGATACTTGAATACTAATAACTTGCAAATGATTTTGACTGAAATTTAAATAAATGTAATGTTGTCTATGAATTTTTAACAGTACTGTATGGATGTTCCCGTATTTCAGCTTGGATACCTGGTTCACACAAGAAACGAGCTACTTGTTCACTTTGCACATTCATGCACATTAATCTACAGTCACCTCATGCTAAGTCACCTTTAGCACAGTCAGTAACACATTCATAACTCATTTATTTATATTTATATTGTTACTGTTGAGGTAGTTTATTCCCATTCTCCTACTGAGTGCACTGTCCAACTATGCCTGGGTATCTATAAAGGCATGTAGTAACAATAATCACTGTACATCTTCCAGTTCCAAATGACCCAAATTAAAAGTAAAGGACCAACGGTTCCCTATCTTGCACTGGAGGAAATGTAAACGAGTTCTGCTGATTGGGTTATGAAGAAAATTGCGCTGCAATTGACAGTCACATGCAAACATAAAGACATTAACATAAACATGCAAGGAGGTCAAGAGGTCTGTGGCATGCATGCCTCCTCCACTAACATGCAGCAAAGTGGAGCAGAACAGAGTGAATGAGCTGAGCAGAATAAAGCACCCTGTTACTCTCCCACCCCCATCCCCACCCACACTGCCATGCACTTCCACCTGCCTCGAGACCACACAGTGCTTGGGACGCACAAACAAACAGACAAACAAATAAAAACGCCTTGGCACAGGTGAGCGACACCAACAAACAGACAGGTGGCTGCTGGTTCAAAATGCATCTCTCTATTGGGCCCCAAAAGAGAGATGGCATTCTAACCTGCTTTTACCTTTCTGGGCACTAATTGACAGGCACTGATAGCCATCGGCGCTCTCCTCGGGGAGAGAGCTGCATTCTACGGGGAGGCGGACACTGTCCAGGAGTGTCCAGCAGCTGTCGGTCAGGAGCTCGCAGAAGCTGCGGCAGGGCAGCTGTGGGGGTAGGCTAGGGGGACCACATCGAGGTACTGCCAGAAGACAGAAGAACCACTCGGCGCCATGGTGGCATCCCGAACGCAAGAGCCACGCCCACTCCCGCAACAGCACCTCCACTTCCTCCACGCTGCTGTGGTTGAGGAAGTTAGGTACTGCAAAACTCTCCACTCCCATCTTGCTGCAAAACGGCAAGTCGGAATCGATGGGCAGGCAGCGCGGGGACTCCGCGGCTGGTGATGGGCTAGGTAGAAATGGGCTAGCTAGGAAAGAATGGTCAGTTTCTGAGGTTAGTAAGTTGCTTGAGACAGAGTATTCGGGAGAATACTGCGTCGTGTTATTGCTGTCAGCATGCCAACTAGAATCTTCATTAGGAGGTGTGCTTCTATAGCTACTGCTAATGCTTTCCAAAGAAGTGTTTCTGCTAAAGTTGAATCGACCTTCAGTAGAACTGATTCTGTCTGTGATAGTCTCGTCCTTGTCCATCTGAGAGAGGTCCGCTTTGACCAGTCCTTGGCCGGTCTCTAACTGGACATTTTGCCCTACCACAGTAGACAGATTGGTCTGAATATCATAGACCCGCTGCTCTTCCTGAGCAAGTGACCTAGAGTTGGGTTTAACTGCAAACCCAGACCCGTTTCCTACCCCTGATCCAGAAAGAGATCCAGACTGCAACCTAGAACTGGATCTGACCTCTGCCTCTAGCGGCCCGTTCCAGGCTGAGCCCTCATGGCCATCTCCAAAACCCCCTCCACTCCCCAGCTCCTCACCCTGAGTAGGGACGTCTGCTGCGGAAGCATCTGTGACCTCTCTCCTCAGATGCTCTATCCTAGGTGCTGTTGTGGGCTCAGCGGTGCTGGGGATAGTGGCATAGGCCGTTGTCGGTGTCAGCGTCAGTGCCAGCGTGCCCTTGCCCGTGTCCTTGTCCTTAGAGTCTTCAAACCAAAACCATCCCTGCGAGTGGCCAATGCACAGGCTCCCAAGCACGCTAAGGCCAAGCCACAGTCTGAGCCAGGACATCACGATCACTTCCATTCTTTCAGCAGCAACTCACACACAGGGTCCTGCACCACGCATGCCTCGGCCAGTAATCCTCACACACTCTCACCCGGAGTCACCGCACTCAGCTCTCAAAGCGGGCGGAAAAAAGTTTAGAGGAGGAGTGAACTATTCAGAGAGAACAGGGGGGGTGGGCTCCTTATTGCGGCAAGCTCAGGAGTTTTCCTCCCACGACTCCTCCCCCTTGCTTTTGTCTCCACGGTGAAAGAGTGTCTCCACTGATAGATAATCTTACCAAAAACGCCTGCGAGGCTTCTTTTTGTGTTCGCTGGTGCCTCTGAGCGACAAATGCCTCTCTAATGGAATTTGGGTTTTTTCTTTTTTCAACTCACTTTTACAGTCTTCATGGAGGCACACGAATTCCACAATCTGTCCTCCTCTCAAGCTTAAATGAGCTGTGCAAAATGTAGCTTTTAAGACGGGCTTCTGTGGGCAGATTATCACCCACATCTCTCAAGGTAGCCCTTCACCCTATTAAGACAAATGATCAATTTAGGTAACTGTTTCTAAAACAATGACATTACAATGGAATTATGCCATTTTACTTCCAGAGCCTTTAACACAAGTCTGGGAAAAGTATTATTTGTATTTCTACTCTGCTGTAAAGTGCAACAGAGCCTCTCTCAGGTTCTCCATGTGCTTTGAAATCCATCCATCCAGATACTCTGGCAGGTAAGACAAATTCCACATGGATCTAAAACCTTCCATCTCTGCGAAATAAAACAAGGCTGTTCTTCCTCAGAAACCGTTATACATAAAACTAATTAGAAATGCTTATTATAACTCCCTATCTCAAGCGTACCTATGGAGACCCAGGAGAGAACTTTCTGTCTTCTAGACATGTAAAATAAAGCAAGATACTCCCTTCCTCTGAGTTTAGGGCCATATTTTTGCCATTTGCACACATAGGAATTTGTCTTCCTTATTTAACGCATCTGTGAAGTGAAACACTCACCCACACACACACACACACACACACACACACACAAGGGGGATTGAGCACACTTGCTCAGAGTGGTGGGCAGCCCTATAAACAGCGCCTGGGAAGCAGTTTGGGGTTAGGTACCTCATTTAGAGGCACTTCAGTCGATACTGTCAGGTCAGGAATATGAACCAGCAACCCTCTAGTCACAGGGCTGATTCCCTAACCTCCAGCCCCAACCCAACTTCCCCCACTTTCTGGAAACATGCACTGTTCTAATTGGCTCTACCTCACAATTACTTTTCCATCATTTCCGCCCCCAACTCTCCATGTGGGGAATAGTTACCCCCTCATTCCGGATGGGCTTTCTTGTTCAGACAGGCCCGGGACAGCAGGTAACAGAGGCCATCTAACATGTGTTAATGGGAGCTGTGAGCCAGAGGATTATTACACAGGGACGACATAGCTGACACACATCTCTAGAGGAAAAGCGTTTGAGTTGGAGAACAGCGTTTGTTCACTAACAGCCAGCTCGCTGTTGATGGAGAACCATGCATACATGGTTGCCCATGGAATTCTCCCCTATATCATCTGAATGACTGCAGGGACCACCTCACACTTCAGCCAAGCAGAGCACTTGGTCATGGGTGGGGGTGAGGGGCAATGTTTTTGTCTTGCATTAACCTGAGTGTAACCTGCTGTAATAGTATCATCATAATTCACTGTAAAAATAATAATGTTTCCTTCCAGCGAATAAGACCACACAGTTAGGAGTAACAGACAACTAAATGGGGTGCAATGACAGTTTTGCAGCTCTCAAGTATGTCCAAACAGGTAGCAGAAATCAGGCATTTAGAGCAAAAACAGCTTCGAATATATATATACATGGATAAGACCACAACTCAGTTTGGCAACTGTTTGGCCGTTTTTTCAAACATCCTCCTTAAACACACAGAGATGCTTGGTGTGCTAAGCTCCCTAATTAGCCCACAAAGCTGGACACTGGATTAGAGAGCAGTCCTGGTGAGTGCAATCAAACATCCAGCATATTTGACATAAATAGGCAACAAAAGAAAAGACGAAGGGGGAATGAGTTTAGAACCCATTGACCTCTACAGGTGGTTACAGTTTTCCTCTTCTACACTAAGAAAAATGTGGGATCAATGTGGAGATTTCAGAAAAGAAAAAACTATGCATAGGATCCTTGACCCACCACACCTCTCATGGAGAGATGGAGATCCTTGACCCACCACGTCTCTCATGGAGAGATTGAGATCCTTGACCCACCATGTCTCTCATGGAGAGATTGAGATCCTTAAGCCTTCCTCATTACAAGCCATTGGCCAGGAAACATGGCCAGAATTGGGGCTGTCCGTAGTGAATGTGGGAATGACTTTAACAAATGCTGAACAGCACTTCACCTCATGCCAAAACGCACAATGGAAAACACTGTTGTGCCCCAAGCAGGAAATGACTTAGTTTATTAGATTGGAAGAGGATATTGATGTGTTTTCTTTTTTCGAGTGGGGGGTTCTTTATATAATTGCATGATCTATATATTACATCTGTGTTTAGGAAGTCCAGGAGAACTGCAGTTAGAATTCTCCAGGTTCTACAGCAAACATTACTGAGCAGATACGGAAATTCCTGACTGATTCTGAAATCCACTGTATGTGGTTACATCAGCCAACTATAGAAAATGAGCCATATACATTCAGCAGTCTCCAACAGTTAGAGGCTTTATGTTTAAAAAAACAGGAACATATGCTTAGCATATACCCCCGTCTAATTCAGTTCTTAATCTCAATGAAATCAGAGGAGGTTCACTTTATTGTTTGCGGAAGAAGCTAAATGTTTCATTCTCATCACCAAATGGAGTTATTCATAGCAACACTATTCAAAATACAGGTATTTGATTGATATTTACTGCACAATTAAAGTGCACATTTTATATTATTTCAGTGTTACACCCTCCAATACCACCCAAGATCGTCCCATTTTAACAATATCTAATTTCCATTTGACACCATTTTAGCAAATATTTCAAAATTGTATGAACAATCAAGGACACACAGTATTTGTATATGATGTACAGCAACACTCTTTTTGCCTGTGGTCATTTCCACAACTTTAGCTAACCACTTAAGCAAAGCCTATGAGTTGCTTCATATCTAAAAAATAAAAAATAAAACAACAAAAAGGTGCAACATTCATTCACCTTTTCACCAACAATTGCTATAATGAGTTTGGATATACTCAGAACCCCTTACCCAACAGCCTAAGGTGCACCACTGTTTAATCCAAATATTTGCTAAAACATATTCAGCTGTTTGTTACCATGTGATTTTTTTTTTATTGAACGAATGATCCATTGTTTTTACTGCATCCCATCTTAATACCTGACATGAGCTGTGATTACAGAAACCACAAAGTAACTCTACATGACCCGCATTCTCACTGTTGATCAGCTGCTGTTCAAACTGTTCGAACAGGTCTCCACTGACCAGCACAGGAAAGTGGACAATTTTAAAGACTACTTCCCAATTTCATTAGCACTGAAGGTTTTGTTGTGAGTCTATTTCATATTTTGTAGTCAAACTTTCTGGCCTCCTCTCTCCTTGACTTAACCAAGGCCTTAAATTCCAGTGCATTCCTGCTTATTAAACATGACTTATATGGCTTTACTGTTTTTAATATGGGGAGCAGGAAAAACCTAGCTCAGTTAATTGGCACTCAGATTTCATGTGAAGTCTACATGCCTGAGTGCTTTATTTATTACCCTTGAACAGAGGAAGTAGAAGCAATAAACCACAACACATCGTTATTCACCACCATTCATAACCTCAAATCCCGATGGCCCTGATTCCTTGAGTGCAAACATCATGCAAGCCACCAGCTAACACATGATGAAAACCCTGCTGACAAGTTACGCAGTAAAGCATGGGTGGAACCTCCACAGCCTGGGTATTAAACTCCCCTGTCCGCCCTTTCTCAGTGACCTTTCGCAGTAAGCACTCCACCTCTTTCCCACAGCCTGCTCATGATGGAGAATGTCACTGGGTCATGTCGTTCATCGGCGCGTTCACAGAGCCATAACGTGCAGTAATGATCCAACCTGAAAACTAAAAACAGCATGGCAGTTTCTGATACTCCCGACTAGGCGTTTCCTGTTGTTGCCCCCCTCGTCTCCTGCCAGGGACTCCCCCTTTTCCTCCTTTTCTTCCACACACAACTGTAAAAGCCTTTACTCCTTCCAGAGCTTCCGGTGCAAAGCCAGAAAAACCCCTTGCTGACTTACACCTCACACAACAAAAGGCTCTGGCATGTCTGGTGGATCTGGCCTTGTTATCAGCGCTGTTGAGAAAAATGAACAGGGACAGGATATGTCAAGGTGGGAGTCTGCAATGCTGATGATTCATAAGAGACGAGCTGCCAGAAAGGATGGGTGGCTAAAGCCTTCCTCAGGAATGGCATGTTCTCTCTCACTCTATTCCTCCTATCAGGAAACCCTTGTGTGGTTCAGTGATAAGAGAGAGCCTGATTTGCATTCACACTGAATGCGAGCTGGTTTGTGTGTGGTTGTTAGAACGACCTTGATCTAGAGAGCACTATGTTTAGGAATGTGGACAAGCAGTGTAGACCAAAAGCCCCGGCATGGTTTTTGAATTACCACAATGGAACTGGAGGCGGAAATCAAGCAGCTTTTACAGCTATCAGAGATCTCATAATATTCAATTACAGCTGTTACTGTTTTTTCCCCAAAGAGAAGTAAACAGACGAATGTGCAATTGCTACTATTACAACAGTGCAACGGGACAGCTGTAACACTCGGCTGTAGCACAGCAAGCTAGCCTATGTATTCAGATTTCACAAGCGAGATCTTACTGTGTCTTCATGTTTCATATTCTTCTGATCTGTTGTTGGCCATGTATTCCTTTGGAAATATACAGAATCCTCCCAACAAAGCTAATGCAACATCATTTTATCGAGTTACTGAATCTTCATATACCATTTGCTGTTCTACACATTAGAGGAAAGAGTCTTACTTTCAATTCTGGTTTATTTTCTAATTCCTTAATCATGAAAACCGACTTAGTCTTGCTAGTTTGCTAAGCATGATTAAAGTTTCCAACCACCTCCCAGTTTATGTGGACCATATATGGAAACTTAGCCACAAAACAGCCAGCTTTGATTTTCCTGTTCTTGTGATTTCACAAAATCCTGCATTTAAATATATCAGCTCCTTTTCAGTGTATAGCAGTTTGGCTCTTATGGAACAAGCCACAATACTGAGCAGCCAATCAGGAATTACATTCATTATTTATATAAAAAAAAAAAAACATGATCCTGCAGCTATTACACTACACAGCTATGCTCTTGTATATTTCTGTAACTCTGCACTCTTTTGTATACAGCGGTGTCCTGTACAGCATCTAGACTGCAGCTGGGAGCTATATGAGAGCTGCACGTGGCTCAGAGGAAAGCAGACTAAGCAGTAATCGAAGAGTCTGAGGTAATCAGAGCTATTACATCTTTAACAAGGTGAATATAAAGTTTGTATATTTTCCTGTGTGGTCAGAACCTGGGAGTCTGAGCGCAATTACAGCACATGGTTACGATTCCTCTGAGCAATTAGCAAATTACGGACCACACACCCCCATTTACCCCGACCTCAGGACCCAAAACTTCGTGTTTCAGTACAGGTTTCCATGAGGCTTGGGCTAGTGTTATGATGAAGCGGCTGCTGACAGCGAGTGGGTGAAGCAATAAAATAAATTAAAGGCGCTGTGCATTTCTCACCGCAGCATTCTGTACTCACTCATCAAATGAATTTGCAGCCTGCTTGTAATTAGCATGTCCGTACACAGATAATAACGCCTCCAAATATCCCGTTTCCGATCTCAGAGCGTCTACGGTGGGTTTATAACCCGCACTCCAAACAGATATGCGGACATGCCAAGCTGAGATGTTATGAGACGTGCAAACAGTGTGTTTGATCCATAATTGTGCAGAACCAGATGTGATGCCGTTATTGCTTGTTTTTACTACCTCTGCTGACAGGACCAGACAGGACAAAACAACACAGAGGAGATGCATGGCTTCACACTGACCTGTTTCACACACTTTCTAAATGTGCCTATGCTAACAAAGCATAAAAGGTAGCTGGCTTCTAACCATGCAATAAAAATTCATAAAAGGCTAGAGATATGACCATTATGACTATTTAAGCATCATTACACATTTCCTTTTATTATTTCAATGTTAAGAAATGACACAGAGGAGAAAAGAAATGACAAAAATGGCAAAAATGTAAAAGAGGTGGCCACACACACAACAATAACGCTTCGTCAAATTCAAATTCAATTTTTCTCTTCCACATACTAATAACAAATAAATAACAACCGATAGTTAAGAATCAGCATGTTCAACTGCATGTTCTGCATGTTCACCTGAAGGTCATGTTTACATATGTCCCTGCAAAGGAACCCACAAAGTAAACCTCTTCCCATGAATCCCCCCCACACCCATCCCTCCGCCAACATGCCTGATGTGGCCTGTCAGAGCATGTGCAGGCACTCGGCAAGAACACAGCGCAGGTAATTAGCTGCAATCAGAACGCAGGCTGTGCTCAGAGCAGCCAGGCTGAAAATAGTTTACCTATTTAATCCACACTTTGTCCCACTAAAACATCTGGAAACTGCAGTGTTGATGCAAGGCTGGAGGTGACCAGACAGACGCACGTGTGGGTCAGACGCTGTTTGTGCAATGATGTAATAATTCTAGCAGCAAGTCAAACAGCCAGCTTTAATGCGCTATGGAACAGACACACCAGCGGCATGTAACAGAAGACGCATGATCTCACCGACATGTTCACTGCTCACTTAGCCTTTCAACGGGACATTTAATGAAAAAACTAATTCCCCTAATTAAAAGGCTTTCTCGTATGATGTAAGCCACATATTCATTGTTCCAGTCCCAGGCTGTTTTTGACACACCTCTTCAAAAACAGGCTTCAAAAGAAAAACAGCCTTATATACACAACCAGCATATATTCACCTACTCTGCACTTTTCACTTGTTCATGCATCCTTTATTAAAACCACAATTTTTTATATAGCTCTTCCATTGTTCTTTTAACTTTAGCTATGTTTGTATTTTGTGAATTGCACATGGTACAATGACAATAAAGAAATTCTATTCTATTCTTTTCTATTCTTTTCTATTCTATTCTATATTAAATTAAACATATTAAAAATGTTTAATTTAATGTTTAAATTTAATTCTGAGAGGTTGAATGTGTAATGTCCGATGCACTGCATTAGTGGACTGCGGAAAAAAATAACAATAATGCAAATCAATAACTCCCTAAATACATAACTAACTAAACAAACAAACAGACAGAACTGCCATTATTAAAGTACATAACGTAAGTATATGTATGCAACTAATATAAGTATGTATACAACTGACACTAATACTGCTTCCCTGGCCACTGGAAACACAGGGGCGAGCAAGCATTTGATATACCATAAATATTGGGGTTACTAAGATCAGGACTCAAATGTCCATTCTCCACCCATACCGCTGACGTATAGGCATGATCAGACCAAACTCTGGTAGAACATTCATGAAAATCTCGATTTCCGCTGAGGAGGTGGGACAAACAGCAGACCTTTGTGATTTCGTGTTTAGTAAGAGCAGCTGCAGCTCACAAACCCAGTTCAAATATTTTGACTGCAATGCATTAACTAATGCACTTGGTCACAGTTTATGTAACCACACAGTGTGAAATGTACTGAATGTCTGTTCAAGTATCTCTTATTGCCAAGATCTAATGTTCCTCCAAGATGTTAGATAGGACAGTTTGCTACCTGAGCTAAACCTGGTGAAGTGCAGTGTCAAAACAAGCACTGACACTTTATGAATAGGTTTATAGTTTTATTGGAACCTGTTATTTGCATGACAACAATGTGCTTAATGCATACATAATGCATTTATTGCATAATTTAAACTCAGCAGCTGCTTATTACATTGTGTGAAAGTTCATGATAAATGGACCAATAGAAATGCTCCATTATTTTGGGGATACGTTTTACAGACAGCAGTGATATCCGTTACGGAGCACTGAAAGATAGTCTCTCAGTCAGTAATCTAGTTGTCTTTTGTTTTCTTTCTTTATTTATTTATTGACTGATTGAAACAAGTACACTCTAGTACTCTTTAGTACTTTAGTACTCAGGACTCTCACTGATATCCCCACTTGGTGTCTGCATCTGAAACAGCTCCTGTAGAACAAACCGGACTTCTCGTATGACACTGATGATACAGAGCGTAAAGACCTGGCAGGATTAGGTGTATTTTGACCTTTTGACATCAGTGGTGATTTCACACTTCCCACCGGAATGAGGTTCCTCTCCCTCCGCTCATTTTACTCACACATTTACACGTTCGCCCTGGGGCTCAAAGACCCCAAAGAACGAGAGAGTGCTTGACCCTCCACAACTATATTTCAATCAGTCTGTATCCGCCCCAGGGCACAAACCAGACCAGACTGCAACAGTTAGTGCTAGATTTAACAAGCTCTCCGAAACCTGAAGACCTAACATTTCAACAGCACTGCTTTATAGACCTGTATAATCTTTACACTTCAGAGGCTCACTGCAATGGCAGCGCGTCTGGAGCGCCTGAACATAGGAAGCAGCAGACGAATAAAGTATGGAATGTTAAAAGTGGTAAATACTGTAGTTTTGCACAATGTCACTTCTGCATTCATTGTCAACGAGTCAAACTCACCACACACCTCATGTCTCAGGTTTAACGAAAGGCCCAACAACCTAACAAAAGCTTAACGAGTGACATGGCAGCCAGCCAGACGGTAAATGACACTGTAATTAAAACCATACAGGGACCTTTCCTCCATATCCAATCACCGTCTTTTTAGATGGATGACATTATTTGGATGAAAAAACACAATAAAAGATCATCTAATGCCACACGGCACTGAAAGAAACATGGTGACATCTTGGCAAAGATTTTAAACCTGATACGCAGTAATGCTCACATTGGGTGTTAGTGATTATAGCATTATAACAAGTCTCAAGGGGGAAAAGTGATACATGAGACGCTTCCAGCTTTTTACTTGTCCATGAATGAGAAATGAACTGAAACTCTGAGTAGTAGTGAGAAGCACATTGAGTAACAGGAAAGTTTGGTGCAGGTCAAGGTGTCCTGGAATGAAAAATGAACATGCATGCTCCGTCCTGTGCAGGCCTCCCCACTCTCTCCTGGCACACTGTGGTTACTATTACAGGACCTCGGCGTCCTCGTAAAACCCTGGGTCACTCTGAATAAACAGGCCAGCAGTGCCTCACACATGCCGGTCAGATGAGGCCTCCATAGTGCTCCCCGAAGCTCTCCATCACAACCCACAAACCCCTACTGCTGCTGCAGGGCCTGTTCTGAACACCAAGCACCAAAAAAACAACATCCTTATCCTGAATGCACCCCCCTCATGATGAAGTCATGTGTGAGGAAAGAGAATATCACTCAGCCCAGAGTTCCAGGCTCTGTGCACCTCTGTGTGAGTACTAGAGGTATGAAAACGCGTCATATATGATGATACAGTGTAAGGTAACTTACAGCATAGTGTACATATTTGGAGATAACTCAGCTTGAGCATACTAGTGTTCATCCAATTCAGATGTCTTAGTTTAGTTAAAAGCTCTCCACTGCTAGCCATCACACATAGCCCTTTTGACCAAAAGAACCCTGGTTCTTGAACTGGCTCCATTCAGGCTTCATAGAACTTTCATGCTGTCCAGGGAACCAGCCTGCACTGACTTTTACTGGAACCAAAGAATATTAAAGGATACGTCATTAACGCCAGTGTTGTTTACTTTTGTAACCGGTATGCCGTATGTCTTCATGGTTCATGTTGAAGAACCTACAGTTCTTTGGTTCTAGCTGGAAAACAAACTTTTCAGGTGTATTTTGGTGAAAATTTGCCAACCGGTTTAAAATTAGCGCAAACCATATTGGAACACGTTCCACGTTGGTGGAAAAGCTAACAGTCCCACCAGCCATATCCTCCACTTGGGCTCCCAGTAATGGATATCTGTGTTATTGCTAGGGTTGAAACTCATGACCCCCTGATGTTGGGGTGAACAATTGTTGCACCCCTCCCAGCTAGTAGAAAAAAACTCATTTTGCAATGTCTCCAGAAGATCACAAAATGTATGAGTTTGGAGAAATTCTGACTAAGCTATAAAGTATGAATTGTGTAATCTTTGAGTTCCTCAAGTGTCAAAAACAGTTCTTTCAACTGTATCAGTTTTTAAAATGACTAGAAACAATTATATAAAGATATTTAAAAAATGCACATCTTCATTGTTCGTCTGAAAATCTAGATGTTTTTAAACACATTTAAAAGGCTGTTATGTGCTGCAACCATGGAGGCGCTGGCCCTGTCCCTGGGAAATCATGAGTTTGATCCCCATCAATGCTACAACCACCCATTTGACCTCTCCCTGGGTGGGCTGGATGTCCCTCCCTCTGCTCCATCACTCAGTGAGTGTTAGTCAATGCACTCTAATCTGTTAATTAATGTTAATGGAATTAGAATTTAGTAATCTCTTCCAAGCACTTCGAGCTGTCGAATGACACTGTGTTAGCCACGCTTTGTAAAGAAGTGGTTGATTCATGTGTCTGGGTGGAAGTATGTGCCTTCACCCCTCCTTCAATTTAAACTATCACAGGGGTGGTACCCTCAAGCGTATGTCTTCATTACCGTTTGTGCAAACATAATTGCACCACATAATTGCAATTGTATTTTTTGAGGTTCTACTGACGCCTGTCTAGTCGAGCTTTTCGGTTTTTTTTTTAAATTGCTTTAATGAAAAGGTATAAATATGTCCTATAGGTTCCTGGAGGAACTTAATAAGATGCACAGTTGTTGCAACCACTGTTGTACTTTTAAGAGTCAAGTTACATTTTTGCACCTTAAAACTAAAACTCAAATTTTACCTGCTCAGTACCATTTTTGCTGACAGTGCAGCTTGGTAGCATTGTATCATGCGGTAGGCCAAGCTAGTGCTGCACATGCACTCCAAATTGGGAACGAATATATGACTTTAAATCAGCAACAACAACAATAAAATGCCTAATGTTTAATTGCCTGTATTGCTCTACGGTGTAAATACACCCCTAAAAACAATGACCCCCTAAGCAAACCTCCATCTGAGAATCTGGCCATATCCATTATAAGGCTCTTTATTATAAGGTTCCAAAAACGGCTCTTACAGTCAAACTGTGTATCTAAAATATATTTCCCCCAGAGGCACTGGTCATATTTGTACCTTCTCATAACCTTACTTTATGAAAGAGTACAATGGAATAAACTGGAGATAAGCTGGTGGAGTAGGGCTGCACAACCTTGTTTCAGCATCGTCATCACAGCATGTGCAGGCATAATACTCATGTCGCAGAAAGTGCACTGTTAAATAAGACACGTTAAAGTAAACCTGTCATGTTACTTTTTCACTGCTTGATAAAAAAGAAAAGCCTGCACGGTTCCTGAACTTTTTATACCTGAACATTTTATAGTGAATAATGTTTTTAAAAAATGCTGTTGATGTCATCTGCTGAAAATACCTGCATATTTTATTCAAATAAATTTATAAAAAAATTGCAGTGCAATGTCAGTTTTTTTTTTCCAGTATGGAGTCCAATACAGTGTAAGAATACCACCACAGTGACAACAGAGGTATCATCCAAGTAACAGTTTAGTCCCTTTTGTCTACACACATGTGCTGTATTTTTAATAATCCAAAACTAATTTCATCAAAGCAAATTTATTATTTAACTGAATCATTTACGAATATAATTCAATAATTCAATAATATCAATATGATATCACTGATACGCATTCCTACTATGTACAGTAATAGTGCTGGAGGCATCAGAAAGAAGACTCATGTCTGTTGAGGAAAGGTGTGGGGGGAGTAATGGTCGGGGGAAGCAAAGACACTCCACTTAAAACTTCAAAGCTCTGCTGACAATGGCTTGGCATGCAGGGCATGTCTCCCTGAGGCCAGCCGTCTTTTGTGATGGGCTCTCTGTGTGGCTCCCTGCAGGGCAGGGCAGTCTGCAGGGCAGCTGCATGGGGGTCTGTTGAGATGCTAAATGCTGCTGGCAGAGGGGGGGTGCATCATCTCTGTCCTCTCTCCGAGATGACCAGGTCAAATAAGTGGACGGAGATTCCCTACGCTACTGACATCAATGTTTGGAGCAGTTCCTGAGAAGTCATACCTGAAGCGGTTGTGATGGTTTCTGCTAATCTCTGGCTGATTGTGTGCTGCTGACAGACACAGATCTCATCTATTCATTGCATCCGTGCCAAACCACTTTCACCAAAGCCCAAACTGTAAGCAAACACAAGTCTTTTTTTTTCTCTGAGGGAACGTGAGCAAACAGCGTGGCGGAAATAAAGAGCTTTGATGGTTGGAAGACTTCAGCAGTGCACCACAACAGCAGCAATATGCCATCTTAGAGGAATAATACATCAATAATAATAATAAAATACGATTTGCCCTTTAGCCTGATGAGCATGAAGGGGTTAACAACATTAACTGTACACTTTTTAAAGAATACACAATGAAATAATTAAGATTATAACAAAGTCATTTAGTGGTTTGATGTGGGAAGCCACATTCTACAGTCAGATGTGTTCACAGTGGTGGTGAATGGAACCAGACGTCTGAAAAGTTTAATGCCTCTAAAAGCTCCCTCACAGAAAGTTATTACATGAAATATGATGAATGCTCTGTCTGATGCCTCAGTGTCACTGTGTTATTACACGCTCAAGATACGCCTTTGCACTTTAAAGCTTTCAGGTAGTAAATAGAATGGTACTGACTCCTCCTTGATCCTGTCACCACCACTGTGAAGAAATCCCACTTCACACCAACTCCCAAAGACCTACAGCTACTGAATTACAGAAATATGGAAGCATCTGTAGAACCTCCCCTTAATAAGTATTCGAATCCTCATTTCAGTTTCATACTGTCTTTGCACTGCTACCCTGAAAAGCTGTCAAGTCATGAGCTCTCACTTCAAATTGGCATCCACAGGTCCTAACCACTCCATGACCTTCTGCTCCATATAAGGTGGACAGTTGAGGTTAGCCAATCAGCAGCAGAGCTCGCAGACCCGGCTGGTTCTGACCGGTGTGACATTCAGTGGGGCATGCCTGGACACACTCCAGCAAGAGACACCACTCTGAGCTGCTCAGGAGGCCCTCGCCGAATCACTGCAGTGAGTCTGTATCAGCGTGTGTCAGAAAACGACTGAAAGATCTCGCTGAGTGTTGTCATGAATGTGTCATGGCTCAGCAGGGTGAATAGATGGGGGGCCTCCTATGGCCTGTGCTCTAGGGTAAACACCCATCCCCTGCGGAGTGAGGAGCCTGGAGGGTCTACAGCTCTGCTCAGACATGCTCCGGTTGCCTCCTGTTCACTGACACATTCCTTCAGAACAGAGCTGAACAATAGTATAGAAAATTCTACATTGCAGTTTTATTTACATTTGATTGGGGTATAGAGTAAATCAGCTAAATCAGCTCTCAGCTCTGTATATGTATATACACACACATATACATATGTATATATATATGAATGCCTTGTGTTATCTGGAATCATATGGTGAATGATGCTCACAGCAACATGTTTACTGATTGAGAACTGTAAAATAAGAACTGCTGAGATCATATTTCAATATAATTAAATATACAATATAAATATACAATATACCATGCAGCTTTACTTCATAACTGGCCCAAATGCACCCCACATACAGTACAAAAAAACAGAAAAATACAAAACAGTACATTCATTTTGAGGAGACTTGCTTTTAGTTTTTCATAAAGGCAGGGATATTTTTCCACGCCTTCAAAGTTTGAAAAGTTGTATTTTCTGCTTCTCCTCCAAATAATCTCATCTACCAATGTCATTCATTCAGTAGGGGTCAACAGAAGCACCGGTGGAAGCAACAGTGGAGTTCGATTTTTTCCCTCTGTATTAAGGATGAAAGCATTAAAGGAGCAATATGTAAGATAATGTAATCTATATATATATCCCTTTTGTCAATGTCAAAGTAAAGAAATAACAGTTTTGATGGTATGTGTATAAAGTTGCAGAGATATCTATTGAAATTAGCGACCAGCTAGCCCCAAGAGGTGATAGTGAATCCTTGTAGCATTGAAAACATAAAACGAAGAACACAAGTTATCATACAAGTGTTAACATACAAGTGTTGTGGTTGGTGTAGCTCAGCGGATAACACCACTACCCGCCAAGTAGCCACCACCACACGTGAGAGACTGGGGTTCGAATCCCGAGCTCAGTGACTATGCTGAGCTACACCAATAAGAGTCTGTGGGCAAGACTCCTAACACTACATTGGCCTACTTGTAAAAATGATTAACCTTGTACGTCACACTGGATAAGAGCATCAGCTAAATGCTGTAAATGTAAACACTAGTGTCACTGGTGACCCTCTTGGTGAACAAATGGATGAAGATTTATGGTAAGCAAATACTGGGAGAACTAAAGAAGGAGGTGTATAAATTAGTGGAGTATACATTCAACAGAACTTGTTATCTTACATATTGCTCTTTAAAGTATTGTTTATCTGATGGGGACAGCTTTGATGATCTACCAGGTAGTGAAAAGCAGTTGGGTGTCCCATTTTTTCTATACATTTATGTGTGTATTAAAAAACAAATTGCAATCTTATGGTGCTAATATTTATTCTCATTTTTTTTTTCAAAATTACTTATATATAAATAATGGGTGGTCTCAAACGTTTACATAGCACTGTATGGGGTACTACACAATATCAACTATGCTAACTAATACCCACAGGTCCTGTCCAATATTACAACTTCTAAACTTTCAATCAGTAACTGCATGGTTTACATACAGTAAGATCCAGTTCAAAATGAAATAAAACCTTTTCCCTGGTTAAAGCAGGTTCATATACTGATTGTTGATACTTGCATTCCTGCTCAGGCCTGTGAGGTTTGAGAGCGGAGCATGGATTGGGAAAAGAGAAAAGGATTTCGTGCTATCAGTTCATCTGGTGCTAGCGTAGCCTACATCAAGATTAGCTAGCACAAGATACATGGTGTAATACAACTGTAGATCAGTTTTTCACGGCTCAACATTATTTAGATAAGACTAACAGATATCAGACAAAGCTGCATTGTAACTTCAAGTACAAACTACTGCCAGATGCTGGAACAGTTGCCTATGCAGTTTTTTTTTTGTGCCATTGAAAACAAGAGCAATGGCTGGTTTAAATTACTGTACATGAGCACATAAAAATGGTTGCCTGTCATTTCTGAAATGCCCTAAAGGAAGAAAGTGTGTTGTAGTAAAGAATACAACTCCAATCATGCAGCAGCTCCTAACAGGCAGAGACGTTCCACTATGAGTGAGTGGCTCCTCCTGCTGTAAGACAGGACCATTTCGGCTTCTTTTTTAAGGAGAAGTGTTTGTAACTGCTTTCTTACACAGTGCATACAGCACAATGTAAACGTTTGAGACCACCCCTCATTTATAGATGAGTGACTTTGGCTTGTGTATATCTCCCTTCACCCATAATTGTCCTAAAGAGAGTGGCCTGAAATTGAGGATGTTTCTTGATGTAACCCACCTTTAAATAACCAAAACAAATAATATCTTAATATTTCCAGTCATTCCCTGGGCACTGACCATAAGAGGTGTTAACAAAACATCCTCATAAACAGATCAAATGAATCAGTAATCTGCAATTACCATGAGTTTAGTCCAGTCATAGTTAAAAGAATCTGACCAACACATGACCTAAGCCTTACATGCAGTTCTGTTACACAAAATGACTTCAGCTATTTCTCTCTCCTACCACTAGAGGGCAGCATGCCAGGTTTTGCTAATGGACTGTATGCTGAGAAATGAAAGCTGGGGAGCGGAAATTAGATGTTATGAGAAACTGCAAGGTGTCTGTTTAAAGGTCTTAAGCACAAAATAAATAAATAAATAAATAAATGAAATTGGCTAAATAAACTGCCTGCTTCTTCAAATGCCTTAGTTTTCCTAGGCCAGCCATTCCTAATCCCAGTTCTGGGGCTTCACATTATGCACATTTTGGGTTTTCCATGATTATACACAAACTGTGCAAAGCATGTGATCTTCAAATTTAATTTTGGGGTCTTTTTCACAGCAGAAGATGATACACTGACCTCAGGTTTGCATTTACATGTCTGTTACAGAATTGAGAGAATCACATGAGGGGCAGTTCTGATTGGCAGTTGTTGTGTCTTCATTGTTGTAATGTTACACAGAAGCTTACAATGGGACTAAAACGTTATATACTTTCTTTGTCCTGTCATTTGTCTATGATGCCTAACCATCCCCAAATGTAGGAGAAACATGGCATGTAGGAGAGCAGCGCCACCTGGGGCAGTGGGGAGTTTAGGGCCCAAGGCTGTCACGGGATTTGAACCCACAACCTTCCGCTTGCTGTCCCTGGTCAAAATACAGGCTTTTTAAACTCTATATATTCAGAATGCAACAGTTGTCCACAAAAGCCAGAACGCTTGTTTAATCTCACTAGTGCCCTACCTTAGTATTTATATATGTAAACTTTATCCACCTCAACATCATCCCTCATATCTTCAGCATCAGTAGTTATGTACAAAAACTCATATTTGTATAATTATGATAAACTGTCACGAGGTCAAAGAAGAGACAGAGAGTCATTGTTTCCCTTCTCCACCTCAGAAGACCAGTCTACTGTTACTAATTGGTATAAGGCACATATCCACTGAACACAATCATCACGCACCACACAGATCTGGCAGAGCTGTCTGCTGAAGTGAGCAAAGCTGCAAGTGAACACGTGCCGTAAGCCTTTAGTTCATCTCATTACAGAATCGTATAGGCACAATGGAAAAAACAACACATCGCCATTACTGCCTTCATTACCATGCATCCTTACGGCCCTCACCACACTTGATTGCCTATTCATTGTTTTATCTGGGGCAGATCAAACCCAAGGTTCCAACGCCACAGAAAGGGAGAGCAAACACAGATAGGAAGATTAAGAGTGTCCCTCACAGGCATAACACACCTGTCCAAACACGCGTACACAGAGGGCCCGTTAATAAGTCTTGTCAGCGCATGGCGTTGTGTTGGCAGGTCCTTCCACTGCACAAAGCCTGCGATTAGACAGTAGACAGACAGATGTGGAAGCAGCGGAAAACAGATCAAGGTGCGGTGACGCAATGCTGCAGCTCTGGTCACATTACAACCTCTTAACCTGAGGGCGGGCCCCTACGGAACTCACAGCTACAGTAAAGCGCTGACTGCGTTGCTTTCTTCTTGGGCTTCCATCCGTTTAGTATGATCATGTCATCCGCCCAAACAAACAGATGTAATCCAGACAGGTAAAGAAACCGGCCCTGAAAACCGTTTAAGCAGTTCTGATCCAAACCAAAGTGCTGTCCAAACCACAGGCATATGCTTTTCAGCACAGCATTTCCTGACTGGCACAAGCGCACAACAGGAAACCCAACACAAAACTCTTTCTTCTTTGTTAGAAAGCATCGGGGAAGGAGGTATCTGACTGAAGTCTGACTCAACAACGTGATGCATTCTTGGCTGAAAGGTGTGAAGAGGATCCCTGCAAGATAAGGATCAGTCAGGTATTCTACGAGTCCACCAGCTGGAGGAGCTGGAGAGCAGGGCCGGTTAGAGGGGAGCACAGGGGCGATGAGTACAGCCGCTACAGCACTGACCTCGTTCCAGAGGGCAGCTCAGTCAGAGCGCTGTCATTAGCACAGCTTAAGCTTTCCACTGTGCAGAAAGGGCATGCAGGTTGAGCCAGTGGCCGTGGGACCCAGACTGCTTAGCTATAGGAGAGCAGAGCTTTCAAGCAATGGTGTAGCCGCAAATCAAATATTAGCCCAAATACGAACCACTAATCAGTGTTGTGTCTGAAGCATGTTTAGTTTTGCAAAAGTGTTATGAGGCTAACTCTGGTATCAAGTAACGAAAGCACTAATTTTAACTTTATCCACCTCGAACTGTGTTAAGAAGTTAAGAAATCTCAACACACTCATTCATTCTAACACGTACCTGCTTGTGTGCATTCTGATACTGTGATATACTGCTACCTAAAACGGACAAACGCACACTGCAATGCTAAAAAGTGACGTAATAGAGTAAATCTTTGAGCTTGAATTCTGCCCACTATAAATAAGAGTTTGTCATACAGTGTGTGATGGGTTCTTAGTGATGTCCTGACTGTGCGGTCAGTTACACACAAAATGTAGACAGACAGGCAAATCCACCAATACCCATGGTGAGTGGACAGATTTCTGTTTTTCTAGGCTAATAACTATGGAAGGGATTCTCAATGAGATGGAATCAGATAAGCAAACATTTGAACAGAATTTCTTAGCTGAGTTATAGCAAAGATACAGAAACCCAGAGAGTTCATTTCTATAACTAATATGCAAGTTAAGTATATACTGCAGCACTGACCTCAAAGACCTCATTCTCACAGACATCAGAAGCACAAAGCAGGAAAAAAGATATATATATAAATATATACAGTGAGGAATAAAAGTATTTGAACACCCTGCGACTTTGCAAGTTCTCCCACTTAGAAATCATAGAGGGGTCTGAAATTTTCATCTGCATGTCCACTGTGAGAGACAAAATTCCTCATCTTTCTTAGAATCATTGATATGCCACGAGGTGAGATCTTGCGTGGAGCCCCAGTCCGAGGGAGATTGACAGTCATGTTTAGCTTCTTCCATTTTCTAATAATTGCTCCAACAGCTGATCTTTTTTCACCAAGCTGCTTGGTAATTGCCCCGTAGCCCTTTCCAGCCTTGTGGAGGTCAACAATTTTGTCTCTGGTGTCTTTGGACAGCTCTTTGGTCTTAGCCATGTTAGTAGTTGGAGTCTTACTGATTGTGTGGGGTGGACAGGTGTCTTTATGCAGCTGACGACCTCAAACAGGTGCTTCTAATTTAGAGTAATAAGTGGAGGTGGAGTTTTTAGAGGCGGACTAACAGGTCTTTGAGGGCCAGAATTTGTGCTGATTGGCAGGTGTTCAAATACTTATATGCAGCAGTAACACACAAATAAATTAATAAAAAATCATACATTGTGATTTCCAGTTTTTTTTTTTTAGATTATGTCTCTCACAGTGGACATGCACCTAAGATGAAAATTTCAGACCCCTCTATGATTTCTAAGTGGGAGAACTTGCAAAGTCGCAGGGTGTTCAAATACTTATTTTCCTCACTGTATCTACATACATGAGTATTACACAGAAGCCTTAACAGCCTCAACCAGCATTAGAAGTTGCATTTTCAGCTTCCAGGTAATGTCAAATTTAAGATTCATTAATCCATAAAACCTTCTTCCACACATCATATTTCACATTTAGCTTAAAATGTTCTTCCTTTTTTTTTCACTAAGAGTATCTTGACAGCTATGCATTCTTTCAGACCCAAAGCACTGAGCTGTCTTCTCACAGTGGAAGGATGGGCAGTTTTCAGATCTGACGTAAGACTGGAGCTTGATTTTCCCCTTTCTCTCTCACAGATAAGGTACTGTTTAAGCACTGTTTGTGAGAGACAGATTTGGAGGTCTGCCAGGTCTTGCATGGTTGTCAGGAGTCTCATCTCCGCAGATACTTTTGCTGAAAAATGAATAAGTGAAGGGTGGCCTTTGACTTTTGCACAGTACTGCACTGACCTCAAAGACCTCAGTGTCATTGACTTTGGAAGACCAAAATCGGAAGAAAAACGATAGCAGGGCTACAAGTAGGCCCAAATTTGCTGAAGGTGGCAGACGGGCTACGAAAGTCTGACCTAAGCCTGACAAATATTTGAGAAATGATGTCTCAACTTGACCAAACCCGGCGTATATTCTCAGCAGGTCCTATGGGGTTCAGACAAATATTTCAAGCTCTGCGTCTAAGCTATGACGCCTTGCTAATGATTTACCTGAGGCCAGCACTGACTCGCTCCACCTGCAAGACCCAGACAGTGAGCAGTGTATGAGGCGGGGCAGAGGGGTCAGCAAATGTTCATAATTAACACATACCGCCTTTCCCAATAGCAAAGACTGAGGTGTGGTTAAATCAAACAGACAGAAAACAGGAACTTTCATTGTGCATATTTGAGCTTTCCAGCAACAGAGGGCAACCTGTGCTTGGTCAACAGACGGAAGCGGAACCGAAATAAACACACGCATTCACTCTTTGCCTAGCCGAAGAAAGAGTTCATTGAGAAAAGAGTATCGAATGATGAGGTGAAAGTCAAACATTCCTCCGTGGCCGAGCGGCTGGCCCCGCGTTGCCCTGTGCCGTCCAGAACAAAAGCCACGTTGACCTCGGCGCTGCAATCCACACCTTTCAGCTCACAAAGTCTTGTCTTTAAAGCAGGGCCCTCTTTCAGAGCTCTAAATCTCCATTCAGTTGGAGCAGGGGGGATGGGTCTGCTGGTGACAGCAGCTGTTTGTTGGGAGGCGAAAGGGACTTTGAAAAGCCTCTGCTTTGAGTTTTGGGGGACGGCGGTTCAGCTTTGAAGCGCGCAGGGTACAAGCTCTCCGGACATACAGCCACATCTCCAAAACAATCCCGCCACAGAGGATGCAGCAGCACTTAACTCAGGCTCCACATGAACCTTCTCGTCTGCACACAAGCCTCTGACTCACGTCCAGCGCTAACGAAGACAATGCGCTCCAACTTGGAGAATGCATTTGTTGTATTTGTAGAATGAAAAACATTGGAAAGGATACGACCTTGGAAAACAGCTTATATAATTAACCCCTGTATACTGCAGGGACCTGTTCATGGAGAAACGCACCCAAATTCCTCACCCTTGTTTGTATTGGTTTCATGGTGGTTACCAAGGAATTCATAGTAGTTACAGACAAAATTTATCGGTAAGATTAATAACTGAATAATACAGCTGTACATCTGCTTAACCACAGTGCTGGGTGCTGATGGTGTTGGTGGTTTAGTGTGGAGGAAGTGCTGGAGGAGAGATGATGTGAGTGTGAGTGGTTGAGTCAGTGTGACTCATACAAGAGTAAGAAGAGGAGCTTCATTAAACAGATGACGTATAACATGCTCCACCATCACACGCATATTCAAGTTTGTTATTTTTGTTTAAAGTCCTCATTTATTAATCATGTTCATGTGAATTTACATACCAAATGTCTAATTTGTCTTTATTTATTATAATATACTATAGGGACAGTGGCACCGTAGGTACCGCTATCGCCTCACAGTAAGAAGAGCCTGATTTCGATCCCTGGCTTAGGTTTCTGGAGATTGCATGTTCTAGCACATCATGTGTCTGGGTGCTCCGGGTTCCTCCCACAGTCCAAAAGAAATGCAGTCAGGCAAACTGAAATGAAGACACTAAATTGTTCAGGTTTGACAGTCTATGTAAAAGTGTGTGTCTGGGTGTTGGCCATGCATTGGACCAGTGGCCTGTCAAGAGTGTTTCCTGCCCTCTGCCCAATGAGCACTAGGATAGGCCCCAGCATCCCCTGTGCCCTAAGGATAAGTGGTTTAGAGGCAGAATGAATGAATGATATTGCGTATGTTGAAGTTCTGACTGATTGACTGGTATGATGTCTCCAGAAAGCAACCATGAATTAAACACTACTGGGTTTCAGCATAAATGGGTGGAGCTAAACTGCTAAAAAATATAATGTAGATAAATCCACCGGTTTTTATGATATCACAAAAGAACAATACATTTAAAACCAGTGTTTTTTAAAGCTTGATTTTCAGATATGGATTAAATAGACCTAAAACCAAAGTGATAGGGCCAAACTGTGCGTATCTCCCTGCATTCATGTGGAAAAATGATGCACATATTTGAATCAAGTGTATTCAGTGCTAGGCCTTTTCAATTTAGGGTTTCCTGTATAATCAGTACCTTTAGGTATGAAGTCCAACACATACACTGTCAGCCCTGCATCACTCTCACCTCCATGTGAGGTTGAAGATTGTATGTGGAAGTGCGGAAGAGGAGGTAATGAGCACAGGGATGCACATCTGGGTCAGCAATGGGCCTCCCAGTCACATCTGCACTGACGCCTCAGTGGCGCTCAGCCCTAATTCCACCTCTAACACTACAGTTTCCTTTTACTAAAAACAGAGCATCCTCTCTGTTTACTGGACTGCATGTTCAGCACCGCCTAAAAGCTAGTGATTTCTCCCTCCGGAAACCGACACAGTGCACATTTTGTCCTGAAATCATCCGTTGCCGCCAATCCATTTCCAGGCAGGCGGTGAACGTCTGGGCTATGATCCTAACCTGACATTTCGAGAGCAGTGCGAGAGTAAGGGTTGGCTAAGCATTTGTGCGGGGGTTGACAAACAAAAGCTGTCCAAAGGGGAGCCAGCAGGATGATGGAGAGGTGGAAAATGGTGTTCACTGTAGCTGAACGGTTGTCCTCCCCAAGCCTTTCCAGCTAAAAACAAGGCCGGCCTCTCAGTGGGAGTCCTCATCGTCCAGAAAAAGGGCATACACTCGTTCTCTTCCCCTCTGCTGTCGCAACTCTACCTCCACGTGCATTTCTTCCTCTAGTCTAGTGTTTCAATCCATGACCACCAAAACTCTTGGTTTCCTCAGAATGGGGTTGGGCAACCAAGTATTTGTGAATCGTTATTGGAATATAAGCTTTAACAGTAATGACACAGGCCTCCACCAATCACTGAATGTTTTATTGTGCACGGTCACATCCCAGCAAAGATATGAGATATGATGAATCAAGATGTTCAACATGATTCTGGTCAAGTTGGTCTTTAACCATGTCACAGAAATGGTGAATTCCACTTTTTAAAATAAGCACTGCATAATTTGGTCACTGAGTTGTAAACCAAGTAAATCAGAAATGATCTGAAATGGTTCACTGCAGAGGCACTCGCAGGCTCTCATGGGTTGCAAAGACTACACCGCAAATACAGCCATTTCATTTACTATACAAAACCACCAGCGAACCTACATGTGCTTTCTGAGTTCTGGTGATGTAACAGTGAAAAATAAAGTTATAAAAAATATCTCTAATAATTTGTGAGGGACTTTTTAAGACAAACATCTGGTTCCTATTACCATTTCTGAGGGCAATTCTGGCTTAGCAAGTACAAAGCATTTCACATCAAACCATTTTCCATGACTTTGTTTACACCTGAACCATTTAATCATGCACGCATTTTGAAGAAAGTGGAATTTGGCAAATTTGGTAATGAGTTTGGTAATGGGCGTTTATTTGCTATCATACTAAAAAGCATATTAGCTATATATTCACAATATGTTGTATTTTTGCCCATATTGTGCAGTCCACAAACTGCCACAATAACTCCATAAAAAAGATATACATTATATAAAAATACAAAATATATACAAAAACATATACATTTATTGCACAAAATGGAAAACAAGTCACCAGCAACGCAAGGTATGTAGTGAAGGGTTAAATATCAAATATGCTCAAGCACACAACCAGACTAAGACTATCCCCCAAAACCCTAAACTCTGACTATCAGTCAAACATGCACTTAAATGAGCACACAAAGCTTTAACCAAGGTGAAGTGGGGCTTTACAGCAGGAAGGACTTCAGTGTGTCCCCTCCACATAACCCGCATACTAGGGGAACACCCACATGAGTGTCCATTCATTCCCTGTCGTACTTTGTTAACACTTAACAGCGTCTTCGGCCTTATGTTTGATGTCGGATAGCCTCCGCGGCGCAGCTCTTCCTCTGCTTGCTCAACACGTCTATAATTTGACCATACAGCGTCTCGCTTGACTTGACCTTGCCATGTTGTTATCTGTCTGCCCTCATCATTTGCTCTCCATCAGCTTTTGTCCTTCCACAAAAAGCTTTTGTAGCCTTGAATTTTCTTACTGCTTTAAACTCATGCCCGGTCTTATAAAATGGACCCAGATATAAGGGGAAAAAGCCTTTAGAGGAATTCCACAGATTTTTCCGGATTTCTAAATGATGAACATGTAAACTAAATCACTCAGTGTGGTTGAATGTAATATGCTTTGTTCTTGAGAAATTAAGAGTCAGATTTGTTTACAGCAGTGGTGATAGGAACCAGACGCCCACCTTTAAAAGCTCCTTCCTTGGCATTGAGTTTTATTGCGTGAAAATGTTATGAATGCGCTGCCTGATGCTGGAGACATTGTTCCGCCAACATTCTGAAATAAGCATTTGTTCTAAAAGGCTCTAAAAGCCACCCATGTTGGTGAGGTACCACCATTGATTTAAGTTTATGACTATTTTATTTACCATTATCCACTTCATCCATCAATCAACCTTTACGATCACCCAGATATACATCGAGGGTGGCCCTCATTATAAACGTAGCTGAGCACAGTTTAAGAGATTGGAAAAGAAACTAAAATTGATTTTAACCTAAAAATCCTAAATTGAAAGAAAGAATACATAAAACAATCAATAAACACTTAATACTAACTAATTTATAAGATTGCAACATTAATTAGGCAAACTCAAATTAGGCAATAAAAGGTTTTTACAAAGTAATGAGATAACAAAGTAAAATAGCAAATTTTTTAATAATAAAAATATTAATAATAATGAGTATTAGAATAAAATCAACAGGGCTAGAATTCAAATAAGAACATATGGATAAAATAAATAAATAAAATAAATAAACAGATAATTAACAGAAAAGAATAAGTGAAATAAAAATGTATATTTATGTAATAATAATAATAATAATAATAATAATAAATAGTAATAAATAATACTAAAAGTACAACAGTTACAGGCAGAGTGGTGGTGGTGCTAAATTTCAGAATTTCCTGTAATTAATTAAGTTCGGTGCATTGTGTATAGGTTGTTTTGGACAGACATGGCAACCCCTGGTTCATATCACCACCACTGTACAGAAAAGGCTTCTGCACAAGGAACCATGTCACATCACACAGCTCTGAATGACTGTTTACACTGAAAGACTGAATCATGCAGATATTTGGTGTAATTGGAGGAATTTCCCTGAACAAGCGGGAATGAAAAGGTGTTTTTTTCCTTTACAGTGTTACTGGGAATAGCCAGCAGCTGTTGATTTGTTAGGACATGACTTAATGCATACTGACTTTGGCAGAGCTGATAGTGGCATTCAGCTGAATTTGGGTTCTCAATGTAGATTTCATTTACTATCTGTACATGTGTGTCTGAGCAACTGAGCTCACTGAGAAGGCAAAATAACATGGTGGTTAAGAATAATATGGGTTTGCCCTCTTTCTGGCACTGCAGATGCTACTAAACAGTAATCAGGAGGATAGAAGTGGAACATATCGCCCTGGTAGATGACTCCAAATATGTGGATATTAAAAAGGATTCCCTAAAGGAAAGCAAAGCAGGCCAGTAAAGTAGGTATCAGACGGTGAGTCAGTACTTTAGAGGTGAGTCACACCACTAGTGTCTCTTCCCCGACTAATCTCATACATGGGAAACTCCCAGACACAGCGTGTGTTTATTCACCCTCATCTGGCTCTCGAAGCCTCTCATGCGCAATATCTGTGGCCCAAACATTTATACCTACAAGTGGAGTTTACATAGCAGAACGCCCACCCTCTATAATTCATTCTGCATCAGCAGCATGGTGCAGCCTTCCACATAAACCCTCACTCATTCAACAGCATAAAAGCGCAGATTTACACGTTAACACAGAGACGGCCAGCTGGGAGCCAGGACTGCAGCCAATCATTGTGGAGGGATTTAGAGAACAAATACATACATGCTAATGTTTTCATTCCATATATTCAACATGCCCTTCACTAACTCCAAGGCTCTCAAATCGGCCCTCAGGGTCTCCAGACAGTCCACGTTTTGCTCTCTGTGCAGTGTGAGCTAGATTCAAGCAAAACTGTGGTCTGTCTGGAGGCCCTGAGTGCTTTGAGTATCGCTGTTGGTCTTGGAAGCTGCAGCAACTTTGTTACTTCATATGTTATCAATGTTATTTACAGGCCTCGGTTTAAGGGGAGTTGTGGGGGGGATCCTCCTGCTCAAGAAAATGACAAAAACTACCCCCTTCTAAAATGATGACCCTCCCTTTCCAACCGCATTACATCTCTTAAGATCTTGGTTATTAATATTTGCTTTCCACCATTACGTGAGACTTACACACCACAGGATTTCTTCACTTAATGCCACCATGGTTGCCAGGTTTATGTTTTTTCCTGCCATATAAGCAAACTTTGGGGTAGAGGGCTTTTTGCCATACTTGGCAACCCTTGCCCCATAGAAGCACTGAAAGAAACAGCAACATTTGAGGATAGCTAGTGGAAGATAACCAGCACATTATAAATAGGATCCAATAAGTTGTTTTCCGAGGGAGAAACATGTGAAGACAATAAAACTGGATACGGCTGGGCACCGTAGCATTAGTCCTACTGTCAGGTGATCCTCAGTGATGCCACAGTCATATGAGAGTCACATATGACAGCATAATCTTACAAATCGATCAATGATTATGCGAGTACTTACTAACATTAATAACCTCCATTAATAACATTACTAAGCATACAACAATGTAGACATGGCTCTTGACCGTCACCACTGTCTAAGCATGACCCAGTGGTGTCCAGTGTAATCCACAAAGGGCCCCAGTGGTTGGCCTGGTTTTCATTCACACAAAGCTTGAGCCTGATCAGTTGTTTGAAGTCTGGAGTGGAGTAAGATGTGCACCTGTTTGTTTGAAGGAAAAACCTGCAGCCACACCAGCCCTTTGTGGACAAGACTGGACACCCCTGCTTTAGCCCTATTATCAGGACATCGCACGCTCGATCCCTGTGATGCCACAGCCATACATAAGACAAAGATAGTATTATTAGTCACATGCTCTCTAGGACGACCCTCCCTGTCCTCCATCACTTAGCATTATGCTAACTAGCATGAGCGCCTGGTAGCTGATATAACAAATCACAGTTGATTGGCATTAGGGACGTGTAAGGCCTTTAGCACATGTGGAGGGGTTGAAAAAACAAAGACACACCTTTCTTTTCAGAATGAGTCACAAAACATTTGCCAAAATTCTCATTCCAATTTTAACCAAAGCCAGACACTCGCATCATCAAAAGAATAGTTGCACAAAAAGTTGCACCCCTAAGAAATGAACTGGAATGAAACCTGGTGGGTAGGTTTGACATGGTGAGACATGCCAATGATTCAAGTTTCACAATCAGTCACGCATGTGACGTAAGCAAGGACGGGTTGTATCGCTGTACATGACTGACCCAACAGCCATGATTACAGACATTCAGGGAGCAGTGATGCCCTCCATGAGTCATCCTGTTAGTGCCAGCACCATTGGCAGACGGCTGCCCCACACAGGAGTACATGCGTGGAGACTGTTACAACGACTGGCCTTAACACCACGTCCACATCACCAAAGACTGCAATAGTGTCATGCCAGACTGCCATGGAGTGACTCAGAATGGCAGTGGGTCATCTTCAGTGACGAGTGCCACGTTTATCTTGGTGGAGACGACTAACGAGTCTGTGTGTGGAGGCATCGTGGTCAGTGCCAAGATGAACAGTTTGTTGTGAAGTGTCACATGTCCAGAAGGCCTGGTGTCACTCCACCCCTACCGCACAATCTGCAGGAACTGTGTGAGGATGTTCCCATGGGATAGATAATCGCACGACACCATTTGGAACATCCCCAATGCCGAAACGTCTGGTAAAGTTTACCTTTCTTCTAAATAGAACTGAAACCTGACAATTTATTTTGGGTGCAATGTTTTCTTGATGATGAGCATGTAAACTCGTTTTCATTGCCTAGTACCCACAAAGGTAGCAATACGGTATGTGTTACAGCATAAACAGACAGAAGTTGGCACACTCAGCCTGTAGAAATGTGATGGGATGCAAATCTAAAAGCTTGTGAAGCTCTACATGATCATGTTTTGAAGAGGGTAAGGTCACTGGGTCACTGCCATTGCCTTTAAGTCTACAAACCTTGGCAGTCAGGCAGGCTTATCTTCAAAAGCCCCCCACGAGCAAGACACTTGGCTGCATTCTCAGACCTCCCTGCCAGGGAGTGGGAGTAGCTTCCAGTGGCTTCTGCAGCACCTCCAAGTGATAAAAAGGCTCGAGTTAGTCTTTCAGACAGGCTTTAACTTGGCCTTTTCTTTTTTCTCCTCGTTAATACTGTAGGAACAGCTATGCAGAGGACAAGACGCTGAGATATACCTTCTCATCTGAGTGCTGGCAAACACTGACATGATTCCTCTGGTGTGATTTCATCACCTCAATACATGGTCTGAATTGAAAAACATAAGGGGGCTATAATGTAGCATGTAAAAAGCATCATGTGTCAGGCCATGGGCGAGCTTACGGCTTTTTCCTAGGCCTGCTTGGCTGTTTTCTCGAGCTTATAGTGTTAATGAAATAAAAGTGACACTGCACAAAGGCAGAACACAAGAGCTCACAGCTCCAAAAGCCTTCCATGGAGGAGGATTAGCCAAGATGGCTGACCCGTCCTGGCGCCGCCTGACCCTGATTTTCAGCTGTCTGCCACCCCATGCGCTGACTCACTTTCCCTGGGGAAACAAAACAGGCCCTTGAACATCCGCCCAGGCCGCTAAAAGGCATCAACTCCTCCATATTCCCCTTACACCACATATTAAACCTTTCTGAAAGCTCTTTCCCAGATCCAGAGGATAGAGTGTCCTGTGACAGCAGACCAGGCCGAGAGTGAAGAGGAGGGCTAAAAATGAGAAAGGCAAAGGATGTGTTGTGGCTTTGGCATTCATCGATTCCCCGTAAGTACAGCCATCCAGCCATCTGCACACACACAGTTAGCCATGCTGTTTGCTCAGCAAGTGGAGTCTATGAGGGGCTCGGACAATGCTCGCTCTCAGGGGATCCCGATGAGTCAGTGAGGGAACCAAGCACAGGCCAGTGACCGGATGTGAGACACAGACACTTGTGTCTGCTCAAAGAGGCCGAAGAGAGGGGAAAGGGGGCTTAATGAGAAAGGTCTGAGAGAGAGAGAAAGAAAGAGAGAGAGAGGAAGAGGAGAGAGAGAGAGAGAAAAAAAGCAGAGATACAGAGAAATGGAAACAACAAGAGACACAGAAGGAAAAGAGAAACAAATAAAAAGAAAGGCAAAGTGAAAGATCAAGAGAGTGAGAAAGAGGGAGAAAGCAAAAGAGGTAAAAGTAGAAAGACAGATGACAGGTGGGAAAACAGGATAGAGAGAATGTGAGAGACTGCGAAGGAGAAAAGATGTGTGTGTGTGTGTGTGTGAGAGAGAGAGAGAGAGAGAGAGAGAGAGAGAGAGAATTGAAAAAGAAATAGAAACACATTCAAAAATTTAAATAAGAGAAAATAAGAGGAGGAGGAAGAAAGAATTTGAGAGCAAAAGAGCAAGACAGGGAGGGGAAGAAATAAAGAAAGATTCACAAAGAGAAAGAGATAAAAGAGAAAGAAGAAGAATAGAGAAAGACAGAAGAGAGATCCCTTAATGGAAAATCATAAGGGGAGAAATAGAGAGGTTGGGGTGGAAGTGGGAGTGGCAGACACACAGAGTGCACAGGGGACACAGACAGACAGACGGGGAGAGAGACCTTTACTGCCTCTGCTTCTTTCTCCTTGTTTGGCACTCTTTTTACTCCCATCCAAACCAAAAGCCCCCCTGCAGGGAATACATTCCATCTTAATTATCCTGCTGGAACAAAAGACCTCTACTAAAAAGAGAGAGAGAGAAGGAGAGAGAGAGAGAGAGAGAGAGAGAGAGAGAGAGAGAGAGAGAGAGAGAGAGAGCGCGAGAGAGCGCGAGAGAGAAAAAAGAATTCCAATCATGTTGATTCAGGCTGGGCAGTACCCACAGTCCACTCCCGAAGGCAACCAGATCTGAAACAATTCCGAATGCTATAACCTGGAAACGGCTGGAGCGTTATTGTCTGCAAGTGAATGTCCTCCTTCTGCTGAGAGGGAAACAAGCAGTGCCACAGTCTGACTAACACACAGAAAAGTCAGATAGTCATACAGATGTATTATCTACACATCACAGTGCTCAGGGTAAACGATCAGTGTGTATTAAAACTCGAGACCGGGCAGCTGACTTAAACATTAACACCAGGCCATGAAAAGTGACCTCAGCTCAGCGCCAACGCCAACTGCATTCCACTTCTCATACACTTTAAAGCATGTTAGTTGGGGGTCCTCCCCCTAATTTACCTCCTCCTTGTGTTAAGATCAACATTCTTTCTCCAGGCTTGTTTAAGTTAGGTATCGAGCGTATGTTGAGACCATGAGTGATAAGGTTTCATCCTGTGGGCCTTCACTGCCTTTGCAGTGTGATGAAACAGGCCACGGCCAGCACGACCTCTATACAATGCAAAATCAATAACAACAGGCCATCGACACACGTCTTCCCAGCTCAGCTTCCAGCCAATTTTATGATACTGTCTGAGTAAAATTACATGAAACTGGAAAGGAGGTTCTGAGGCTGGCTTTACATAGTGGAACTTTCATAGAGTGAACTTCAAGTTGGAAGAAACAGCTGAGTTAGACTTTTAGACAGTGTTAGACAGCTGAGTTTAACATCTAAACCTCAATATGAAATGTGATGTAAGTTTCGCACAGGCCACATTACATGTTTACTTTTTTCTCTTTTTTTGTATGTTAAATACAGCAAACCAGAAGAAGACACTCATTTATTCTCATCAGAAAACCAAAAATGAGTTATAAGCTATAACTTGACATTTACATGAAGCAAACCACAATCCACAAGGCAGACCTTTGACAAGTTATTTGTATTTTGCATATTGTCATTGTCCAAAAAAAAACTTCACAAGAGAGGACAAAGACCTTAGCTCATTCTACAAACCGGATTGTTCCAGATTCTCTGAACCTTTTGATGATGTTATGCACGGTTGATGACGATAACTTAAAAGTCTTTGCTATTTTACGCTGGGTAACACCATTCTGGTATTGCTGCACTATCTTTCTGCGCAACAATGGTGGAATTGGTGATCCTCTTACCATCTTGGCTTCAGAGAGACACTGACACTCTAAGAAGCTCTTTTTATACCCAATCATGTTGTCAATTGACCTAATTAGTGTTAATTGGTCTTCCAGCTGTTCGTTATATGCTCAATTTCCTTTTTCCATCCACTTATTGCTACTTGTCCCAACTTTTTTGGGATTTGTTGACACCATGACATTTTGAAACAACATATTTTTCTGAATAAAATATTAGATGTTGGCACCTCCACATCATTGCATTCAGTTTTTATTCACAATTTTTTTAGTGTCCCAACTTTTTTGGAATCCGGTTTGTAATGTAAGTAAATGGAACTGTGGTCCATGGTTTCACACAGTCTAAATGGCAGCTGCTGTGTTCAAATGATGCATAAAAGTAAACATTGGAAAAAATGAGGATACATGTTTTTCTTTGGACAGTGATATATAACCTATTTTCTGCAACTGTTCTGTAATGTGTGTCATTATTTAGGTCCCAGAGGAACATTTTAATACCTTTCCATAATGGTTTGCAACAAAAGCAGGCCAACGAAGCAGAACAAACTCTGGCTTTTCCAGCAGCTGACGTTTTGCCATTAGTTGGATAAGTGGCTAGTTAAGCTAACTGCCCATGCTGTCATTACTTTCTAGGTGTTTTGACTGACTAATCATGAAACCTGCTTCACAGAGTTCAGAAAGCTGCCTCAAATAAGTCAACACTAAGAGTGAAATTTAGTCTGATGTAAATTCCAATCAACTGCAAACTTTCAACTCCGTAAAGCCAGGCTGATATCGTACAAAAGGCCTTTAATATCCATATGAATCGCTCTCCTGGGCTGATTTTGAGCTCTCTCATGACTCCCCCCACTGTCCCTTTTCTCCGCTGCCTCAGTGGGTCAGTACGGTGCTGAGGTGAAGCAGGCCTTTATTGTCTGCTGGCCACATTCCTGACCAAGCCAGCACTTCACTAAGGAGACCTTGCAGGATGTATAGGGCAGACACTGGCCTCTCACGCTGACCTCTGCCTGGACTCCAGACTCCCACTATCTGCCATTTAAAACCACTGGAGAGGAGCACGGATGAATCAGCAGGCAGATAAAAGGGCTTGTTCAACACCATGGTGGAAGTAAATCCGCACACCGCACCACCCAAAGCAGAATCGAGGACAGGGCTGTGGGATGTGAGGAGGCGCAGCAGAAGCACTGGTGGAGAGGTGCAGGAGTAAGGCGAGAGAGAGCGAGAGTAGATCTAACAAAGAACTATTCATGATTCATGGAGAAAACAAGCAAATCATCACAAACAGACAGAACAAGAGATCATCTGTAATGAGGACCTGCAAAGCCAATATTTAATTGGGGCGCAATGCAAGCGGAAAACGCATCGACACGTTTCGCTCATATTTTTTGGCCCCAAAAATGTTTAATTATATGAAAAATGCCAAAATAAAAAAAGGGAACCAACAGATAACTGGGTCACCATGAAAACAAGTTCGCAGTGGGACTGAAATGAGGCGTCCTACGGAACAGCTTATTGCGTCTGCAGCTCCATTCACAGCAAGAAACTTGTAAACCTTTGGATAAGCATTTGGACCCTTGGGAATATAACTAAAGTACTCAAACTGCACTTGTTAGAAAACCAAAGACAAGATTCACTGACAGCTTTGACAAATGAGCAAAACAACAAGTGCATTTGAAATTTCTAGTCTAAACAATTATGATTTCAGTTTATTGCTTCCCAGGGTTGTTTTCCTTAGCCAAAGTACCTCATATCCAGTTTGTATACAAGTCAAAGCTAAGAATCTGTTCCTACCACTTTTGGTGGTCCAGCACCTCTATCTTCTAAACACTGAGGAGTGGCAGAAAGCCAAACATACAGAGTCAGCGAAGCCCCAGCAGACACTCAGCACTCGCATAAAACAAAATACAGTGTGCAGCCTCCTTTGAAATGTTGCCCTTGCGCTGAAACTTCAAAGGGTGCCGTTCATGGCTGATTTGCATGTCATAACTATAGTTTTATTACAAGCCACACACTAAGGGAGAGTGTCAGAGACTTTTATCTGACAGTGAGGGGTATGCCTTTTCTAACAACAGGGCCGGCAATCTGTCATCTGCAGGTGCTTAAATGAAACAGTACAACACCACGCACCAACTGCAGGGCACAGCATCATATTTATTATGCCATGTTTTCTGTATCAGACATCAGAGCATCCCCTCCCATTTGATAATCTCATGGGCACACTTATGAATAAAATCAGCATCCCCTATAGAAGCAAAATAAACTGAGCTCTGCTAAAGCCTCAGTAGACTTCTAAATCAATGTGATGGTCAGTTATTAACCTCAGTGTTACTGAACTCTCATCGTCAAACTGTAATCGTCAAATAAATAGCTGCACCCAGAAGGAATCAACCGACAGGTATGAAACTTGGAGGGTAAGTTTGACATTGTGAGACATGCAAATGATTCAAGACTCATGCTCAGCCACACTTGTGACTGGCCTTATTGCTGTACCTGGCTGACCCAACAGCAACAACTGGGAGCAGCTATGCCCTCCATGAATCAACCTGTTAGTGCCAGCACCTTTGGCAGAGAGTGGCACGATGCAGGACTATATGCACACAGACCGCAACAATGACTGCCCTTAACACCACGTCAAAGACTACAATGGTGTTGTGCCAGACTGTCACGGAGTGACTCAAAACGACAGTAGGTCATGTTCAGTGACGAGGCCCACTTTTGTTTGGATGGGAACAACCAACCAACATATGTGTGGAGACACTGGGGTCAGCGCTAAATGGATGTTTAGTTGTCACATGTCCAGACAACCTGGTGTCACTCCACCTCTCACCCTACCACAAAAACCTGCAGGAACTGTGTGAGAATATTCAAGATGCATGGATTATCACATGACACCATTAGAAGCCTCTACTCCATTTTACCCCGCTCAGCTCCATGCCCAGACATCTGGCACGGTGCATTAGCAAACATGACAGCCCAATGCCATACTAAGAGATACTACATCTGTATGTGTAGCTCAATACATTTTGCCAGTATCAGTCTAAATGTATCATCCTTTATTGTTCTGGTGATTTTTGCTATATAACTATTGCAGTCCCACACCTCCTTCTGGGTGCAACTATTCTTTTAATGGTGGGTGTATTTAGACCAGCATATTTAGTACATCACTATTTTTTAATATTCTACTGAACTTTGAATATAAGACATATACGCCTAACGGTCACTTTAAGGCAGGTGCAGTGCGCATGTGCATAGTGGAGAGCTGGAGTGAATAATGGAGAGTGTGGAGGAAAGCGCGGGAGAGAATGTGCGTGTGGTGAACTGTACTAGGTTGTAGCCTGGGTTCTCCAACTGGTGTTATCTGGGAACTTGTGACGAGTGAAGTCTCGGTGCTCTCATTGCTCATTAAACTTGACTCCGAAACCCCTTCACGACGTGTTCCCTGCGTGTCTCTTCATGGAAGCTAAGTATCCACCTCTCTCCGAGAGCACCCACCTAACACCATACTTCCATTCGTTATAGCCTATATATTTGCAGATGCTTAGCAAGAGAATATCTGTATCTGTAATGGAGATCTATGAGCTCATTTATAACACAGCATACCTCCTGTGCACTATATGCCATAATGAAAGCATGCATTGTCACCTACGTACTGCATGGTGCTCATATTCCTATTTCCCTTCCAGCGTTATTCTGACACAAGCTGTCAAAAAAAAACTGTATGCATGCCTGCAAAAAGATGTTTTCTCAGATCAGATCATGACTGGACTTGAATGGCTCTTTGTGCTTGGTAGTCAACATCTGACCATATCCTGAATCCAGATAGAAGAAACTATGCTCCATGCCTTGGCCTGAAATTCCCTTAAACCTCATGCCTCTACAAACAGTCCATTGATTAGAGCTGATGTGCTGAAAAATATAATCTCCAATAATAAAAAAGGCACTAAACCACACACTGTCTGGAACGTGTAAATCCCATGCGTAGACTGTCACAGACCTTCTACACTTCCGTAGAAGACATGTGTTTGTGGTAACATGACTGCAAGAGTTTTGGTTCAAACGGTCCCTTTAAACTCCTTCTCTTCAAAACAATATGGCATGAGCTAATGGAGAGATGATGCATATAGAAGGTGACTTCACTGGTGCTGAAAAAAATGGTCAGAGATGTTTTGGCTGCCTCCCGGGTTGTGTCTGAGAACCCTGCTAAATACGTACCCCGATAAATGTCCGCACTGCAGTTTAGCACAGATCAGGTGTATTGAATGACATTCTGTAACCGAATAGCGCTGACTGAGGGGGCAGACTGGCAGGCGGAATGCATGGCAGGAATGTGGAGGAATACCGCAGACGACTGAGATGGGGGGTGGTGCATTACAAGGAGAAACACCTGACAGGCAGGACGAGACAGCAAAGTGACCCTACTGAATACCCCCCCTCCCTTCTCTCCTCCATCCACAAGGCTTCTGCTGAAGCATTGATACTCCTGATTCTCACGTTTCCTTTTAAAAAAAATTCTCACATTAAAATACAGATATAAAGTATTTACTTTTATTTATCATATCAATATACATCTACAGGCCACTTTGTTACGTCCAACTTCGTCTCCTTTTTGTCTCTACACACAATGCCCGTTTTATCTGCTCTACCATACGGGAGCACTCTGTAGCTCTACAGTTAGAGACTGTAGTACATCTGTTTCTCTGCATGCTTTGTTAGCCATCCTTTACCCTGTTCTTCAATGGTCAGGTCCATCATAGGTCTAACACACACCAGGCTTTATGTGGGTGGTGGATCATTCTCAGTATTGCAGTAACACTGACGTGGTGGAGGTGTGTTTGGTGTGCGTTGTGCTGATGTGAGTGGATCAGACCACCAACCAAAGCTATCCAGCACCACAGTGTCCTGTGGGCAGCATCCTGTGACCACTGATGAAGAACTAGAGGATGACCAACACAAACTGTGCAGCAGCAGATGAGCTATCATCTCCGACTTTACATCTTACAAGGTGGACCAGCAAGGTAGGAGTCTCTAATAGAGTGGACAGTGAGTGGACACAGTGTTTAAACTCTCCAGCGGCACTGCTGTGTCTGGTCCACACGTACCAGCACAACACACACTAATACACCACCACCACGTTAGTGTCACCGCAGGGCTAAGAATGATCCCCCATAAAACTAATACCTTAATATCGCAATATCCTAATAAGCCTGTACATCCAAGTCAAATACAAATTTGCTAAATTCTGGTCTGTATCTGGTCCGGTCTGTTCCCTGAAGGCTCGGAAAGGGCATGATATGCTCTACTGACCTCTGAAGTTATTCCTTGCAAAGCATTCTTGTGTCCTGTGGTTTTATATAAGATGTCTTCAGCCATTAGCCAACACTGACATTTATCACATAACTGTCCACCAACCCCTAGTGGTATAGAAATCAGTGGTCGTGTCCATAATGCAAATATAGCCATTTTATTTACCAAATTGACCAGTGAATGGACATATCTGGTTCTGGAAGTAATGTCAAACATGGTAAAATAGTGCTACATGTATTAAGGATATGTATTGCACCTCTCGGTTATACATAGATATGGGAAAAAAGCATCCTTAATACCAAAAGCCCATCTCAAAACCATAGTAAAAACAATGTCTCAGGTATCACAGCAGTATAAACATTTCATATAATAACGTTCTGAGAGGTAATGTTCAGAGGTATTAGGTGTCTGGTTTAGAGACTACTTCTCTTTTATCTACACTAGAAGACTTCAGAATCTAGTTTTGTACAGTACTGGTAACAAGTGACCTTTGTATCACTCAGTATCGTAACAAAAAGAACCTCAGTGGATCCCCACCAGCCAGGTAAACACAGAGCTCCCTGTCCCCTCCCTAAAACCTGCATACATGCTAAATCAGCTCCTGGAGCACAGCAGAGCTTATTAAGGAGTCATTTGTTGCCAGTTCACTTTTGACCTCATTGTGAACTGCTGGGGATGTATAAAAGCCCTGGAAGTAAGCCAGCTCTCCACACCCTTTGTGCTCATCCCACTGCAGCAGTTGGCAGCCCGAGGCCCAGTTTGCACAGGCTGGGCGGTGCCGTCCTCAGGCCATGCATTCTGCAGGGGAGCACCTTCAACACTGTTATCACTGCAGATCTTGTGAAAGACTGCGCCAAATCAGATTAGCAAGGTGCAGCATGGTGGATTATCTTTCCAAGACTGTAACAGCAAAAACAAATGCAAACACAACAGCAAGTGCTGCTTTCATTGCCATGAGCAGGTAGCAACGCGTTACACACTTTGGAAACCAGGGGAAATAGAATTCAGTTCAGAATTGTAGAGAGAGGAGTGGGACAGTGCTTTTTGTACATGTAAATGAAGTGGGTTCAACAATGTTTATTTATTTATTTATTTATTTTGCTTGTTCTATAAACCTGTTCTATTCTGAAAAAACAGTTTTTGACTAATCACACTGACCTGATTAGGGCTAAGAGGTTTGTGGCTCAACTCTTGCATAAAGATTTTATGTAATTTGCTAAACAATAACTACTTATGCCATGAATTACAGCTTATTTCTGCAAAACTATTCATCTCCACTCATAAATATGTATTATGGGTGCTATGTAAGAACAGCACAAAATGACAATTAAAAAAAATCTGTGAAGGAAAGGTTCTATTTCCTTTTAAATGTAACATCTAAACTCTCACTAAATACATGCATGCCATTTTGTAAAGAACTACTCAGGGGTCTGCAATATGAGACAGCATGAAATGTATGGAAAAAATGACATGGAGACTTCTCAAGCACAAAGAGATGCTCTGCAGCTCTGTAATCATCCATAAGCAGAAACATGTAGCATCTGTTTCTGGTAGTTTTCAGTACTGGAGTCAGAAAACATCAAAATGTACATAATTGACTGAAGACAAAACAAACTCTGCAGAATGGAACTGGAGTGAGAAAGGGAAGTACATTAGGCAAAATGGTGCAGAAGTTTCACTGGGAAGCCTCTTTCTCTAACCATAACCCATGTGGAAGACTCAAAATTACTAACAGCCAGATTTATGCTGGCTGTAAAGCATGCTAAGCTTTATTTAGATTAGTGCTTGCTAGCATTGATTTTAATATTATTTCTAAAAATACAGAATGTAATTTAACAGTGTTAAAAGCATGATAACTAAATAACTGTCAACAATTGAATGAATCAGTCAGATTGAACAATGGTCACATGTGCAAATTAAACAACCCACTATTGTTAGCTAAATGTTACTTTATTGGTATCAGGTAGCATCTGTCACCCACAACTCCTCTTTATTAGACATAAAACATCACCACTTCCTAGATTTGATTAATATGATTACTGACATTACACCTGAGTTTATCACATGACAAAGAACAAGAAAAGGACGGTTCTTACTAGCCAGGTTAGCCATTAACCATTAGCCAGCATCAGCAATGGCAGTCGATAACTACAGATTACGTAGTACTTCGCGAATCCAAACACTGCAGCAAGATTCCCACAGATAGTGGTGGGACACTACTGTGTTTATGACTGATTTCATTTAAAACAAATAGACAGAACTGCTAATAAACATTTTAATACCACAGCCTTTACTGCTGTTGCTGTGAAGTGCAGCCATCTTGAATTTTAAGGTCAGGGTTGTTGAGGCTCTCCTGAGCTTCCAAGCAGGAATTTGTGAGGGGCTTCCCAGTTTGATGGGAACTCCATTAGACATTGTTACACGACGAGTGCCTGAACATTAGGACACGTTGTTAAGGCAGGGTTACTAGGCCCTATCACATGTTGGCACATAGTTCACTGAGGATGACAGACTTCATGTAAAAGATACTGAGTCCTTGTCATCAACCAGCACGACACTTGTAAGCTATGTTAGTTTATTAGCTTTGAGAAGGCAGCCTCTGTTTCTCAACCCACACAAAACCTACCACCGTTTGTTGTTTGATGGATGTAGAAACAGTAGCTATGTAGGAATTCTGCTAATGGACAATTATCAGTACTATTTAAGAAAGACATTCCACTCAGGCACAGGACATTTTACACCTTTTACAGATAAACAGCATGAACAGATCAACTTTCATTGAACAGCCTCAAGGTTGCACAGTTAGTACTCTGCACCTGTACCAGAATGTGCTGCTTTAATAAATCCATACTTTTAGACGAGCAGATCTCAGCTGATCCTCTAAGCAGATAGTGTTGGGAACAAACCCTGCCATTGTCACTTTCAGAGGAGTGTACTAATTATACCTAATCCCTGGCACCTGACAAGATGAGGCCACACAGCGGCATGGCCACAGAATTCCACTAGCAACCGCCGGAAAAGGTTTTAGAGGTTTTGTTTTACTGACACAGCGAATGTCAGTAAGGTTAACGGGTTGAAGAGGATTAAGCAAGAACTAAATTGGATTTGGTTGCTTCATGCGAAACTCAGTGATAGAAAAATGCCTAAAACCTAAAATGCAAGAAGTAATGCAGTTATTTAAAGCTGCCTGCAGGCTTCAGGCTTTTACATTCCTTTACCAAAAGTTGAAAGCGAAAAGGAGATTTGTGACTGAAGGCACAAGCTCGTGCACCATGCTTTTGCATATACAGATAAAGGTAGTTATGATTTCTCTCTGATCCGGTAGGATCATGTAATAAATAACTCAATTAAGCGGACAAAAAGAAGTGTCGAGAAAGTTACGTTACATGATCCTTTGGCTAAATAAAATGTGGACTGTTCCTTCTGGTTCTCTAGACGTAGATGGTGTCTGTTCACATTCCTGAAAGCACTTACATCTAATGAAACTGGGGCCCAGTCCTGTACCGTTCCCTATGCACTCACTGACAAACTGACCAGCCGGAGAGCATTCTTAGCATTCCTTTGTCAATCACTAAGTAAAATTGATTTCACATTATCACCATAACCATGAAATAGCAGTGCTGCTGCTCAGTAAGTACCAGGAAATGTATCTGCTTATAGCCTTTATGATTAATGATAATCCACTTATATCCCTTATATCCGTGCATTCCTAGCTGTTTCTTTGGATCAGAAATGCCAACTTGAAATGTACCCTCTACGCTGCATTGCATATCTTGATGCTCCAGCTGTAAGCAATATAAATTCTGAGGTCTGGGAAAGTTTTGCCAGTAAACAACCAAAACATCTCTTTCCTGGTATGGTCAACACCCCTGAGACAGAGTTAAGATTTTGCATCCACTTCTTTTCTTGTACTCTGAAGTTGGCCCCCACGAGGGGAACTGAACTGCAAATGAAACAGCATAACCTTCCCTTTCCGTTCTTGTAAACAGGCAATTTGATTGGCAAACTGGGGAATCTACCTCGGTGGTTTAGGTTGAGTCATTTTTTGTGGGTGGTCCCGGGAAGTGGCTTACTCTGGAACAGTTCACATTAAAGCCTAGCATGGGTAATGAATGATGCTAAATAGTTTCTACTAGCCATGGTTAACAATTCTAAGTAATAATTAACAATGCTTTCTCAATATTAAGATATCGAGGTCAAACATTTCTTTGACGACAGCCCTATAGTGCCTACACAAAAAAGCTCTAATGGGCTCACAGAACACCTCACGAAACCTCGTTGTTATCCATTTTGAGCTAATTCCGAACCGAGTTGCAGTGAATTGCTGATGGGATGAAAGGGATGAGGTGGAACACACCAGACTTTTGGGCCTAGACCAGCTGTAATTTCCACCTCTTCTAATTATGCTCACAGAATAGAGCTCTTTTTCTGTGCTTAGTCTCTTTACCTCCTTTTCATCAGGTTTCAATACTCAGAATGAAGCGTTCTTCTACTGAAGAGGCATTCTAGCAATATACTACTTGTCATGTTGTCACGGCACTATTCTGTAGCACAGCACTGTATTTCTCAGCCTCAGTAATGTTGATACACATTTTCTATAGTTTTCTATCTTGTATTTTGAGATCTCCTCTATCAGCGTCAGCATGCATTATGCAAATGACTCATATAGCCACTGAGAATACCCGCCCCGAAAGGAATAAAGAAATCCAGTGATGTATCCCTGATGTTAAGGCTAATATATACAGACATGATATTTCCCTTCCTAGGAGTGCTGTTAACTATCTGGCTTGCAGGAAAAAGAAGACATTTCAAAGAGCCCATCCCCATATATCTGCTCCAAAGTAGTTACAGTTTTTCAAAAGCTCATCCCGCCTGCCAAGATGTATCACTGGAAAGGGGTTTTCCTAGTCTTCAAACCAGAAAATCTTACTCTCAAAACTGCTGTTGCTTCACAGTAGTTATAAGCAATAAGTATAAGTAGTATAAACATAGTTATAAACAAGCTTATGCCTACCATGAGAAGTCCTAATGAGGATGCTTATCTTCCAGACGGTAACACACTCAATACTCTGGTAGGGAATACATATACCTGGCTTAACAGTTTCAAGAGAAACAGAAATTGCCATTAACTCACACATTAAAAGTTTGTATTATGTCCATCAGGGGAATTTGATACATCGTAGTGGGTCCTCTCTAAAACTACTCACCTGGCTGAAAAGATATTTGACTGGACAATAACAAATGGATTTTTCAGCACCTGGAAAACAGTACCATCTGGATTCCAACAAAGAGGGCTCATTTCTCCATACTTGCTTTTATTGTATATGTCAACATGAGAACATGCCCATGCTGATACCTTAGACACCAGGTATGCTGACGTGAAACTACCTGATACCATGTAAGACACCAACCATGCAACAGAAGGCGGATGCACTGTAGAAATGGGCTCCAGAAAATAACAGGCTCCCGAATGGAAAGAACTGCATATTCTGCTTTTGAAGAAATGCCCCAGAACCGGCTCCTTTAATTTAGAGAGGAGAGATATTCCCAATGGCAACTACTACAGAATATCTGGGCTGTCATCTAGAAAACACCTTAATTACCTTCATATTAACCAGTCTGTGTGAAAAGCTTCAAACACCTGCATTTCCTTACTGTGAAGGCCAGAAACAAGGTTTCTCAGGAAGATCTGCACACAGTGCATTTCACACTGATTTGGCCTTGATTGGAAGATGTGATATTAGTTGGATATTAATGCGCTGTACGAAGAAAACAGGAGCTTAAGAACGTGTCTAGAAAAGAGCTATTGATATTACGGCAAATCCAGCCCAAGACCAACACACAAGCATTACTGCAAAAACTAAGAGAATGAGAAACAGAACAGTGGCTACAGCTATTAGCCAGTGTTTCTTTGGTAACACTTCCTATGATTTCTATAGTCATAGGGCTTTATATGGCCTAAAAGTAATCCCTGGGATAAACCTGTATAAATGCTTAGAAGAAGTTTTATGCAAAGCAAAAGAGAATATGGCTTTATAAGGTTATGCTATGTTAAAATATGACGTAACCATAAATGTTGGAATGCACTATAAAAGGCTCTGATATGTTTCTATATAACATCCAGGGTCATCACAACACTGGTTACCAACTAAGCTAAAATGAATCAGCACAGTGACACGCACTTGAGCATTTTTGTAATACTCAGTCATTGTCTGCAGTGGCTTTATGAAGTGTCATGTACTCCTGCTATTACTGAAAAGTGTTAAGTGTAGATATTGATATTTGCATAAGACCAATTACACAGGGTTATGTATGGTACCATAAGGTGTTATATATGCCATATAACAGGGCCTTACTAGAAGGCAGTTGTTTGTAGTGGCCCAGAAACAGCATATAAAAGCTGTTATATGTAAGTGATTTTGAGTTTTTGGCATCAATTACAAACACGTATATTTGCTATGTATTATATTTCATATTTTTTTCCGTGGATGTTCTTAGTCGGGTTAGTTTTGCCTAGTTTTTGCATTTTTGCTTCATCTTGTATTAAATCGATTGTGTTAGAATAACCCGTTTGTCATAATTTATCTTCTGCTTAATTCAGTTCAGAAGATTCAGAGTGGAATGAAATGCACTTAAACACGCCCTAATCTAGCAATGTCTGTATTTTGATTTTTTAGCCAGGTTGGCTTTTAAAATAATACAGAAGACTGTTGTGTGATTTCTGCCCTGTCTGCCTACCTACCCTGTCTAAAGCTGGCATACACATGGAGATGTAATGCCGTCTGTGGTAGGCAAAGTGGTGATTTATGCCGAGAGCAATCTTATACTGCATGCCTGAACAGGTGAGACTCTTAAGATGCTCATGAAAGCTGGCATGAGCGCAGACCATAACTACGTCAATTTTCCATCACGGTCTCACCGCTCTGTTCTTGTTCTTGTTGATGACTGTTTATTCCCAGATCCATGAATCATCCCGAAAGACATAAACAGACTTTAGCAAAGCTTTTTCCAGGGCTCTCGGTGCACAATATGTTAGATCAATTTATTTTGAACGCTGGCAAACATTGTGGCATTCCGTGACTTGATACTGCGAGCTGGCTCTTGACAATGCTATGTAAATCAAAATTCATAAAGAAGCAGTTGCAGGTCAAACATAAGGAATTGCGGAGCTGGAGTTCTAGTGAAGACATCTGAATAGAGTCAGAATTCCAGGATAAATGTTAATCCTGTCCTCTAGTATAATAAAAAAAAAGAAAGCACACTCCTTTTTCTGTGTTTTGGCATGTCAGCACTTCAAATAGAAGAAAAAATGCAGGACGGATGCAGACCGTTGAAGTCAACCGTAAGTGTCTGGAGAGCCGTATTTCAAAGCTGGCATCAAATTCCAGGGCCTTTCTGCAGAATTAATCCCTGTTGCTTGGTTACTGACTGTCAAAGAAATCTAATACTCCAGGATTATCAGGCGGACTATATGACCTCTGATGCCCAAAAATTACGAATAGAGGACTATTGGCGGCGTAAAGGCTTTTAAGTACCCATGAGTGGGATAAATCTATCTTCCCTTACAGGCTAGGTCATCTGCTATAACGATATAAAAACTAATCTGTGGGATGATGTTCTCGCCAGCAGCAACAAGAGACCTCTCAGACCCATCAGCACCATACAGCCAGACAAAGGGGTCTTTCATCAGGAGTACAGTGTCAGTCCCTCAATTAGTGAGGGTCAGACTGAAAGGGGAGCACTGACTACATTGTGTTTTGCTAGACATGTTGCAAAGAAGGATTCAGACACTTAAACTAGAAAAGTACCCTCAGTGACATGTGATCGAGAGGTATGCGCTGGCCATCCATCACAGACACAAACCCGGCGAAATACATATATCAGTCGATAGGTGTTGTATTCCACCCGACCTTTCACCGCACTCATCCGCTGCTATGTAAAGAATGCATGTACTGTATGTATGTGCTGGTGAAGATTATGTGCGATTACAATGACTGACATGATTTCATCTTAATTTGTGATCACCACCACTGGTCTCGTATGGACTGCTGGAGCATGACCGTTCCCCCAAAAAACTGAGAGATCTGGCAAGCCCAAAAAGATGCTATCACAAAAACTGCCAAATATTTGACTTGCAAAAACCAAAGACTAAACAAAACGACTGAACTCTCCTCCAGAGAGGCAAGATCTAGTGGTACCCATGCAAATCTATCACGCTCTAGAAAGCAGTGTCACCACAGCGTAACACTAGCTGGAGAAGCACAAATGTGGCGCCTGCTCTTGGCACAGGGTGTTTAGAATGTGTTTGGAGGACTGGGAAACAAATGTGTTTCAACGAACAGAGGGATACAAAGGACTTCACATAGTTTTGCTTAAAAGGCTGTTTTGGTCGAGAGCAGAGGATTTCCAGGATACACAAGTAAAGGATGTTCAGGATACACAAGCAAAGGATGTTCAGGATAATCAGTTTATTTATTATAGCTGCACATGGTTTTTCATCCAAAGAGGACAATCTATTCCTTAGCAGTATGCGGCCTTATTATTATTTCCCTTTTACTCCTTTATTCCTTTTTCAAGGATTGCCTTTAATCTCCTATAACACTGTTTCCCAAAAAGATGGGATGCAGTGCAAAATGTAAATAAAAACAGAATGCAGTGATGTAATGACCCTGCATTTTATTGAATACAGTATAAACACAGTAAATAATAATGTGAGATGCTTTATAATTTTTTCACCTAGCTTTGATGCCAGCAACACATTTTAAATAAGCTGGAGCAGGCTCATGTTTACCACTGTGTTCAACTGAGTTACTGTAGTTTTAGAAGGTATAGGTTTCACATTGTTGCTTGATATAGGATTACAGCTGCTCAACTCTCCTTTGTCCAATGTATGATTTCATTTTGTGCCAAATAGAGACAGGTGTGGACTGCAGGCAGGCCAGTTTAGCAGTCTTTTCTACAGAACCATGGTGCTGTGATATGGGTTAGGCATTGCCTTGCTGAAATAAGCAGGGCATTCTCTGATCAAAAATGATGTCTGGATGGCAGCATATGTTGCTCCAAAACCCGTATGTATCATTCTGCATTAACCATGTCTTCACGGATGTGCAGGTCACCCATGCCATGTGCACTTATACCCCCTCGCCGATGCAGGCTCTGAGATAACAAGCGCGGATAACAAGCAAAGTGGTCCCTCTTCTAAAGGAGCACAGAACAGCTCAATCCATCTTAAATGAGCTCAAGCCCAGAGAAGGCGGCTGCATTCCTGGGTCCTGTTATTATTTGGTTTCTTTGTATGGATTTATATATATATATATATATATATATATATATATATATATATATATATATATATATATATATATATATATATATATATATATATACAGGGGTTGGACAATGAAACTGAAACACCTGTCATATTAGTGTGGGAGGTCTCATGGCTAAATTGGACCAGCCTGGTGGCCAGTCTTCATTAATCGCACATTGCACCAGTAAGAGCAGAGTGTGAAGGTTCAGTTAGCAGGTAAGAGCACAGTTCTGCTCAAAATACTGCAATGCACACAACATTATGGGTGACATACCAGAGTTCAAAAGAGGACAGATTGTTGGTGCACGTCTTGCTGGCGCATCTGTGGCCAAGACAGCAAGTCTTTGTGATGTATCAAGAGCCACGGTATCCAGGGTAATGTCAGCATACCACCAAGAAGGACGAACCTCCACCAGCATCACGTAGTGACCTGGCCACTATCCTGCAAGAAGAATGGCTTAAAATCCCTCTGACCACTGTGCAGGACTTGTATATGTCATTCCCAAGACCAACTGATGCTGTATTGGCTGCAAAAGCTTTGTTTACATTTAGCCCAGCGTCCCAACCTTTCTTAGAAACACCTCTTGAAAAAATGACTACACTAACTTGCTCTCTTGACTTCTGTGCCTCTTGATCTTAATAGCTGTAAGGGCTAATATTTGTTTATAGTAACTACAACATATGCTAGACGTCTCCTCCCCAGGTGGTATTTTGAAGGTGATAAGTTACTGTGTAAGATGCAGGACAAAACAACAACAAAGTTAACAAAACATGCTGGTAATGTGAAAAACTACAGCTGGCTTTTCTGAGCTAGGTCGCTCCGCCCTCAGCTACACGGCCAGCAGTGAACTCATAAGGGGAATGAACTATCAGATCAACTCTTCCAAAAACGTCTATGCTATCCTACAGACAGCTGTAAGGAATAATTTGATGGGCAACATTACTGATCACTGATGGCAGTGTGCAAATGAGGTCATAGTGGCTTTCATTCATTTTTACCATGTTAGCTTTTCTTCCTAGTGTGAAAGGGCAAGTCCCTGTCCTGCTCCTTTGCAGGTTTCAGTGCATGTCACAGTTCCCTCAGGCTGAAAGAATAGAGGTGTCCGTTCTTTGTCTGAGTCCTAATTCATGGTCATAAGATTAGCTGCTTCTAAGTGAACCGAACACTCACAAAATCCACCACCACTGTTCCAAGCAAACCTCCTCCAGGCATACTAGAACTAGTCTCGACAACAGCAGCAGTGCTTTCATATAAAGTAATACCTCCAGCCGGGTGTCTGCTTTAACAGTGCTAAAGACCTCTTGGGCTGTTTCAACACTCTAAACCTTTGCCAAGACAAACGTCTTTGCCATCTCCAGGTCAGGACCATGCTCACGTTAACCACAAATGCCTGACTCACATCTCCTGAAACCAGGGAGGCTGAGAGGGAGGAAACAGAGCGATATTTGCTTTTATCCCTACATGCAGAAACACGCTTCTGGCCAGAACTCCACCAACATCAGCGAACATCCCTGAACGGCTCTACAGTTCACAAGCCCTCCTATAGGAAAGAATGTGTCACTGGGGAAAGCGGTGCCTGCACCTGGCTATGGCGGCTATTGAGGATGTGAAGTCTCTTCTGCTGCATTCTTCCACTGACAAGCAAAAAGCATGAACGGTACCTTCTCCCATATCCATCTCCTACCCCCGTTGCCTTAACTCTCAGGAGATCCAGAATGTGGTAAATCCGTTTTTTGTTCTCGAGCTCGCTGTTCTTGATGCTAATCTCCCCTGCCCAAGGGAAGCACGCCTTTCACACCCCTGCGGTGTGAGATTTGTAAGGGCATGAAACAAGAGAACTGTCTATGGAGGCAGTTGCTGGTGAAAGGAAGATGAATGGGGGAACGTAAAGATCCTCTAAAAAGCCAATGCACCTTGAAAGGCCATCAGGAAACAGGATAAGTCAGACACGGAGCACCAAGCTTGAGTCCAAATCCTATAAAACTGCTCCCTGCCTGTTATCAAGCAAGCCTCAACCTCCCAGTGAACAATAGGACTGGACTGGTGGAATCAGTATTGGTCTTCAGTGATATTCCAGCCATACTGGACGCATCAACTTACTGGCACTTGCCCTCAGAGTCTTATGTGTCGTAGAGTGGTCGTTATTCAGATACCATTTTCATTCACCAGAATAAAGCCACCGGGATAGATTTCGCGGGAGGCCGTATCTGCTTTCATCCAGGCCTGCGTTCACCAGACTGTTACTCGGGCCGTGTAAGCGCTTCTTAAACTGGGAGGGGGGCCGAAGCGCCAGAGAAGGGGATCTTATTTCCCACATTGAGGCCCGACAATGCTTTGTGTCTTGCAAATCTGCACCTGGTGGCCATGGAAACCACTTTTCAGACCCATTTTGCCGCTGGTAGGCCTTACTGAGAAATGACCTGATTGTTGAAATGACCTCACACAAGCTCCAGAATCAATGCTAGTCGTCTTTACGTATTCATTAGGGCTGCGGTACCCGGATCTGGAGATATGAAACCAACAGGTTACAAAACAGAAGATACATAAGCATGATGCCTGCAGCATGCAGGAGTTCTGCAACAGAACAGACAATGGATGAAACTGTCTAAACACAAAAATTCATGGCCTTAGCGTACAGACATTCAACTGCAGGCAAGACCAGACAGCTCATAAATGTTTTGAATAGGACAACATACCTGTGATGTAGAACAGTTATTCAAAACAGTAATCTGTGTTGCATGTCATTTTAGAGATGTAGATGCCAAGCGATTGAAGGCAGCAGTAAATCAATTCACAAATCATTGTAAAGTGGTGCTAAACATCATTTAGGGATGTCTACAATCCGGCTAAAGATTATCTTCAGTGTCTACTGTAGCTGAATGTTGCCGGGAAAGCAAAATCGACTTGATTTAGACTTATTTGGTGTTTGTCTTCCAGCCAGTAGTGATGGATCGATCCGATACTACAGACAGACACTGGCACAGTTACTGACTTTCTCAAACAGCTTGGGTATTGAGAAACCAGGACTGTTCAGTCTGCGGTTCTCCTCTTCATGTGTCCTCCATGCTATTTATGATAGGGGGTGTACATGCTTCCATTTTATGAGGTTGGCTTAGGCTAATGCTGCAGTGCTCTTCTACAGATGATGATTATACGGGGCCAGATATTGGCCTGATATTTTCACAAGGGGCACAACCTTTACCTCATTCTCTTCTGGTGGGCACAGGGCTTTTTATCATTCACTGACAACATCTTTAATAGCATACAGTCTGTATTTGTGTAACATTGCATTTTGAACGTTTGTAGTGCCATACGTGTTTGCCTGGTGTTTTCGGTACTGTGAATTGGTACTGGCACAGATACCGACATTCTCAAACAGTTTGGGTATTGGCCGGACACTGAACTCTTAGCCTCTTAGACTCTGAATCTTAGCCTCATGTAACAAGGCACTTCAGCATACCCAGCATGCCCTGTGCAGAACAGCTATTCTAAATACTATTTCAGACTAGAAGTATTTTAGTTTTCAGATATTCTAACAAATATTGTCTCAAAAATGTAAATAATAGCAAAAACATTATATATATTATGTATTTATTATATTATATTTCATATTAATAACTATATTAGTAAAAAAACTCATTTCATTCTTATTGCTGTAATTTTGTTTAACATTAATGTATAAACTGCTTTCGTTTATTTTAGTTTGTAGTAAAACTTTATTTAAAAAAAGTCAAAGGTACATAATCATTTAATAGTCAGTTGTATTAAAATGTTTTAAAATAAAATCTCAACCAAACTGCTTTGAACAGCAGGCAGAAGTGGTGGACAGCAGATATGGCATTATTTTAAGCACTGTCATAAAAATAATAAGCTTTTGATGAACATTTTGAACAAGCTTTTGGTTAGTGATACACAAACTCAGATCGGCTATAGCAGCCTGAATAATCTGCCTATAACTTTGAACAGCTACATGCCCTTCTATATAATAAACACAAAGACAGGTTTCCACAGAATTTACACATTTTAAACTCTGATTTGATTAATGCTTATTACTGGCCGACATCTTAACTGCAGTGGTCAGTATTAATTTCATTAAAGAAATGGTGCGATTGACCCAGCCCTAAATAAATAATAACATATGGAATCTTTAAGACCCCTTTATAAGGAATAATACCAGCAGCAATATCCAATAAAACTCAAAGTGGATGTTAAAATTCTAATTGCAGTGTTTCCCAAATTGCAGGTCAGTTTTTTGCTGTTGTTCTGCATAGAAACCATGTAGAAAACAAAATAATCAAAACAGCATAGAACTTATATCCAATAATCAAATTCCAGGTTCATGCTGCTATCATGAAGAACAGCTGCAACCCTATCACCTCAATCTCACACAACAGCAGCTGGGAAAACAAGGCACCATCATATCCTCACAGCCACTACGGTGATCACCCTTTTATTCCAGAGCTAGGCGCTCTGTCTGGCGAACCATAAATGTTGCAAAGTTCACACAGGAATTCCTCAATTCACGACCTCTCCCATTTGCCTTGGGTTGTCTTTTATCCTACAGTGCATTTTCAAGGTGTGTACGTAGCCTTGCGGCCTGTCATTTGTCAAGTAGTGCTATTCAGGTAAACTGTCATTGAGATCATAGGAAAAGGGAGTAAGTAAGTGATGGTTTCACGCTGGACAGGAAGACTTGGGCAGCAGTGAGAGGGCACTCACTGTCCTATTAGCTTTGGTGATGGCTGAGTACACATTCTAAAGGCTATTACAAGTCCTCCTTTCATGCCGCTAGAGCAGTAATTATAGTTTTCCCATTGTTTTCTGGCACTATGCTCCAGCGCTGCACTCAGCATGAGAGAGAGCGAGAGAGACAGACAGAGAGAGTGAGAAAGAGAGAGAGCGAGACAGCGCGCAACCCAGACAGCGAGAACAGACAGTATATGAAAAAAGCCTAACAGCAGCTGTAAGTGCTTCGTACCTCCCACTGAAAAGGAAGAGGACATGCATCAGCAAACTCAGATCAAAAGGTACGAGTGAATGTGTTGATACAGGGCAGTCTGAAAGCTGGCAGACCTTTTTGAAGGGCGTAAATGTTGAGGCGAAGGACTGAGTCGCACAGTTCAGAGTTAAGCCAAGCATTGTCCTGCTTAGAATAGACGAGCTGCATCTCGATGAGTAATGATAACACACTTCTGGTTGATGGAGATTTTACGGTTCTGAGCTAAAATGAGAGGCTGCTGAGGACCGCTGACATGCAGGACAAACACGGTACAGCTGGTTTCTTTAGAATCAGCCGGTAACAGCGGTGCAACAGCTGATAGCAACATCCTGCCTCATAAACAGCAAAGTAAACACTGTGATCTTCCGGAGGCACAGGACCCTTTCCAAATCGGTGACCCAGTTGAAAAACCAGGACTGTTCAGTCTGCGGTTCTCCTCTTCATGTGTCCTCCATGCTATTTATGATAGGGGGTGTACATGCTTCCATTTTATGAGGTTGGCTTAGGCTAATGCTGAAATGCTCTTCTACAGATGATGATTATACGGGGCCAGATATTGGCCTGATATTTTCACAAGGGGCACAACCTTTACCTCATTCTCTTCTGGTGGGCACAGGGCTTTTTATCATTCACTGACAGCATCTTTAATAGCATACAGTCTGTATTTGTGTAACATTGCATTTTGAATGTTTGTAGTGCCATACGTGTTTGCCTGATGTTTTCAGACATGATCGTTAAACTCAGAAACGTATTGCCCACATTGAGTATGAGGAAGGTGAAGTACACAAACCATGTAGTTGAGTTACAGTAGAGATCCCTAAAGTAAAATATTCCTCTGGTAGAAGTTCCTCCACTTGAGTAAAAGTACTAAAGTACTTACCTTCAAAAGTACTTAAGTATGGAGAGTAGTATGATTTATTACGGCTCTAATGTCCCATTATCATTTCTGGAACAAGACTTTCAATCAGCTCAGTTTAGATGAAGAGTCTCTAGTGTCTCTTAGTCCACCTGTCTTTTAATGGAAGGTCACCAATTAGTCTGACACCGACGTCTATTCGAATTATCATAAGCACAGAACAAAGAGAATAATTTCCATTAGCTAGAACCAAGCTCTGTCCAGCAGGTCAACACAAGCTTAAACAAAGTGGACGCTGTTCTAGTGGGCTCGGTTCACGTTTCTTTCGTTTGGACGTTTTGTGTTTTATGCACACATAGGCCAAAAGGAAGGACAGGTTTGGCCATAATAGATACACAAGGGAGTAAACAGTAAGATATTTGACTTTTGAAGTTAAAGTAAAAAGACCCCCAGAATGGAAACACTTAAGTACAGATACACCAACATACTACTTAAGCACAGTAACCAATCACATTTACTGAGCTACTGTCCACCACTGAGACTGAGAAGAAAGAATAACACTTTACTGCAGGGTGTTGCTCATAAGGCTACATGACACCTATATAAGCTTATCATGTCAACTGACATAGTCCTGCATAAATGTTTATAAATGCTTGCTCCAATAAATGAGATATACAATCAAAGTTAGATTGCAATCAAAGTACCGAAAACACCAGGCAAACACGTATGGCACTACAAACATTCAAAATGCAATGTTACATAAATACAGACTGTATGCTATTAAAGCCCTGTGCCCACCAGAAGAGAATGAGGTAAAGGTTGTGCCCCTTGTGAAAATATCAGGCCAATATCTGGCCCCGTATAATCATCATCTGTAGAAGAGCACTGCAGCATTAGTCTAAGCCAACCTCATAAAATGGAAGTATGTACACCCCCTATCATAAATAGCATGGAGGACACATGAAGAGGAGAACCAATCATCTGTTAGCTGAACTATGTCAGTTATGTCAGTTGTCATGACAACCGTATATAGGCGTCAATTATTACTGCTTAAAATGGAAAGAGTTATGTATAAAAACAGCCCACCTTTTTGTGCATATGATGTTTCGGGCATAAGATGTTTCAACCAGTGCTGATTTTTCAATGAGACACAATACAGGGCAGCCAATCAGAACAAAGCTTATTTAAATCTTAAAGATACAGGTACATAAATGAACTGTTTTACGCTAATGGATAAATGTTCACCTCTGGGGGAAAAGAAATCATAAAACAGAAGAAAGAATGCAGCATATGGGTCTGTTAAGGCAACTTAACTGTCTTATAAATACGCTAAGGTTTCAGCCTGGAGGCTCTCCGGCACAACAAAGAGGTGCCTTATCTTGTCATGACAAAGTTGTGGCTTCCATGTGATTTCCATTAATTTGTTTCTATTGCAAATATTTGTGCATTGTCATATGTCACTTTATACAAACTACTACATTAATTATCAGCAAAATTCCTGCATGCTCGTACATGCGGGCCACCTTATAGGAGTCATAATTTAAAGCAGAAGCAGGTGAGAGTAACGCAGCTCCAGGGCTGAGATTCTTCACAGCTTGCAGCCTGCAGACAGAATGCTTATCCACTCTGCACTGGTAACCCATCACACAGTCATTACCCATGTGAGCGTTTGGGCCTGTTTTGACTCTAAACACATTTCCTCACTGCTAAACACATATCCTCTTCCCCGTCGCTGTATGTTTGCCATGCCTCTATCCATTAGGTAAAGCTGTTAACAACTTACAGACAGAGTGTACTGCTCTGTGATCAACTGTTAAACGCAGCTCTCTCACAGTCAGCTCCCATTCATCAGTGGGCTGCGGTCCCCACCCTGGGATCATTTCAGCAGGCTGGATCAAGTTTCACACATAAGCTCATGAACATTTAGCAGTGGCCATCCATCACTGCCCTGTGCTTCTCTGTTCTGCTGGATTAGGATATGGGATACGTTTTTAATGTGCCACTCAAATGTGGATCAGCATGTTTGACAGAAGGTTTCCAGTCATTTATAAAATAAAAGGCTTGATGAAAACAGCCCACATCAAACAAAATAACCAAGCTTTGCATAAACGTCTGTACGTTCGCTTGTTTTGAAGTGCAATAAATGACAGTGGAAACATACTTGCCCACTAAATACTGCAAATAATGTTAAATGTCATTTGATGAATCATATATTTTTGTGTTTGGTCGTAGCTACAAATATAAAAAAGGTAGCAGGTACCTAAATAAAGACGCCTTCTTATCTTATCACAGAAAATAATAACATAGTGATTTTAGACGGTAAACAATCAAGGTGCCATTCTGTTTGCCAGCATGCTTTGTCTCTAGTGAAGTAAAATGCAGACATTAAATTAAACAAAACATTAAGAAGAGGTTGAGATTTCTATATACACTCACTCCATAGTTTCCAGAAGTCACTTAGAGAGTTTAATAGTGGTGTACAGGGAGGATTGAAACACAGCATTATATTTATCTTTTGTAACGTTTTAACGTTTTAGTTTTTTGTTTAAGGCAGTTGCGGTAGTTGCGTCTTTAAGGCAGTAGTAACTTAGTAAAGTAGTAACTAAGGTAATATAAGTAAAGTAGTAACTTCAGGCTTCTGCAGATGATGCTGCACAAGGATGTGCATCTAACACCACACAAAAAATGGGTCACCTTGCATGTTTAAGGTAGTAGTAACTTCAGGTTCCTGCAGATGATGCTGCATGAGGATGCCCGGGCTGAGAAATACCTGTGGGGTGTGTGACAGAATCCATAGATTGAGAAGAGGTGGTACAGTGCAGTAAATGTCTTCCATGTGTGGAAAATTTCTCCAGATGTTAATGGTTGCAGTTGGGTGTACCAAACTCAATAGTGTAAAGGAAGTAGCTCAATCTGCAGGTGTATGAAAGCATACGGTCATATGGGCCTACTGGCTGTGGCACAAATCCCAGTCTACAGGAAACTCTCCTCAGAATTGTGTCAGGGAAGGCATTCACCGAATCTGGCCCAGTTGGGCAATTCTTTGATGCAAGAGTGTCTGAACATTGATGTGGCCTACATCCAGAAACTTGCCCAGTCCATGCTGAATCAAACTGCAACACATACATTCCCTCCTTTTCATTTAGCTGTGTATCACCTGGTGAAGAAGCTTATAACTGTCACAGCAGCCTGTGAGGGTTTGTATTGTTGATCTCTTTGTCGTCTACATCTACACGACAATGAATCGCAAACAGTATGCAATGTACTGATGCCACATCCGGTGGGAAAGAACAATCTTTGGGTGTAGGAGCCTACTGAGAAGAATCGAACACATAGTGTTGGTTCAAGGGGAAAAATAAACATGCATGCATCTGTGCTTATACAGTGATGACACCATGCAGTGTTTGTTATTTGAACTGTGCAACAATGCAGATCAATGTTACACACCTAAAGCCAGCCCAAGCCTGGGCTGTTAAGTTTAACATACTTATTGTGATAATAATAATTATCATGTTCTGGAGTAGCTTAATTAGTTCATCAAATACACTGCCAGACTTATGATTACTGAGACTTCTTATTTCTAAAACAGAAAAGCTTAAGAGCTATGCCCTGGGTCAAGAAACGTTAGACACACAGACCAAAAGGAAATGACATAATTATAACATTACACAACATCTGACCTTTGCACCAGAGGCATTCCTAATAAACACCAGTCACTTGTTGTGCCAGTTCACAGCTGGAGCAGACAGCATGGGGCAGGACAACATGTCAGTTCTGATGTCTCGGACAAGTTTAAGAGGAGGAAAGAGCCCAGCTGGATCAGATTAAGCAATCAAAGCATAATATGACACCTGTATACTAACTTAGGTTATGTATTATGTCGAGGAAGTGTTTTACACTGGGACTCATTATCTGTTCCAAAGGCTTTGAGCAACACTAGAGATTTCAAGATCCGGAGATTTATTTAGTCAGCCAGGTTAAGTTGGTGAGAAGCCGTATCTAGAAATGCCATAAAACGTTAAATAGAAGGGCAACTGTAAGAGTGGGGGGTCATTTCTTACCAGGTTTCAAAATTAGAGGCAGTGGCTGTAAATTCTTTGGACTGTCTGGAAAGCACCAGCATCAATACTGACAAAAGCACATGCTGCCTCAAGGTTTAAACGCACGTCCAGAGGCTTTGAGCTGCTGGGGTTCTCCACACTGGGGCCTCTCTAGTGAAGTGGGTTAAGTATGGCTCATTTTGTTTTCAAGAGGTAGCTTCTATGGGGGGGCGTCAGTGTGAAAAGGAGGAGAAGGTTCAAGCGAAATTGCGTTTCACATCCCTAAATCAGCAGTTCTCGTTCATGGTAGAGGGGCCCCCACTCTAGTCGGCCTGGGCTCTGAGGGGGGTTAAAGAAAAGGAAAACTTCAGCCATCGCTGAATCTGTTTATTGACTGGAAAATCCACGGATTACTGACGCCACGGGAACTGCTGAGCCAGAACAGAGGTTAAGCATGGCCCTCTGCCTGCTTTTCACGCAAGTCAACTCAAGCCATTGACCTAAAGGAACTCCGCTATGGGTAAAAAAGCTGAGATCGCCTACTAAAAGCATGCTATCTTCTGCTGAAAATTTCAGTGTGCCGTTTTCACTGCTAAGAGCAAGTCGAGGCAGTCAGCATATGCGCTTGTCTTTAAACCAAGTTCTCAAGTCGTGTCATGTTTAATCCACACCCTTAAAACGTTCCTCCACAACTAATGCCTAGCAGTAACTCATTTCATCCAAAAAGTCCAAAAGCCACATGCGGTATGTGACTTCCGTGATTTAGTTTCCTGCTCCTTGAAGTGGTCACATTCAGTACAAATGTAATTATGCAAGACTGAAAGATTACATAGATATTACATTCCATACAGAATCACCAGGGCTGATACGCATGTAAAGAGAAACGGATGGTGCCAGACTGAAGAGATGAAAGACTCAGGTGTTGTAGGTCAACAGCGGATGTTTATCATCATCAATTAGACAGCCCAGCAGCAGCATCAAGCAGACTGGATATCAGTAAGGCAGATGTTTGAGGTGTCAGAGGTGACAGCAGCAGGCAGAGCTTTTAATGAGGCAGCAGATGTCTGTGGAGTAACTCCCTGAACCTCTTGTCCTGAATTCATTTTCATGATTTACTATTAATAGCTGCAACTGAGAGGAATGCGAAGTTGTTCAGACTTTGCAAAATAATAAGAATCAGCAGGCAAGTCGCTTATGTCGCACCAAGTTTGTCTCTTATGGGTACATTATCAAGTGTGGGTATGTACAAGGTCCAGTTTTAAAACACCTATTATTACTGGCCCGTCAGCATGCTGGCTAACCTAGCAAGCTATCAAGTGACTTAACTCCCCAAAGACACCAACAACATCCTCTACTTTCTTAAAAGGCATATGTGCAAAGATGCATCATATAAAATGAAAAAGGAAGAAGCAGCAGTTATGAGCTTCTCTTCCATGTTTAGCAGCAGAGAGCAGAAGTTGGCGACGTAGGACCCCCATGTTTATGTTAGCTTGTTGCTCTGTCACTGTGTCGTTTGTCGCTAAATCACATCTTCAGATCATGTACTCCCATAGGAAATGACTGGTTGCTTGTTGCTCTGTTGCCTGCTAGTGTGAACGTAGGGTACAATTTTTCAAATGTCCATATATTTCAGATGTTGACATGCAAACAAAGTCATTCAGAGTGGTCTGATGGTAAACAGTGCTTTGTAGAGAAACATAGCATACCAGTGGTGGCGAGAATACCCAGGGGTCTTAATCTCCACTGCACATATAGAGAATTTCCAAATAGAATCCATCCATCTATCTATCTATCTATCTATCTATCTATCTATCTATCTATCTATCTATCTATCTATCTATCTATCTATCTATCTATCTATCTATCTTTTTCTCTCTCTCTTTCTCTCTCTTTATCTATCTCTCTCTCTCTCTTTCTCTATCTATCTATCTCTCTCTCTTTCTCTATCTATCTATCTATCTATCTATCTATCTATCTATCTATCTATCTATCTCTCTTTCTCTCTCTCTCTCTCTCTCTCTCTCTCTCTCTCTTTCTCTCTCTCTCTCTCTCTATCTATCTCTCTCTCTCTCTCTCTATCTCTATCTCTCTCTCTCTCTCTCTCTCTCTCTCTCTCTCTCTCTCTCTCTCTCTCTCTCTCTCTCTTTCTCTCTCTCTCTCTCTCTCTCTCTCTCTCTATCTATGTATTTTATTTTCTATTTAAAACCACCAGTGAATCCACAAATCTACTTTAATGGAATACTGATAAAGTAAATATGTTTTGACTGAGGACTATTTGGCCATGTAACACCTAGCACTACTTCTTAACCACTTATTAAAAATGTAATAACTTGCTGTGATGAAACTTTCAGAAGCAATGAGCTTCTCAGACGTCTGGTCACCACCACAGTGAACAATTAAAAGAAGTAGCCCATCCTAGAAAAAACAACTGAAAGACTTTTTTAACTTCCCCCTCAGTCTACCTAGATGGTATGACTTGTTAGTTCTTTCATTGTTTCAAACACATGGGCCAAATGATTTTGATCCCCAAGATGAAAATACAGTCACATGATCTAACAGAAGGCTTGCAAGCTTACACTGGTGTTTTGGGCTCACCTTTACCCAGTTACGCTTCCTTTCTGTTTAATGTGAGATATAAATCCTAAAGATCCATCAGATCCTACTGATCCGTCAGTGCAGACTTCCTCTCCTTCTTGTTTTGAGTCTGGATTTCTTCCTCTCCTTGGTTTTAAGTAAACACAGTCAGAATTAAAAAGCAAGGAAACGTAGCAGGAAGGCAAGGAGAATGAAGGCGATGAAGTCTGATTGCATGCAGGAACAAACGCTGCTGGATAAGAGAGTATTGTTAGGGGTGCGCACGCAGCTCTCAACAGGACCTTCCTGCTTCCTAGCGCTCGAGCATCCACATGTGGCAGGTGGGGGCTCTTGTTTGCTGTGATTTTTAATGCATCGTCTCATTCAGCTATTAAACGTGCCAGCGGGGTGTCCCCTTACAGCTGTTCTCCTGTGGGTCTGCTCCGCTGCCTCAGGCTACATGCGCTCAAAGAGGGGGAACCGAGCGCATGACAAAGGGAATTCTCCAGGCCGGGGGAGAAGGCAGCATTTTAGAGCCTGGCGGCCACAATGCCTTACACTCCTATATTTAGACTGCTACGATTGGGAACGCAGTCTATTCATGTCTTTTTTTTCATATTCCAGTCTGTATAAGGGAAGCTTGCCAACCAATATGATTCATACAAGAATCAAAAATGCCTCAGATGAGTAACTGAGTCCCATTGCTAAAGCTAGCTTAGAAAGTTGTGTCTGTTGTATAACCAGAATCTAACTGCCCAAAAGTACTGGTAGGTCAGGTTCATAGCCTGCTGTGGATCTTAAAAAGCCTCCTCCAATGTGGTAACTGGTATGAAGTGCAGAGGCTATCCAATCAAATCAAAATGATTTTGTGAGACAGCTCTCCCACAAATGTTGCTCAGTAGTTGTGTCCTAAAACTTAGTCTTTCCTATCAAAACTGCATAGCTGCTCATATTAGGCCCGTTTATCTCAGCCACAGTCAGTGGAGCGCATCATCACGTAATGCTAATGATGCACGTCAGTCAGCAAAAACCTGTCATTTGTACATTCTGTGTCCATACAAAGTGATGGTAACCACTCTGATCACTGTCAATCAAATATTTATAAGGGCTTCTCGGTTTCTCCCAGCCTCATACATGACACCTGTACAAGCAATAGACAGACCAAATTAAATGCAGGGCTGCAACAAGAGTTGTAAGTTAATAATTCACACTGGAAGAAGCCAATCCTTTCTACAGAGCGCATTTCATTCCCTCCTGAAAGAGGCTGCAATGACCAAACGCCGCTGATAAAACACAGAATAAATAAAAGCAGCAGGGCGTCAGGTCTATTGACATGACTGAAAACTACAGAATTGCAGGAAACTTGGTAGGGCTTGAACCCTTCCCTCCTTCCAGAGCTAAGCATGCTGTAAACTAGAAGTGACCCTATAAAGCATGTCATAACACATAGGACCGCGCAGCGGGCTCTTCAGATCAGTAGATTTTACAGGTTTAAATATTGTCACTGGCAGCTTTGCAGAAGGCGGCAAAAAACGTTTCCTACTTTTAACGTATTGTCGCTGTCCAAAGAAAACAGGTATCTCTATTTTAGATGACAATGACTCTACTACATCATTCGATCACAGCCGCTGTCTTTTACACTGTGGGCAAACTGCATCATGATTGGTGCAACAGAAATGCTCCAAAACTGCTTGGAATAAAACCTCTTCACATTAACTTGCACTAACCGTAAGAAGCTTTTTGCCCTCTCCTGTAAAGTTACTACTTTGGTGATACTTGTTTTTCTTTGGACAGAAGCGATATGTTAATGTAATTTCTGAGCTGTTTATAAGGATCCATTCACTATGAAATTGTTGTGCAGTGTAAACAGCGGCTGTCCTGCTCAAATGATTGTTTGGGCAGACATGATAATGTATGACCAGTAAAGCTGCCCATTTTCAGGTATCCGGCAAAGTTGGCTGGGATTCTCAGTTTAATGCACTTGCCCACACAGCAACATCCCAGCAGGTCCCAATGCACGTGCAAGACGAAGACGACCAATCAAAGATTCAGAAGGAAATGTGCAGTGGCTCCTGCAGAATAAATGCGTGCCACGTCCACAAGCTGTTGTAAATGGGATTCAGTGAGTACAAATGATTATCATATCAGGAACCAACCTGCAGCATTTAATGCTGAACCTGCGCTCGTGTCCACATGCTCTTTGTGCGCAATGCTGCAACACGGCAAGGTACTTTATGCCTGAAGACATCACTTATTACACTTCCACCACATTCTTAGCCCCTTTTCTTTGAGAGGGGTGAATACACAACTCTGGGAGTCACGAGAAGCTTCTTGACTGGCTAAAAGTTTTTTGGCTGAGTTTCTAATCTCGCTCGTTAAGCAGCTCGCTGTAGAGCTGCCGCCACTGCTGAACGGCTCTATAAGATTCTCGTCTCTCACAGGTCAACAAATAACCAACACAGAGATGAATAAAGCAGCGCGTAAGCATGGCGCAGGTGCCGGTCTTACCTGGCCACTGCGCCGCGGCTGACCACAGCGAGATCCACGCGCACAGAAGCAGCGGCTCCAGCCACGAGAGACACCTGCAACGAGGAGGCACACGGTAGGCTCGAGCGGTGGCCATGGACGAAGAAAAAGCCATGCAAAACTTTACAGAGTGAGCGCGTTACCTCATTTCCATCTCGGTCTCGCCACCGGCTCCGTTCCTAAAGCAGCCCGGTAGCGTGCCGGTTGAGAGCAGCTGATGCGCGCTTGCTGGGACTGTGTGAGGAGGGCGAGAGCTGAGGAGAGGAAGAGGCTGAGCCAGGCCAGAGTCCCTCCCCGGGTCCTAACGAGGGACAGATCGATGCTGTGGGTCTAGTGCACAATCCCACCTCCCAGCCCCCACCTCCCCAGCCAAACTGCCCCCCAGCAAACCCCCGCGCTTTACTCCAACACGCTCTTAGTCTGAAAAGTTCCACTCGCTGATCCCGGATCCTCTAGTCCATGCACATTTTGGGATTTGAACTGCTGAGTATTTCTGGAATGCCTCTACTTCCACACTTTCAGCACGTACCTGCATTGCATACAGTGCAGGTTTAAAACGATGGTTCTTTAAGGGTTCTTCAACTAACAAAGTTGAGCACTTGAACAGTCAAAGCGCCATTTGCATGCGTAACAGTTCTTTGTGTGTTGAACAGATTGGGATTTATGGAGAGTGTTTTGTGCATGGTTGTATACAGTGTAGCATCAAAGGCTCTGCTGGTGGGACACTGTTAAGCAGAACCCACTTAAGTGCTATATAGAGACATTTCCAAAAATGCTCTATATGGAGCCATATACAACACCTTCTTCTGAGGAACAGGAAACTAAAGAGTCATTACGCTGTGCAATGAATAATCATAAGCATGCAGATGGTTCTGTGAGTGTTCGTGGTTCTATATAGAACCGGTGCCTTTGGAAGAACCTTTTTTTTTTAAGTGTAAGGATCTCTTTTGGTGAAAGAGGTGCTTACATTGTAGACAATACAGTGTCCAGTGTCCACTATATACAAATAAAAAATATATAAATAAATATTAGTAAATGGCCTACAATACTCTGCCACAAAGTGTATATCTTTGTTTCCGGCTATTTGCTGAGTTTAACAAATTTGAGGGAAAAATAAAGTGAGTTTTAAATAATATTAATGATGTGTAACTTTTGCACATATCTTATGTGATGTGTTAAATTCAGCAAAAAGTCTCTTTGTATTAAAGTGTGTAAAGGTGTGTCTGTGTGGGGGATGCATTAACTCATTTTCATTTTGACTAAGGCTCATAACTTTTACATATTTGCTTTTTCTTTTTGGCACTACTTGTTTAACTTCTGCCCTAGTGTAAAAATAGCTCTTTGGAAAAAAAATAAAAATAAACATCTTGAAAGTCTTAATACTGTAACAACAACGGTTTCATGTCTTGTAACAACAGTACAGGAGGATACACCTTTTTGGTGCTCTGTTTTTAAAGGGTTGTACAAAAGAACCAGCCCTAAACACTGCTGTGTTCAAGCATCCATCAGCCCAGACCTTTTATCAGCAATGCCTCTTTATGATGCATTTAAAGTCATAACTCTGAAAGCTAAGCTCCTATCCTATCCAGCTCCTATAAGTCACTATGTAGTCCAGACTCTGTCACCAGCATAACAGAAATTAAACAGAAAATCAATTTTATTAATGACTAAAATCGGTCTGAATACAAACAGACCTATTTCCTAATCTACATATACAGCTACTGTTTACAACCACATACTTAACTGCACACCTGGCTACCTCAACACACTGTACTTTTCTTCATGTACACTTACACTAAGCTGTACTTTACTGCATATGCTAACTGCTGGTTGCATCTGGGTCTAGTACTCTAATATACTGACATACAGTTACGGCTCCTGCATGTTTTATTGTACAGTGTCTGTCTTTTTGTCTATTGTTTTTGTTACTTACTCCGTTACTTAAATGTATCTGTTGTTTTAATGACTGCACTGGAGAAAGAGCCTGACAGTGTTTCATTATACTGTACAACACATTACAGATCAATGATTTGAACTGATAAATTAATACACTTACATAAAAGTACAAAAAAATAAAAACGCTCAATCTTTGACTCATGTAGCTACAGATACGATAGATATAGATACATGTAGCTAGTTTCTAAGCCATCTCTGAGTATCACTATATCACTATCAATATCTCAATATGTACAGGGGTTGGACAATGAAACTGAAACACCTGTCATTTTAGTGTGGGAGGTCTCATGGCTAAATTGGACCAGCCTGGTGGCCAATCTTCATTATTTGCACATTGCACCAGTAAGAGCAGAGTGTGAAGGTTCAGTTAGCAGGTAAGAGCACAGTTCTGCTCAAGATACTGCAATGCACGGCAACATTATGGGTGACATACCAGAGTTCAAAAGAGGACAAATTGTTGGTGCACGTCTTGCTGGCGCATCTGTGACCAAGACAGCAAGTCTTTGTGATGTATCCGTTAACCCGGATTGCATCCAAAAAACATAAAACCACGGCTGCCCAAATGACGCTGTATTGGCCGCAAAAGGAGGCCCTACACCATACTAATAAACGATTGTGGTCTAAAACCAGGTGTTTCAGTTTCATTATCCAACCCCTGTATTTATATGTAGGATGTAAATGGCCTTCCACACTATATATATATATATATATATATATATATATATATATATATATATATATATATATATATATATCTATATATATATATCTCTATATATATATATATATATATATATATATATACATATATATATATATATATTTATTTATTTATTTATTTATTTATTTATACTATGACAGCAAGATGCATGTTTATGAGTGTAATGATAATAATGACCATGTATAATTTACTTTACACCAAAAACACCCCAAAAAGAGAAGCCTAATAAACTATTATTCCCAGTGCTACTGAACAGGATCCTGTAGGGTTCTATTTGAGTTCTATGGGGAACTCAGTACACATGTGCAGACATAGGGGTCAGACATATACACATGACAAAAAAAGTAGCACCTTTGGTTGCCTGAAGAAGCAGAAAACCTTTTGGTGAATGCCACATGTAAGTGTGCATCTTAATAGCTTTAATATATGCAATGCATCTATGAAGCTTTATATTATGAACCTATATATGTGATGGTTCATGAAGGTTCTCTGGGGAACCAAACATGGTTCCTCATCATGAACCTGTTTTGCATATTATTAGTTATGTATTTGTACATATTTAATCACATCCTTCCTCATTTTCTTCCTCCTAATGTGTAGGTATAGATTGCGCTGCACTATTTGGTTCTCCATACCTGAGGCAGGGGTTGGCTGAAGTCCCTTGTGTTTAAACAGCCATGCGCAGACACCTCTCAAAACCTCTCAGATCACTTCTTGAGGACTTCTCAGTCAGTCTGTCCCTCTCAGGTATGTCTGTAAAAGTGAGCCTTGACCTCTGAGGCATGCACACTTTTTGATAAGACTCGAGCTGTGTGCGGGTGAGCTTTGGTTACAGCCATTTCAAATGCCTACCTTCCAGGCAAACATTTTCTCAGAGGTGGTGTGTGATTAAGTGGAGTCCAGAGAAAGTGGATGAACCTGTGGCTCTCACACGTGCCCATGAAATATTTCTAGTTCCCCCTGAATCAAAGCAAGGGCCACCATATTTCACGCTGGATGAAAGGTTCGAGTTAACTGTTGCCCACATTTAGCTGCCAGTGCAAACTGGATCAGGAAGAGTACACAGTTTGTGCTCCAAGTTAGAATCTGTGAAGACATGCACCAGTGCACACAGCCACATGCACTCAGACTATCAGAAGAACCAAGCAAGAGAGAAATGCATTTTAGAGGCTACATACACAGTACTGCGGAAAAGCTGGAGGCTGCCCTTCGCCAAGACAGCCTTTATGAGTACCATTATAAACATCAGCAAAAACAAAGAAAACATAACTGATATGAAGTGACACAGAAGCCTCAATCACTAAACGAAATGGTGCACTGGCCTTTAGCAGCTCAAGAGGAGGATCACAGACATGTACCCTCAGGAAAAAGGGAGTACATGCTGATTAAATGACTTTGTCTCTCAGTTAAAAGGTATGTGCACGTGTTCAATGTGTTACTCAGTGTCTGGGTTTAGTTGTGTGGGGTTAGTATGTGAGTTGGAGTCACTGGTAGAGTGAAGTCTGTAATTAGTTGATCATCTCCCACATGAGTTAATGCTTCTATATGTGCCATACTGCTGGTGTTCCTTCTAGAGGAGCCCTTTCTCGAAGCAGAGTCATGGCCTCTGTAGTGTCTTACTCTATGCTGACGTAAGGGAATCAACCGACTGCTGATATTATGAGACATGCGAATGATTCAAGTCTCACGCTTGACCGCACGTAGGCAAGGATGTGGCTCATTGCTGTAACTGACTGACCCAACAGCCATGACTGTAGACATTCAGTGAGCAGTGGCGCCCTCCATGAGTTGTCCTGTTAGTGCCAAAGCCTTTGGCAGATGGCTACACGACACTGGACTACATCCACATAGAACATCACAATGAATGTCCTTAACACCATGTCAGCGTCACCAAAGACTGCAATGGTGTCCTGCTAGACTGTCATGAAGTGACTCAGAATGGCAGTGGCTCATCTTCAGTGATGAGTCCAGCTTTTGTCTTGGTGGAGACGACAAATGAATCCGTGTGTGGAGGCACCGTGGTCAGTGCCAGCGGTTTGTTGTCACTTGTCACATGTCCAAAAGGCGTGGTGTCTCTCCACCGCCACCCTTACCACACAATCTGTGTGAGAATATTCTAGCTGCATGGGATGTATTATCACAGGACACCAACTCCATGCTGGGACATCTGACATGTTGTGTTGGCATACTGAGAGACACTACTTCTGTATGTGTACCCTAATGAATATACCAATCTAAATGTATCATCATTTATTGTACCTTATAGCATTACAATCCCACATTTCCTTCTGGGTGCAACCATTTTTTTTGATGATGAGTAAATTAGTGATGTTGAGGTCTGGACATGTGAATTTTCTTTTCTCATTTAGGGTTTCTTTACAGCTACACATCTTTGCAGGCCCATAGCACTGTGTTGTCTTCTCAAAGTAAAAGGATGGACAGAAACTTCAGCCTTTTTTTTCAGATATAAATACTGATTATCTGATTGCACTGGTGGTCTACTAGATCTTGCAGGAGTCCAAGAATCTCTGATAAGTCACTCCTGGTCTAGAGTGAATTCACAAGACATGCACAGGTTCTTACAGTTAAAAAGCTCTACCCAGTTCAATCAGCCAAAAGCCAAGAGGCTAATCCCTGGCATGCTGTACTTGCACACTCTGAGTGGACTTTGTGCCATGGAGTTGGTCCAGTGCACTCCAAGAACCCTTAGTACAAAGAGTGGAAAGCAGAGTGAAAACACAGAACAGAATGAGGCTATTGCGAGGCTCAGGTGTTGCTGCTGGAACCCGAGCAGCTCTAATGTGAACGGTAGCCTCTGGCTGCTGTTGGAACACGTCTGCATCCCACGCCAGGCCCTCTCCCAGTGCATTCCTTTGTCAAGGCACTGGGTACGTTTAGGACAAGGCAGTGAGAGGTTACAACTGGCTGTTGCCAAATGCCTACTGCCATTGTGAGCTGATATGGAGATTAAAACATTCTGGCAGGCAAACATTGGCCATAAGAAACTACTTTGCTGTCAAACCTCCTATTGAAGATAGAGTCCTGGAGGCAATGATTGTAATTCAGACTTTAACATGAAGAAGGAACTGAGACACTTGTGAAAGGCAGCCGGTCACTATTGATTAACAATAGCCTTCATGACATATTTTGGCATATTGCTGCATTTCAAAATACATTTTGGAGCAGTGATGTAAGAATAAACAGTTTTCGTCTCAAATTGAGCACGTGGGTACCATATGTATATGCTACAGTAAAGATAATTTTGCACAAGGCTAATGAAAAGCATATTGTTGTTGTCCAGAGAAAAACTATTATCTCCAAAATGACAACTTTACAGTAGGGGTTAAAAACCTAACTTAACTTTAATGTAAGTCTGTGGAACCAGACCTCTGTATAACAAGTTTGAGGTCATTTCTCTTGGATTCATCATGAAATACAGTGTAAACAGTAGCTGCTGTGTTGAAATGATACATGAAAGCAACATTTGACAAAAATGAAGATCCAAGTTTTTCATTGGACAGCGACCAGGTACACTCATGAACAAAATACATGAAACCTGAAAGCTTCTCTCCTCTACTGTTGGGCACTTTGTTCTGAATTCAGATGTGTTTCACAGATGATATCTTGTTTGATAGCTTGTGCAAACATAAATTTGGTTGTTATACTTTTTACACAACTTTCAAAAGGTTGCAACATCAGTGTCTGAAACAACAAACACTCTGAGGTGAAATTACATGGGAACTGGCCAAAACAGTTTTTCTGACTGCTGATGATTGTTAAAATACGCTGTTTATAAAAGTTTATGATTATAGTTACTCCATAAAGTGTTACCATGGAGCCAGTCCTGGTCCCGAAGTAGCCCTGCTCATTTTAGTACATTCCTGCATTAATACATCCATTTCAACTAGGAAACTCTCGTTAATAAGCAGATCATGTAAATCACATATGAATCAGATGTAAATGAGAAGCAACGGGTGTCTATATCTGTCTGACCTCTCTGAATTCTGTAACAGTGAAATGAAGTTCGTAGCTGTGTATTTCTTCCTGTGGGGGAGTAAACTTTATTAAACAACAGACTTCATTCTCCACAACCATTTTAAACTTCTCTTTATCCCTTATAATAAAACCGGTTATATTTAAACTGTGCCTTAAAGACTGACATATGTAAATGACCTTTGTTAATCACATCCTTCCTCATTTTCTGCTCAGATGAAGTTCCTACTGAGGTATAGATCGCACTGCACTGTTTGGTTCTCCATACATTTACATTTATGACATCTTATCCAGAGTAACTTACAAGGTTAATAATATTACAGGTAGGCCAATGTAGTGTTAGGAGTCTCACCCAGGGAGTCTTATTGGTGTAGCACAGCATAGTCACCCAGACCGGGATTCGAACCTCAATCTTCCACATGTGGTGGTGACTCCCTGGCATGTAGTGGTGTTATCCGCTGGGCTACATCAACCACACCATACCTGAGGCAGGGGTTGGATGAAGTCCCTAGTGTTTAAACAGCCACGCGCAGACCTCTCAAATCACTTCTTGAGGACGTCTCAGGCGAGCTGTCCCTCTCAGGTATGTCATTATTCAATGCATAGTTTCCATATAGAGGCTGTTTGAACTTGGGGCTGGAGGTGGAGTGGTAGGTTTTAATACTGTAACAGTATTTAGATAATACATCATACTACATTTCTAGTTGGTGTAGGGAAACACTAAAATGTGACACAGGGCCTCCAGGGTGAGAGTTGAGAACCACCGTGCTACACCAAGATTAGAAGTGGTCAGCTGAAAAACTGCTTCAACTGACCACAAATGTGTCAGAAAAAGGTTAAAAGCTTTTATGAGGTCTAAAGTACTTGCCCCCACTAATTTCTGGGGGCGTTACCCCGTCATCAGAGGAATACTTCAGTCCTGATTTAGAGCAGGTGCACTTCCAGACTTTGCACATATAATTCAGTCTTGTCTGAGTTAATAAATGACACCTCAGGAAAAAATTGAAACTCTTCTTGACCTCTTTAGAGAACACCTGTGGTACGTTCCCTTGATGAATGTGTGGCAGTCACATCACCTTCAGCAAGACTAGCTGTGCTTATCCACCTGCAATGAGTTTCATAGAAAAGCTACAATAATGGAACACTGAGAAGGTGAGTCAAATCTGACCTTCAAAGCACTTCCATCTTCAGCTAAAAGATGGTTTTAGTGGATGGTAAAAGATTATGCTGTCAGTTTGAAGAATTTTACCAGCAAGATTTGGATACGTGAGGTCACCACAGGGTCAATACAGGGTCAATTCTGTTCAAAGCAATAAATTCCATATAATTATGTGAGCTGTCACATGCCCACCACCAGATAAATGCACCCACAGTGGTATGCAAAAGTTTTTTGGTGCTCCTGGTCATATCGGTCAATTGGTCAATTTTGTTGAATTAAAAAAGTCACACATCCTAAACACAGAACACATTTCTGAACACTTTAATACTCAATCACTGATTATTTGCTCTATTTAATTTACTGTAAAATTGGCCTGTGCACATTTTATACTGTATGATTTATTTTGTAATAGGATAAAATCAGAACATATACAGAAACTGTATATAGCTTTGCAGTCAGGTTACATATTTAAATGTGTGCTCTGTAAAAGATTGATAACTCATTTTACTTCAATAATAAGTAAAATGGTTACTTATATTACACAGCACAATCAACAAAGCATAATAACCAGGGTGTTGATATTTATAGTAGTAATCCCTGAAGGGCCACAGAAAAGGTAATTCCCAAAGCATATTAAAATATTTGTGAATATAAATAAAAAGCAATGCGTATGCACCCTATAAAGCATTTCCACTGTGACCCTCATCTCTGGGAAAAGCAGGGAGAAATGGAACAAGTTTCAACAGCTAGGCTGAACATATCTGACGTTTAATAGAAGCATGCCCTCCAAGAATCTTAGTTATTTAGACTATTTCCCTAAAAGGTACAAACAGGTTCTTTGAGGGTTCTGTAGTGAGCCATGGTTAAATAGTTCTTTTTATGAAAGTACAGCTATAATGTATATAAATCATTAATGACCTTTGTAAATGAGGTTATATGGCACAAACATGTATATAAATATTAGTGTATAGAGGGTATTGAGCTAGTGATATTTTGAAAATCACTTATAGATCAGCGATGTCACAGTTACTTTATTTATATTTCTTTGTTTGTTTGTAAAATATAAACAAGGAAGAAGACATAACTCCAAACCATCATCCTGGAGAATAAAAACCATAGGTGAAAAAGGTAAAACCATAAAAGAGATGTGTCTGAAAAATCATCTAAAGGGTAAAAGACCCCTCACATTATGTAATGGTTCTATACCAATTCAGAGATCATTCTTAGAACATTTACATTATATAAAGGTTCCTTAAACACCAAAAAGGTTCCTTACCGTCATACATCTCGTTTACAAAAAATGGCTCTCCAAAGAACTCTCTGTTGGAGTGTTTTTAGGTAAACCATAAAGGGTTATTTTATGGCATTTTGGGAAAAATGTATGTTTCTATACCTATACCTATACCTATATGGGTTCTTCCTAGAACCATCATATCATATGGAGGTTTCATAAACATTAAAATATTCTTCACACTAAGATGTCACATTTACAAAGATGCTTTTCCAAACACTATCCACCAAAACATTTGTTAAGGGAACCGAAAATGGCTGTGTTTTTCTTAGAGCCATTACACTACATGGAGGCTCTTAAACCATTATAAAAATGTCTCTCCATAGAACTACTCATTGTAATGTTTTTAGAGAATTAAAAATAGTTCCTCTACGGCATTTTTATAGAATGGATGGTTCCACACCAAATCATGGCTTCTTTATAGAATCGTTGGAAGGATTCTTTGTTCTTTGCACTCACATTTCCAGTTTACAAAATTATTCTCTAAAGAACTGCCCTCTAATAGGGATCCAAAAGTGAATCTTCATTGGCAATTTTCAAAAAATGGAAAGTTATGGGTTCTTCATGGAACTATAGAAGATTATTTCAAATGGAGGTTTCCAAAACAATTAAAATGTTCTTCACTTACAGGTATTGCATTTACAATATGGTTCTCTACAGAACTACAACTGAACGAGTTCAAGGGTTCTTCTTAGGACTCCTACATCATACAGAGGCCTATCAAACATTGAAAGGGTTCTCATTTAGGAAAAAAAGGTTCTGCAAAGAACTTTCCATTAAAAACTTTTTCTTAGCTAACAAAAAGCCAAAAAAGTTTTAGAAATTTAAATTAATTAGCTTAACAATAAAAAAAATACACTGTACTTTCAGAAATGTATTCATCCATAAATGTCAGGAGGAGATGATATTTGGAATAAGGGTCATTTTTTCAAACAAGCTTGTAATTGTTTAGCAAATTACACAGCTGTCTTCTGAACAGCGGCCATCTGACTGTGATGTATAGCTCACGGTGGTGATGGACGAGGTCTGCAGGACCAAATCTGAGTCTACTGTGCTAGACAGAACCAGGATGTATGAAGTTATAGGCTACAGTGTTCAGAAAAATGATCTTGTTTTTCTTCTGACAGTTGAACCTTTCTTGATGACTGATATTGTCAGTCATCTCCTTCTGGGAGAAGACACCATCCACAACAACTCTATCAGTTCTGAAATGTTTAATTGTATTCCCCTTCTTGTAAGTTCATGAAACCTCATTTCTTTCTTTGACTGTTTCTGGTCTCTTTTCTCTGTAAGCTCTGGATTTCTCCCAGTAAACATGAATAAAACGCTGATATTATAGAATCTGACAAGCAGCAGATGGCATCTGAAACACTGTGTAATGGTGACCTTCGAGCAGCCAAACAACACAGTGCTCATAGAGCCGCAGTGCTGTGGGTGACATGGCATTTAAATGGAATTCGTTAGAGTAGATCTGTTACAGAGCCCCATTGATAACATGATGCAAGACAATGGGTTAACTTGGCTAATGACTCAGTTCTCCTTTTAGGTGCCAATGCATGCACAAGTTTGGGCACCCCTGGCCAAAATTTCTTTTACTGTGAAAGGCTAGATCAGGCTAAAAGACATGAAGATAAAACATCGCTTTAATGTTTCAAGAAAAATCTGTTACAGTTTAAAAAAAGAAGAAGGGCCTCAAGGAAAAGTTTTGCTCGTTCGTTCTTGTAAAAGGCTTGTAGTTTTGTGAAATTCCTGGACTGTCTTGCATGTACAGCGCTTTTTTATGGATTTTTGGTGATGCTTAGGTTTGGGGACTGTGAGGACTATGACATAACATTCAGCTTGCATCTGTTGAAGTTCTCCATTGTGAATTTTGTAGTGCGCTTAGGATCATTATCCTGTTGTAGAAGCCATGCTCTTTTCATCTTCAGATTTTATTTTAGCGATGTTTAACTTCACCTCTATCCTAAGAAGTTTGAAAGGTGTACTTTTATTTATTTTGGCCCCCTGTTTTCTCCAAACATACCTTTGCTCTCTGTGGCCAAATGGTTTCCAAAATACCTCAGTCTTGTTTAGATGTTCCTTTGCAGACTTCCAATGCTTCAGTTTTTGTTTTTGTTTTTATTTTGTTCTTATTTATCTATATTTATTTATCTCTGCTGAACATCTGTACAAAGCAATTTGGCTGTTACCTGAACATTAAGCTGCTATTCTCCCACCTGCACTGTACACTTTATATATCCATACTGTTTAAACCACATACTTACTGATACTGCTCTTACTCTTTGCACATGTCCTGTACACATACTGTACTGTGTGCACACATTGCCTGACCATGTTTTGTTATACTGTACAACCCTGTATTTGTATAATGACAATAAAGTTGAAATGAATTGAATTGAATTTTGTGATGAGGGCTCAGGGGTGGTTTTCTTCTGATGAGTCTTCCATAAAGGTCATATTTGTGCACATGTCACAGTACGGTAGAACATTGAACCAGCACCACCACAGAGCAGGTATTATGTGGGTGGTGGAGCATTTTCAGCACTGCAGTAACACTTACGTGGTGGTGTGTTAGTGTGTGTTGTCCTGGTGTGTGTGGATCAGACACAGCAGTGCTGCTGGGGTGTTTAAACACTGTGTCCAGGAAAGTGGCAGAGAAGTGCAAAGCATATTAATATTTGTTTTTTTTTACAAAAATAAAATATAATTTTACACTTTTTTGTTTTTCCTGTGGAAGGTCTTCAGAGTTTTTAAAAGAGAGATGGAAGAAAGGGTCATGGAAAAATGAAAGCACGCCAACTGGCTAAAATCTGTGCCACAAAATAGACAAAGCATGCTTTGGCATCGTCAATCTGGTTAAATTTGTTTTTATTTTTGTAATTTTGTATTCTAAAATCTTTATTTGTTTTGTACTTCTCAGCCCCCGTAGTCCACACACTGTCCACTCTGTTAGAAACTCCTACTTTTACCATTTTCAATGTAAATCCGTGATGATAACTCATCTGTAGAGCCAGTTTTTATGTTCTTCATCGGTGGTCAGAAGACGCTGCCCACTGGACACTATTGGCTGGATAGTTTTAGTTGGTGGACTATTCTCAGTCCAGTGGTGACACTGAGCACTGCTGTGTCTTATCCACTCACACCAACACAACACACACACTGCAGTGCTGAGAATGATTCACCACCCACATAATACCTGGTCTGTGGGGGTCCTGACCATTGATGAATAGGTGAGATAACCAAGTATGCAGAGAAACGGACAATGAGTTTCGATACACGCTACCTAATAAATGCTCAGTTTGTGTAATTCGTGCCAAGCAATCCTGCAAGTTTAGGCACAATACAAAACACAGCTCTGTGGATGGAGCATGAGTTTGAAGAATCAGGTGGCCTGCTAGCTAATGGTGACATGCATGAAAGAGTTCTGTTATCTGAGCATAACATCGGGTCTCATGTCTGAGGCCTGGCCAGTTACATAAATCTGAAAGCTGTTTTGGAACAAGAGGTAGTTTTCACCTCATCAGTAAGCTCAAGTCATGCTGGGGTTGCCTGAGGTCAGACGGCTTCAACAGTTTGAATATTCAGGCAATTCCTAAGTGCATTTCTGCCTAATTAGCTCAGTCATCAAAGTGCCATTTAAACTGGCTGGCAGGTTTGGCCCTTAAACAAGAGAAGGAAACACGATTTAGTAGGTTTCATTTAATTCTAGACATCTAGCAGACCACGAGGACTAGACTAAGCACGGCATTCTTTACCAAACACTTTTATTTGCTATTTGTTTGTAGGTGCTGATTGCAGTGTATGGGCCATTAAGCTTGGCTTCCTGTGGTCATTTTCACATAGTCTGAGTGTTCAGGCTGAAGGCTTCCCATGAGAAAACAGACTGAAAGCTAGTATAATCCTTCAAAGCTTTGTTGGTCAAAGGACCGGCCTGTTTGGGATGTTTGCGCAGGACAAGTCAAGACAAAAATGCTGCCCAAAGTTAAGAGCTCCACGGTCAAGCAGCTTGAGCTGTTACGAGGAGTCAAGTGGCCTTGACGAAGGTCGTAATTTATGGGGGAAATTAATAAACAATTTAATTGCCAAGCCACCTACGAACAGGCAACATTACTAACACTCAATGACATCCTTCTATAATCCTTTAACACTAGCAGCCTAACCAGAGTATTACCATGAAAGGCCTTCGCATAAGCACACACAGCAGGCTCTGTATTTCAACAAACAGATACAAGCGCAATTAAACAAGATCACGCATGACCCGAGGTCATGAGAAGATTTGAGCAGGGCTTTCCCAAAAGGAAGGAGGACTATAAACCAGGGCCATTTTTCTAGGAGCTTGTGAATAGGCTCTGCAGGCTCTGCTTCCAGGTGCACCTCAGGCTACATGTCCTGTTCCCACACGCAGGGTTTAGGTACAGCACACCTTCTGCTGCCATCTTCCTCAGCTCTGCAGTGATTTAGTCCTGGGGCTGTTAGTGCTGTCCACATTACACATGTAGCTACACATGTGCCTCTTATCTTATTGTAGCTACCTAAATAACACCAAAGCCACCAGTTTCTCTACTGGAGCAGGAGTCTATTCAATATACACAACAAAGTTAAACAGAGTACAAAGGACTTCAAATGCGTTCTGTGTATAATACGTCCTGCCATAATAATAACACGGTTGTGTGGTATGTCTTGTTCATTTTCTGTGTAAAAATAAGTAAAGACCACATGCTTCTGCACATTTACAGAAGAACTTAATGAATTAATTAAATGTAATATGCGGTGCGGCCCAAAGAACACCAAGTATCTCCAAAATGGCAACTTTACATGAGAGAGGAAAACCCCAAATTAATTATAATGTAAGTCAATGGAACCAGCCTTTTTCACAAGGGGTTTTGGGCCATTTCTGTTGGTCCATTTATCATGAAGTTTTCACACAGGGTAAACACTAGCTGCCGTGTTCAAATGATGCATACAAGTCAAAGTCAACAAAAATGAAGATACGTGTTTTTCTTTGGACAGAGATGATATTAAATACAGCAAAGTGGGAAGTTCCACCAGCTATTCAAAAACGTAATGATGTAAACGGAGTGGTTTAATCTAAATTGGTCTATTCCAGAGAAACTAACAGACATACTGCTTTCCAGTGGTGGTAATGGGAACCAGGGCTCACTATGTCCACTCTTTAAACTAAATAGAAATGAATAAAAACAGTGCACTAAGCCATGCAGAAAAAGGGGCCAACAGTACAGTAACAATATTATCTTAACATGTAACAGTTTCAACAATGCCACCCACTCCCCAGCCCATACAGTTCATATATGGATTTTACAAAAGCAAACTTATTTGAATATATATATATATATATATATATATATATATATATATATATATATATATATATATATATATATATATATATATATATATATATATATATATACTATTCAGCTTAGAGCAGTTTAGCCCTGTGTTTCAGCTCTGGGCCCTATGCCGAATAATGTTCTTCTGTGTGGGTTTTATGTTTGACACATAAATCCACATTTTAAAAAATGACTTGATAGAGAGAGAGAAATGTATACAGAAATGTTGTAGCATATGGGCGCTTTGAAGTTGGTGCCTTGTAGGATGAGAAAATTAGAACTTAGCCCTTCATCAGTCTCTCAAACTTTAAACTACATCACTACTCTCCACTTTAGTTTCTTTTCCTTTTGGCCTCTCTCTTATATACCATCTTTCATAGAAACCACTGTCGGTGACCAGAGCGAAGCCCCTGGATGCCTGGGGGGCATTCTTATGGCTGGCTTGTTTTGGTAACTTATTTTATAAGATATAAACACCTAAAAATACACCATTCCTTCTTAAACTGTGGCAGAAGAAAAGTCATTCGTAATAGCCGAACCCTGAGGAGAGGTGGACTGGCTCTTTGTCGCCACCATGTGGCTACCTAAAAAACAGCAGTGAATGCTTTTACAGATTCAACAAACTTACACTTACAGGCACTTACAGTATATGGTGTGGTACACCAGTCGTATCCGCAAACCAGCAGCGCTGCTTATGTTTAATTTAAATCAGGCACAAGCTTACTTTACTCTGCTTATTAATCAGTTGGTCTTCAAGCAGTTGATAAGCTATATACACAAACTTAAAAAGATGCTTCAAGGGTTCTTTAGAAGAGAATGGTTTACGATACGTTCTATATGGAACCATTTCAGGATTAAAATGTTCTATATATATATATATATATACATACATACACATTCTTCAACTGCACTGGAGAAGGAGCCTGACTGTGTTTCGTTATACTGTACAACCCTGTATTGGTATAATGACAAAGTTGAATTGAATTGAATATGTGCATGGTGAAATGGTTCTTCAGATTGATGGAGAACGTGGTGTGTGTGGTTCTACAAAGGTCCTGTTTGTTAGTGGTTTTATACAGCACTTCAAGAGATCCTCTATTGTTACAATCTTAAATTTGTAACAATAGAAGAAGAACAATAGAAGAGCACTAATCGAATACATATTAAAATGCATTGTTCTCATGCTGAGCTTAATTCAACCTCTCTCTACGAGCACTGGCTTGGGATTGCTTGGTAGTGCACTTCTGCTGTATTATCAAGTATCAGCACTGGTCCTTGTTTGGGCAGCATCTGAGCTCAAGGGGAGCTTAGACTCTAACCTATTTGTACTAGCTAGGATAAATACACTGACTGAGCACTTTTGTAAGTCAAGAGTATCTGCGAAATGCTGTAAACGTCATGTAAATTGAAGAACCTTTTTTAAGTCTGTATAGAGCCATTCTCCATCAATCTGAAGAAGCATAGATGTGCCCCCCACCCCTGAAATAAAAAAAACAAACCCTGATTTCTCTTTATTTTTTTAGCCAATATTCTTTAGCTATTCCCCCCACTTCCAAGATCGAGAACTCTTTTATTATGTTTTACTATCTTTACTTTATAATTCATAACACTGTAGAAATCATATGGTCTACTAGAGCCTAGCAGATTCCATTACATGTTTCTCTAAAAGTCTGGTGGTCCAATAGTCATTACAATATTTAGCATTTTATTGATGGGTTGCTTAACATGTGCACCTTAAGACCCTCACCCATAAGTAGTGCTACAGTGGGATAGATGGGGAGGCCAAAGTCCAAGACCTCTGATCGGAGGTGATGGATTTGAGACCCCTGATCTAAGCCAAAGGTCTACTGTTGCTCCAGGATATGTGCCATCCTGCAGATTTTTGCAAAACCTGGATTATTTAGGATCACTATTCGGAGCCTGATAATCTAAAGTGACCTACAATGCAATGCACTAAGTGGCCCAAGTAGAACCTTAGGTAAATGTGTTACTTAATAAGCAACAGCTAGTAAAAAAAATATCCTCTGATAATTGATGTCACCTAGGCTTAGAAGTCGGTCTGCCACACCCTGCCCCTTTCTCTAATTCAAACCAGCTGAAATGGTTTCTCAGAGAGAGGCTGGAAAAGAAGTGTTTGGTTTGAGTTCTCATTTCATGTGGACAAAACTGGGATGCACCATGCTGAGCTGCCCAGACTGAAACCCCAGGCCTAGTTGAAGCCCCATGTTAAAATAAAACTGCATAATGGGAAAGAAGTGTGGAAGTAATAATATGTTCACCCCTCTGTGAGCATTCATTCATGACCAGCTGCCAAGAGCATGCATGCATTTTATATGAATCTCTTACTCGCCTATTTTCTTTCAACACAGTTTAAATTTAAGAGCCATGTTAATTTTTTTTAGGCCCCCCTGTGTGATTTACAGAGGTGGTGAAATCAGCTTGACAGCCTGACCTCGCTGTAGATCAGTAAGGGCAAATAGGAATAGACTTGCCCTGCTGCTTACACTTGGCTCTGTGTTAGACTGAAGCTGAGAGTGAAAAAACAAACATGGGAAGTATATGGCTTTGTATCTACGGAAAGTGGGGGTCGTGCCAGATTCGCATCACTTGGCTGAAGTGACACATGAGTAAATTCTGTCCGTCACTGTGGAACGCTTGTCTTATGATGTGTTGACTCCGACGTGGATGAATTCAGAGCAGACTGACAAACAGACAACTAAAGGAATGGCCATGCTAATCAATCACCAACAATACAGGAATTCTTTTCCACGTGTCATCTCAAGAATCTTCTACCTAATAAAACAAGCTGATTGGTTTTAGGGGTGATAAGAAACCGACATCCAGCCCATAATATGTGGCTAAAATCTCCCTCAGCGGAAGCTAGTACATGAAAAGGCTGTTTTGCATTGTTTCACTCTAGTTTTTCCGTCACGTTTTTGACCTCTGGTTCCTACCACAACTATTGTAAAGACATCCAAAATGTAGCCAACACATAAGTTCACATCAAATCACTGGAAATTCTGTTTAATAAGCTCATATTTTGTTTGGAGACTTTTATTAAAATGTCAGCCGAAACAGTCAGCCAATCTGGAAGAGAGACACTGTTTCATGGAGAACCTTCTTGTTCTACTGTCAAGATGATAACCTGAAGTCGTGACGTATTCCACATTCATCATTCATGCCTCTTCATGTTTCTAGAGGTGATCTGTAAAGTATTTATCACCCGAGGCAACTGCCTGTGTTTTATGTCCTGGGACTTTATTAACTCATTTCAGTCAATTTGAGCCATTCATTATGCCCTTTGTACGCGTCCTGACCAGCTAATGCTTTACAGACAGAACCATTTATGTCTCATAAAAAACCTGTGCCATAATTCAGTAAAGCCTGGTAAAAAATTTCTACTTAGTGCTTTTAAATTTCATTTGACCTAAGCATACATGCTTGTTTAGCTTTAGTAGCAGCAGCAATGTTAATTGTATAATTGTATAATTGTATAATTAGATGGTACAACCCTGTATTCAAAAAGTTTTAGAGCAATAACATTTTATAAAGTGTTTTACAAGAAAGTTAAGACAAGGGAAAACCAAATCTGACAGAAGTCATTCAAATTTGATGGATACAATACACTATGCTTGTTTTTGTCTCTCTCTCTCTCTCTCTCTCTCTTTCTATCTCTACTCAAAGTGCACGTGGTTATCTACTATGGTCATCATATCCTCATTAGTGTAAAATGCCTAAGCATTTAGCCAGCTCTTCTTTCAGAGCCTGTGCATGTGATGTTAATCCAAAGAGGCGTACGATTTCCCACCAAATCTGTGCCCACGCCTCTGACTGTTAAATTACTATTTCAGGCTTTACTGGGAAACTCACGGTAACACACACACACACACCCAACATATTGTAACAAAAAACCTTAAAAAGGCAATATTTCACACTCATCACCAAAAGAATAGCTGCACCCAAAAGGAAGTGTTGGCTGGCAATGCTATTTGGAGTGGAAGATAAAGGTTACCAGAAACAGTACAGGTTCCTGCAGATTTTGCAGTAGGGGTGGAGGTGTAGTGACACCGGGCCTTTTGGGCGTGTGGCGAATGACAACAAACCACTCGTCATGGCATTGACCACGGTACCTCCACACACAAATCCGTTAGTCGTCTCCACCAAGACAAAAGCGGCACTCATCACTAAAGCTGCCTTTCTGTGTCACACCGTGACAGTCTGGCACGACACCATTGAAGCCTTGGTGACGCTGACGTGGAGTTAAGGGCAGTCACTGTAATAGTCTGCATGCATGTAGTCCTGAATTGTGCAACTGTCTGCCAACAGGATGACTGATGGAGGACATCACTGCTAGCAAATATCTGCAATTATGGCTGCCGGGTCAGTCAGGTACAGTGATAAGGCCCATCCCTGCTTACGTCATGTCCGTGGTCGAGCATGAAAGTTGGATCATTTGCTTGTCAGACCTACCCACCAAATTTCATTCCTATTGGTTTTCTTCTGGGTGCAACTATTTGTACAACTTTTCTTCTATATTCAATAAATGTGAATTGAGGTTTCGGGTGGGTTTTTCTTGCTCTTGGAAATGTCTGTTTTTGAGCCTGCGGCTAGAATCACTGAACAGTGTTGTACAAGATAAAGAAATCCAATGCTCTGCACAAAATAAATAAAGATATAATCATCCCAATTGTGAAGCAAGATGGATGGAGTATAATCGTGCAGGGCTGCTCTGCTGTAATGGCCTGCAATCACTGAGTGATGAATGAACTACAAATTGGATCAGGATTTTCTACAGGAAACTGTCCATTTGTAACCTAAAACTCAGGCACCTTTCCCAAATAGTGATTTCAGCTACTTTTAGGTGCACCCGTTACTGACAAATTTTGTGCAATGGTGCACACACAACTGGTCTTCAAAGAAAAGAACTGCCAATACAGTGGAACTCTCCGAAGCAGCTGCACTTGAGCCTAAGGTCACCATGCACAGTGCCAAGCTTTGGCTATAAAGGGTGTAAAGCTCCCAGCATCGGGCTGGGAAGCAGGGCAACTTTCTTTTCGTCGTAAAGGAGCTCCATTGAAAACCTTGGAGAGGAGCTTGAGTGATCCAGAACTAATCATCCAACATCAGTACCTGACCTCACTACTGCATTTGTAGCTCATTGCAATCCAGACCTCACAGTAAAGTTCCAACATTTGGTACAAAGCTCTCCCAGAAGAGTAGAGGCTGTTACTACAGCAAATGGAGGACAAACTCCATATTAATACCCCTGACTTCAGAGGATATGTTGAATAAGCAGGTGTCTACAAACCTTTGGCCATGTAGTGCACCTCGGAACAACTGAACAACTGATCAACAGCTACAGAAAGCATTTGGTTGATGTTACTGCCAATAGAAGGGGCTCTACTCATTACTAAATATAAGGGCTCACATACCTTTCCCCCATTTGTTCAGTATGGCATGTGTTTCTTGTCAAGTAAGTCTTGAACCCTATTTTTTTTTAACCCTAGGCAAAACAATGATGGGCATAACTCTTGATTTCCCTGGGAGGCAGTTTGGCAGCGGTGGGTTTTGAAATGGCACTTGCTGAGCAGTCATGCTCGACTGCTGGCTGCTATTCCTTCCCCAGGGAGCGCAGAGCTAAATCACTTGATAAAATATGTTAAGTGGAGACGTTCTGCACATTTTAACCTCTCAACCATCTGCAGCTCAACATCCCATCTTTTCACTGTACGGATATGAAAAGCTCACTCAGCCTTATCTGAGGGACAGGAGGAAACAAAGGCTGCTGCTGCTCTTGGCAGAGAAGTGGCTATCTCCTGTAAACAAATTGCCCGAGTGGCATTTGGATAGGGCGGCTGCAGGAATGTAGCCAAGCCTGGATATTCGGGACGTGTCTGGACCAGTCCAAGTGAAAAGCTCACGTAACCTGCAGTATCCCTTCTCACTTACTAAAGATCCATGATGACAAAATACAGAGTCCTGCTGTGATACTTTGAGAAGGCTAAGTATAAAATAAGACGCAGTGTCTGGCTGTAACTTTGCACCATTTAAAAATGATCTTAATTCTAATTTAAATAAGCAAATACTGCAACTACACTCTCAAGAAACATTAATATTTTGAAAAATAAAAATGGGAATATGCCTCATATGCACAACCAAAATGCTAAACATCTTTCTTTCTTATAGCTGTGCATATAGTGCATTTACTCAGCATGTTAATTGCCCTGTTGCTTTTCTCAGCCTATAAGCTCACACCTCATGCTATTTAGTTAGTTATGCTATGGCTGTTTACCTAGATATTGCTAGCAGCTAAAGTTACTTATACTGGCTACTGGCTTTTGGACATTAACACACAGTTCTTCCTCACTATGAAACTCTCAGTTTAAGATGATCTGCTTCAACCAGCAAACACTGATACACTCACACAGCATGGCTGCTACCTAGAGGATGCTGTTGGGGGTGGTGATGCTAATAAAGGTGGGACTGTGAGTGAAATGTGCAGAGCAAACTGTGCATTTACTCAGCATGTTAATTGCCCTGTTGCTTTTCTCAGCTTACTGATTTTACACCCTACAATTTGTCCCTAGAATCAAAAACAAGCTGTCGTCCTTTTTTTTGGTGAACTTATGAATAGTATAATGTGGTCTGCTCTGATTGGCTGGTTTGCAGTGAGGCACCGGGATGATCACACAGAAGCAATATGTGTAAACAGAAAAGAAAATACAACGACACTAAGCTCACACCTCATACTATTTAGTTAGTTATGCTACGGCTAGTTGCCTAGAGATTGCTAGCAGCTAAAGTTACTTATACTGGCTACTGGCTTTTGGACATTAACACACAGTTGTTCCTCACTGTGAAACTCTTAGTTTAAGATGATCTGCTTTAACCAGCAAACACTGATACACTCACACAGCATGGCTGCTACCTACAGGCTGCTGTTGGGGGTGGTGATGCTAATAAAGGTGGGACTGCTCCTCTCCACAGTCTCTTCTGTGTCAAACATTGAGGGACGCTGTTCACGGTTTGTAAGACAGAGTGAAATGTGCAGAGCAAACTAACAACTCAACTAACAATTTATCTTGATCTTGTGAAAGATGTGGGACCTGAAGTTGGCTTCCTATTTAACAGCTTGTTTTGCAAATTTTCTGTTCCACCTTAAATGCTACATTATTGGATGATGGAAGATTAGTTGAAGACCTGGTGAATAGGAAGTCAACTTTACCCTTGTTTTAGGATGAATGAAAGATTACGTAAAGTGCTGAAATCACAGCCTGAAATGGCAGATTTCCCAATATAGTCTGTCATTTTCATTGCTATAATAACAGTTGCACAAATAGTTGAATCCAGAGGGAATTAACGAGCAGGAATTAAACTCAGTGGGAAGGTCTGATATTGTGAGACATGCCCATGATTTAAATTTTAACTACGGTTGGGAATGTGTTGTTGTACCTGACTGACCCAACAGCCACGACTCCAGACATTCAGTGAGCAGTGATGCCTCCATAAATGATCCTGTTAGTGCCAGAATAGAATGGCAGTGGAGCATCTTCGCTGACGAGTCCCTTTTTTGTTTTGGAGAAGATGAAGAACTAATCTGTGTGTAGAGGCACTAGGGTCAGCATCACTATGAACAGTTGGTTGTCACGTGTCACCTTCAGAGGGCCTGGTGTCACTCCATGGCCATCCCTATTCCAAAATCTGTCGGAACTGTGTTCAAGATGCATGGGATGGATCATCACAGGACACCATTAGGAACGACCAACTCCATGCAGAGACATCTGGAATGTTGCTTTTGCAAACATGGATGCCAACACCATACGGAGAGACACCAATTCTTCATCATTTATTGTTCCTGTTAACCTTCCATTTAAATGGCATTGCAAGCCAACACTTCCTCTTTTGGGTGCGACAATTTGTTTGATGATGAGTATAATAATAATGATGATGATGATAATAATAATAATAATAATAATAATAATAAGCTGTGTATATATTAATAATATAACAATATAATGTGTGTTAAATATATGTTTCAAAAATATATATCTTTTTAAAAAGATTATTAGCTGGTTGAACAAACTTTGGCTAATATAATTATATATTAAGCACATATTTAATCCTTAGTTACTTTCACACCAAATAAACAGCACGTCTATTTATTATAACACTTATATATATTTTTGTTAAATATATGTTTCATATGTTATTGTATTGATAATTATTATAACTATACCAATGGGAATTCAGTTTTCCATTCTATGTGACCATTAATTACTGCCCACAAATCATCTGGGGTATATCCTAACCCTACAGATAAAGCCTTAATACAAATTCAAGGCCTAGAAAAACATTTTACGCACCACAGTTTCCCCTTCACGTCAGGTTGTCTAGTTCCAGAGTCAACAGAGTCGATTCCATGAATCACCATCACAAAATATTGACTCAGTCGGCTAATGTACTTTGTAAGAGACTCATTTGTAAGTCATACTGTGTCATTTAATGACATTCGCTCTCCGGTTAGAGTTCTCTAAAGGTTGTAGATTACAGTCGTCTTTTGAAGTCTGAGGAAGGAGGAAGTGGTCGAGCTTGGTTATAACATTCCTCGAACAGACTCGTAAAACCTACGGACATAGCACGGAATTAACATGATTTATCTCATCCGTAAAAGATTAAATTAAACCCATCCCTAGCCAAAACTAGTCCAGTACTAATCTTAGTCTAAACTCAAACGGTGCGCTGTGGAATCGGATTCAAAGCTTTGAAGTCGACTCTCTCTTCCTAAAAGGCCTAGAATTGAAGAACCGATTCTTTTTCTCGATCGCTTCCTAGACACTCTGCACGGAGAGAAAATCGGTTGTGAAGTAATATACTAAAACCAGTAAATGCTGCTTTGTTATTGGTGATATTTACAAATATGTTTAATTATATATTAGACGTGCAGATATTCGTCTTCCATAAGTATAAGCTACAGTAACGTTACTTAGTTAACGTACCGCATTAGCAAACCAGTCGATTAGCAAACACTAGGATGCTAAAGCTAACTGTTCCGCTAGCTAGCCAACGATACTGTAAAACACTCAACCTAAAGTTTTTATTATTATTCAGCTCATATTATGCCATATTATGCCATGACGACTAACAATATGCTAATGTCCAGAGTAACGTCACACGTACAGCAGCTAGACGGGCCGGAAGTGACTCAATACGGTCCTTGTAGGTTGTCACAGGCATCTGGAGCCATGCTAACTATAGTGCGTCCCACAGCTGCTGGAGGGTGTGTAGGGGAGGAACCATAGTAAATAAAGGAGAAGAGCTAAGTGAAAGAATACTCCAAAAAAGAAGAAAAAACCTAATATAGGTTAGAAATAGTGTCGCTCAGGACGAAGCTGCTGCACTCTGCTGCCGTTAGCACAGCGCCATCTTTCTTAAAAGATTGTTAGCTGGTTGTACAAACCTTGGCTGATATTTTAATTTTGCAATTATATATAAAGCAAATGTTTAACACTAATTCAAGTTAATTTCATGCCAAATAAATAGCATCTCTATTTATTCTAACAGTGAACATGCATGAAAAAAGTAAATAATATTTCAAATGAGTGAATTTAACACTACATGTTGTACACTACATTTTCTTATTAGATTGAATGGGTTTTTTGCCAGCTGTTCTGTGAAGTTTGTCCAGCCTCACAAAAGGAGCTACGACAGAGCAAAAAGAATGGTCAGTTGGTATACCTGGTATAAAACAGAAATACAGTTGACCATACTTTAATACAAAACCGGACAGAATAGTTTTATTTAGCATTAGATGACTTAGCTGCCATCTCACAACTGTGTGACATCAGACACATAAGAAACTGCAGAACTGATGTGCACCTGTAAGCCAGAGCTACAGGATTAGTAATTGTGTAGCTTATTTTAGTGCATGTTATGCTTGTGTAAAAGAAATGGAAATTGGAGGAGAGTCAGTGAGGTTTTCAACATTAATAAGAATGAAAAAAAAAACAAAAACAGCCACAACAAGTAATAAAACAGAGTAAATAAGTAATAAAGGACAACACACAAGATGTAATACAACCCCTATAGGGAGGGGAAAATGACTGTACTGGTTATTACTATCCGTCCAGCAGGGGGAGTAAAAGAGCTGTTACATGATTTATGTATGTTTGGTACATGAATCTAATATTATCTAAATATATGCAAATTTAATCTGTTAAATAACAAAGCTGTTGTGTTATTAAATCTCATTAAGCGGTGAAGCATTTAGTATATTTTATATTGGAGGTAGGCGTCCATTTCCAGTTCTCAGTTTCTACTGTCTGTGAGGAAAAAGCACAAACTAAAGTTTTTCACTTTTTGTGAAAAAGAGAAAAATGAACAGCCTATACAGAGTTCTGTGTCTGAATGTTCCAGCATTAGACAGACCCTGCCTTCCACTTGTTTATCTGTTTAACACACATAAAAAATATATATATTTATAAGGAAAATTCCATATTGGTCAAGTAACATTTAAAGTCTAACATAAAACATAGGCTTACAGGAGTGAATGAATGTGTGTTGCCCTCTTAGCAATTATATCATGTTGCTTGCATGGACATAGAACACCTTTAAAAAATGTCCATGCCCATGCCAAACAGTTGTGTTCCTAGAGAGCTATAAGTATACCAAAGCCAGAATGGGGTGTGTTTGTCTTTGCCAAATAAAACACATGACAAATGATTGTGTGTTCTTACTGAAGACAACCCCGGCATTGTAAACTTTATGAGATACCTGATTTGTAAAGTTTAAGTCAATAAAGGATAACAGACGGGCTAGGTTAAGACATTTTAGCTGAAAGCTGTTAGTGCTGCTAAATTTTCTCGTTAAAGTTTTCTGCTTTAATCATATATGTGAATTATCATAGTCTTAACAGCCACACGAGGCAGTTAACAGAAGCTCAGATCTGTTGTTGTAACAGTACTTTGTGTAGGCTCCTCACTTAAAGCAGTCTGCAGTAGATAAAGACAGGATACGTTGCTAATGTCTTCTTTAGCAGCTGGAGGAATGTAGAAGTTTCAAAAAGAGAACTGTTAATCCCTGTAAGTTCGTACAAAGCAGCTAGCACAAACTGCTTCATTGCCAGGATGCTAGTCTCAGGGCTCAGGCCTAGATCGGATTACTTCCAATGGCTGAAATCAGAGGAGGGAGTGCAAGACTGAGAGACGTGAGCCTCTAAACAGCTGAGGGTCAGTGCCCCCTGTGCTCAGTCTCTCACATCACACGTGCATGCAGATACCCCACAGATTTGATCATTTCAAAGGCTCATTTTAATCAGGTATCACCTTAAAAGGATTTTAAATGGCACGTTCTGTGTTTTCTGGCAGTTCCCTAATGGATTTTGTGTAGATAAGCAGAATTGCGAGTGCAGCAGACACACCCCAGCCTTGACTGATGAAGACTGGTACCAGGACTCAGTTTCAGGAACTGCCTTTGGAAGAACATGAGAGGTAAAAGTTCTGTACATTAACTCTAATGGTTCGGTAAAAATTTAGGAGGCTAGAGGGCTGCTGCCCTTCTCCTTAGGTTTTATTGCAAGGTCTCAAGTAAGCCAAGCAATCTGCCCTGGACAAGCCATCCAATCTATCTTTAGCCGGTGCGAGCAAGTGAATGGAGAGCCCGACTTATCTTTACTGCTGTCATCGGGACTGCCAGTATTTTTAGGGGACAGCAGCAGCTGCAAAAGCATTTAACGGTCTTCCACGAACAATGACACTCGGGGTGTCTCAGTGCTGGACACCACAGAGGTAGTGGGACCGCTGTGGAGTAAGGAGCGACGCTGTCAAACAGCATCAAGAAAAACGGCATTATCTCAGAGCGAGGCAGGCAGATGCCTGGCAAAATGGACAGGTGACCACTAATGCAAACTGTTATGGACTAGCTCGGAAAACCGCTTCAACAAGGATTTACTTTTGAGAGCAGGAAAAGCAACAGGAAGTGAGCATCCAGAGGAGCAGGCCTGGGATTTCAGTGGTAGGATCTGAGGCCTGTTGAGGAATGTATGTCGACAATCAACCCTAAGGACTGAGGAGAGGTAGGTCACATATGGGTTGCAAAGTGCAGCTTCGCTAAGGTCAAAGGTCACTCTTATTAAATCAGAGTAACTAACAAGAGGTTAATCTCCTCATAAACCCCCAACGAGAGAATGTCGGATGCATGATGCTCGCTTTATTTGATGATTTATTGTTTGATAACTGGATAAAATCAGCTGTAATAGAATCATGTCATACTCACAATTATGCTCATTGTGTCATTGCACGTGAATTCTTAAAGGTACAGGATGTATGAAACCATCTTAAAACAGTGAGCTGGTGTATGTTTTCTTAATGTATATGTGACACATTTGTCTGATGACATGTTTACTCACCCAGTGTATTCATGGTGTCATGCATGAGAAATTTGGTTTATAATTTTGGTTAGGAAGTTGTTTATAAAGCCTCATGAGCTGGTGTGACCATAAACTACTCCTGCTCAGATTAATGATAAGGTGGGAGAACTTTTTTGTAATTGTAGTACATACAATAGAATTTTATTTGGAGGCAATCCTTAAAAAGCAGCATAGACTGTAATCTACTAGGCTACTCTGCTGGTCTTATTGTGAGACTACTCACAAGTGACAAGTCAGTACGTAAACAACACAGAGCATCTGATAAAATTTACTGCTACAGAGAGCAATACTTTCCCCTGCACCTATTATTAGTGAAAGCAAGTATTTTAAAGAACTCTTGTTTCAGGTATGCCCTGGGTAATGTGCTGCACAGAAATCTGTATATATTTTGCTGTCATGTTAGAGGCATATCAAGGAATCATCTGGGAAGTGATGAATAACAAGTTATATAACTAAGTAGGATTGTGTTCCTTGACACGAGAGCTGGGTGAAGATCAGGACCGGGTATGCAGTGTACTCAGTAAAGCAGATAAACTAGCTTTGGCTGGTGATCCACTGGCAAAGAATTTCACAAGGCCAACCTTGCAGCCTGATCAAACTTAAGAAGCCACTCATAAAAAAAATCAGACGAGGAGGTATAAAAACAGACTAGGTGCCGTGGAAGCTCAACAGCATGAAAGATATTTTAGAATAGAGAGATCATTTGAACGTGCAGGACATGTGTTTCTGTTTCTTCTCTTTTTTTTAACAAATGACAAATGAAACTAATTTTGACAATGACATTTAGAAGCTGAATTCTTCAGCGAGTCTGCCAAGAGGGGTGCGATGAAGGCAAAGCATATTTTGACTGCAGGGTCCCTTTGGGTGTGGGCTGCATCTGTGTGCCGAGGTCTGTGAGGTCTGTGTTTGTATGTGCACGCGTGTGGATAGGGTGTGCTTTGTGATACCTGACACATGCCCTCTCGCAGGTCTTTATTTAGGGCAGACTATATAAAGCACTTTCCCATTGAAATACAGCACCAGCTGTGCTTGCTGTGTGTTGTGGCCACGGTTGCACAAGGGCTGTTCACCTCCAGACCCTTGGCTTCGGCAAATAGAAAGTTCTGGGGAGTAAATGCCTAGCGAAATGCAGTCCTGTCCCTTACCCTTCAAGTTTCCCTATTGCACATATTCCACCACCCACAATTACTCAGGACGAAAGTAAGGAAGGGAATAAAAACCTGGGCATTTCGACAAAATCAAGGCAAAGTGCTTTTACGGTATAAGGCAACAGTGTTTGGTACTATGAGTAAACAAGGTGGCTTTACACAGAACAGTAATGGTGCAAACACCAGCTCAGAAAATCAATAAACATAAAAGAAGTTGACACAATAAGAGTCTATTTGAGAATAAAATTAAGTGATTAAAAGACTGAAATTAATCAGTAATAATTTGGTAAATAGGTAAATACATATAGTATAATAATATATAACATGTTTTCCTGTTCCTGATATTCACAGATACCCCTTTTTCTATTCTGATTCTGATACCAAAGCCGTATACTTAAATATAAGCTGATACTGATTACCAGCACTAGCTCTATTTAACCCTTAAATCCAATAATATTTTGGAATTACATTTTAATATTTTATTTTGTCACTTTCTGTAGTCTGTGTCACAAATACAGCATACACATCTTGAGTAAATTATGTATGCTCGCTGTATTATATATATGCATATACACCTATAGTCCAAAAATATCTGCACCCAGAAGGAAGTGTCTTTTGGCTTTTTGCTTTCTGGAAAAAAGATAAAAAAAACGGAACAATGATGATAAATTTAGACTGAACTGATCTTATTAAGCTACACATACAGAAGTTGTGTTTCTCAGTATGGTATAGTAGTATACCACATCTATGTGTGAAGTTGTAGAGGTTCCTAATAGTATCCTGCGATAATCTGTCTCATGAACCTTGAATATTCTCACACAGTTTCGGCAGTATTTGCAGTAGGGGGAGGGCAGAGTGACCAGGACTTCTTAACGTGTAACATGTGACAGTAAACCGTTGACTTTGGTGCTGACCACAGTGCCTCCACACACTCTGACTCGTTGGTCGTCTGAACATGACCCACTGCCATTCTGAATCACTCCATGACAGTCTACATGTTGTTCTGCATCTTGCAGCTGTCTGCCAATGGTGCTGGCACTAACAGGGTCACTCATGGAGGACATTACTTTTCGCTAAATGTCCGCATTCATAGCTGTTGGGTCATTTAGAAAGAGCAATAAGGCCTGTCCTTGCTTACATCACATGCACGGCCAACCGTAAAACTTGATCATTCGCATGTCCCACCCACAATGGCAAACCAAACCATCGAGTTTCTTTCCTGTCGGTTGATTCCTTCTGGGTGCAACTATTTTGATGATAAGTGTATTAGATGTTTTGTATTTACATAGTTACAGTTACAGTAACAATCACCCAAACAACCTAAGTAAATGTAAAATATATTGATTGTGCAAAATAAAAATATATAGATATGTGATTCTCTGACTCGGCAAAAAGAGTGTTGAACAGTCAACCTTACCTTACCCTAAGTCATTTGTGTTTGATGTGAAAAATCGAATTAGTTGTTGTAGCGGTGCTGCTGCAGTCCCTGATTTTTTTTTTATTTTAAAGAAAATGAAAATTGTCTTCTGGTGATTCAACCTGAAGGTGTGAGGAACTTCTACAACTGCTATAGATTTTTGGCAAACTGTGAATTTTTATTGCTGGTAAATACATTAGAAAGGTGGGTTGGTAATACTTTTGTTAGCAAGCCATATACATTATTGCCATCTTCAAATTTTTTACTACAGTGGAGAAAGTTGATCACTCAAATGACAGAAATGACTTGTGAGATACCCTGTCTTTTCTTTGGCAACAGAATCAATGTTTTTCTTTTACATAGCTGTTCAGCAGCTAACAGGAGTTACACTAATGGTAGCCCGATTGTATTTATTATGCTATAGTTTGGTGGCTAGACTATTAGTAAGGATTAATTGACATAAATTAAATTCTCATTGCACTTTAAATAAAATAAATTTTCTCTGTTTTGATTCAGACACCGGGTTGATACGGAAACAGAGTTAAAAATCTCACGTCAGTGAGACAGAGACTGAATGCCTTTAGCCTGTTGGACTGAGGTGAGGCGGGCAAGCGAACAGAGATGGATGTGTTTGGCGGAGCACCACGATTCCTGGCCTACCCTCGGCCTGTAGTGGTGCAGAGCGGCGCAGATGCCGTCCTGAAATGCCAGATTGGTGGCGATCCCAGACCAGCCGTCATATGGGAGAGAAATAATGAAAAAATCCATCCAGGAGGCAGATACCGTGTGTTTGAGGACGGTAATGTCTATAATCTCATCATCACTCTAGTATCAGCAGAGGATAGTGGCCAGTATATATGCAAGGCCAAGAACAGCATTGGGGAAACATACGCTGCAGCAACACTGAAAGTAGAGGGGGAGGCTCAAGAGATGGAACTGAGGGAAGAGAACAAGCCCCGTTTTCTTATCAAACCCCTGTCTACGCGCGTGGGCCGAGGAGAAGATGCTGTCTTCTCATGTAAGCTGTGGGGTAACCCTAGGCCAGAGGTGGTTTGGGAGAAAGATGGAAAGAAGCTAAACGAAATCTTTGAAAGCACACATTTCAGTGTTGGCTATCAGGATGGAGGATGGTTTCAGTTAAAGATTTTTAAGACGCGGGCACCCGATGGAGGGGTGTACACGTGCAAGGCCAGGAACGAGTTCGGTGAAAGTCTTGCCGGTGCCGTGCTGCTAGTGGATGCAGGCCCAGGACATGAAGACGAGGGGAACCGCAACGGGTATACGAATGGTCATTGGAAGGCGCATCAAGGAAAGCAAAGAAGTGGAAGGCAGGTTGCGGCGCGACTAAAAGACGAACCTCTGCCAAACTCGGCCAAAGTGAAAATGTTTGCGGTGACTGAAGGAAAACATGCCAAATTCCGTTGTTATGTGACAGGAAAGCCCAAACCAGAAATTATATGGAGAAAAGATGGAAGACTAATCTTGTCTGGAAGGCGGTATCTCTTATATGAAGACCGAGAGGGGTACTTCACACTTAAAGTCCTCTATTGTAAACAACAGGACAATGGGGTATATGTCTGTGCTGCATCCAACACGGCAGGACAGACACTGAGTGCAGTGCATCTTTCAGTTAAAGGTAAGCTCTCTCTGTGTCCTGTGTTATGTATGTATCGTAAATTTTAGTCACCAGCGTTGTGTTTTTTTTTTTATTTATATTTTTGGACGTTTGACATTTACAGAGCTTGGTCCTCAGCTACTCAGCAATTTTTAAATTATGTTTAACCACATGAAATGCACCATGGGAGCTTTACTCTCATGACCAGGCCATACTCATTAAGATAAAGTAGATTCCATGCAGTCTCAAGTCTGCAAAGTCACTTAAGCTCTGAAAGGCAGGGAGCCAGTGCACATGACAGTGATCTCCTGAGGTGGGATCATATTTCTCACATGGCCAACTAAATCATCAAAGCAAAATGCTTGCATTGCAATACTGTATCAGAACCAGTCATGCCATAAAAATCAAAACGCATCAGGCTCCCTACCACAAATAAAAGTATAAAGTGTTACAGCAAGCATGACAAAGAAACAAGCGTTATAATTAAAAGTATAGTATTATTATTCCAGTTATTTATATTAATATGATGGCACGTGTGGACTTTGCCAGCTAAATATATAGAACTCCAGTCTTGTAATCCACCTGCGCTGGGATTTTTTTTTTTTTCCTGCTCTAACATGCTTAATTCAGCTTTACAAAGATTTGATCATTGATGTGGCTCAGGTGCAGAGAAAGCTGTGCAGTACAGGTGGGTTTCTAGGACTGAAGGTGGGAAACTCCAGTCTACATTCTTCATTTACTACTGGCTCATACTGTCTGTTGGTGTCAGTTACTGTTTATTTCCTACACAACTCAACAATGTGTTAATGGTCTTTCCATAGCAGAGTTAAATGATTTTGCTTGTGTCTTTTTATGGCGTGCTCTTAACATGTTTGCTGAGGTGGTATTTGCTAGAGTCACTGTATATTAGCTTATATTAGTAACATGATAAGTTAATCTCATGTTTTGGATTAAATAAAAGTGTGGGTGTTACATATAGATACAGGAGAATGCGTTGTTTGTCATTTGCACCACGAAGAGGAACGTTGTTTATAAACTTATTGTTTCAAATCTTTCCTTTTCAACACCAGAACCACCTGTAAGATTCAAGCAACCACTCAATGACCTTCAGGTCTGGGAGAGAGACCTCGCCATTCTTGAGTGTGAAGTGCCAGAAGACTCTGTGCCCATCACATGGTATTTGGAAGACAGGCGGTTACAGCCAGGGGCTAAATATGGGATGGAGGAGTGGGGCACAAAACGCCGACTTACAATTCGGGACATCGGAGTCGATGATGATGGCATCTATCTCTGTGAGATGGCAGATGGAGGAAGAAGCATAGCTGAGGTAGCTGTCAAAGGTAAATATCTAAAAGTCAGTTTAGTACTCCACCTTCCTATTTTTACCCTCTCATACTTTTACCTGGTTCTTCAGTGGTCAGGTCTACCTCAGAGCAGGTATTATTTGGGTGACTGAGCTTCTGCAGTGACACTGTTGTGTTGTTGGCGGTCCAGCATGTAATGTGTACATGTATTGCACTGGTACTGCTGAAGTTTCACTGCTGTGCCAAAAATAGTCCATCAACCAAAAAGTGTAGGCAACAGCTTCATGTGGGCAGCATCCAGCTCATGAAGGCCTGGACGATGACCAGCACAAACTGTGCCACAACAAATGAGCTAATGTCTCTAAGTTTATATCTGCAAGGTGGACAGATCTGTGTTTCTAATTGTGAGTGGACATATTTAAAATCTGAATTTGTGTGCCACATACAACTATATTTTCTAATATTTTACTTTTTACATTTTTGTTTAAATCATACACGTTTCTTGTCCTCTTCTAAAAAAAAATTCTCTAGCTAAAAAGGAATAACAATGAAATGCAACAGCTTCAAATTTGTTAAATTTAATGTGAAAATTAACAATTGTTGGTTACCTTTTTATATAACTTGCTTGAGAAGTGGGTGGGCCCTAGATGTTGACCTAGAAGGTGGCCCCTAAATTTTCATGTAGTACTGATATCACATTTTAGGGAGATCAGATCTGGCCCGATAAGGGTGCATGATAATGCCCTATGATTAAACACCCTCTCAACTGGTACACTGCTTGAAGGAACTGCCGGCACATTCATGGACAGCTATGAAAAGTCCTTTGCATTCATTTCATCTGCCTTAGTTGCTGCCCTGATGTAGAAATTCAGTTCAGATAAAGTACTGCTTTCTTTCACCTATTTTTTTCCCTGTAGGTTAAGGCAGATTTATCTATTGGCTTCTGGTCGTCCTCTTCACTGCTGCTCACAGGAAGTGAGATTTGTGGTTAAAATTTTTGGGGAAAAAAAAGTGGATTTAGAGTTGTGTTTGAGGATCATTAACCTGTAGATACCTTCCTGTTATCATCTTGCTATCATATTAATGTTAGCTTCCAGGTATTGCTGGTAATGATTAAATCCATGTTAGTGTTGTTAGTGTGGTTGGTGTAGCTCAGCAGATAACACCACTACTGTCTAGGGAGCTGCCACCCCATGTGGGAGACTGGGGTTTAAATCCTGGGATGGGTGACTATGCTGTGCTACACCAAGTCCTTGGGCAAGACTCCTAACACTACATGGGCCTACCAGTAATATGATTAACCTTGTAAGTCGCTCTGGATAAGAGCGTCAGCTAAAATGCCGTAAATGTGTCAGTCCACCCCGCCATGTTTCACAGTTGTTCATGACATTTTGCAGTATTTTTCGCTAAACATAGCTTTGTGCATTATGGCCCAGAATTTCTAGTTTAACTTCATCCTTCAGCAGGCTTGTTCGGATGTTTTGCAAGGTTCCTATTTGTGCAGGTGTTGCATCACCACACCAGAGCATTACTAAATCTTTCTGAAGGTCTTTTGCAAGGTTTTGCAAATAAATGGGGCTTTTCATTTGCTCTTCTAGGAATCATGACAGGTTCTCTCTGAAAGAGTTCTCTCTCTTTTAATTTCCCATTTCTTAATTGCATTACAATCTACCTGAAATGGCAGCCAGCCATTTTATTGTTCAAAGTACTGGGCAGCTGCTTAGAGAAGCCCATGACTGCTAAGTGTTGGGATGAGGTTTGAGAAATCAGAGTATTTATGTTTCATTTGAAGCCAGGACATCATGGTCCAGAAGAGTAGACAGTATGTAGACTGTGTCTCCAAAAGACAGTTCTCCAGTATTTTCGCCTGAATCTTCCATTCTTACGTGTACTAAAATCCCCTGGAAACAGTGCTTTAGTAATGCTCCTAAAGCTATCACCAGTCCAGCAAGGTGGCAGACAGTGCTTAGCATTCAGGTGAGATGATTGTTGAGTGAGAGAACACAGAGAATAGCTTCGCCAAGAGTCTCATTTTTCACCCCCTGTGTCAGGTCAGTGGCTTAACGAAATGACTCCAACACATCCACAAGCTCTTTCAGCTGGTATTTCCTAGGTATTAGGTATAGCTCTTTATAAGCCTCAAGAAGGACAGTGAGACTTGTTTTTCAAACAAGTATTTGCCTGGATAAGCTGTAATGTTCAATTCCACCTGACAGATGTTGCTGAGGGGAGACTGTGGTAGGCGTCTTAATCTGCCTGAAACACTTCCTTTAGTCCAGAAGAGGAGAAAAGAGGGCTACAGAATTTACTGACTTTTCCCAACCAGCTGCTCAACAAGTTGGACATCACAAACCACCAGCTGTGAAGTGTTTGTAGTTGCTTTGAGTCAGTGCCAAAACATTTTGGTGGCCATCATCCATTGCCTTTCCCATGTCGGGGTTTTCTGGCTCCTCGTCTTTATTTTCATCTAAGGCTAAGGATAGAGGGGAAACATACTGTAAAGGCCTTTTCATGCTGGAAGCATAATCACTGGGTTTAGACTCACTGTGCAGTATTTGTCCTCCACAGCAGACATAAAATACCTAAAATTGGAATTTTCTACCAGTGACAATAAAAGATTGCAGGGCATAATGAGATCCTTTATGATTGTCCCTGTAATGGTTTCCTGCCTGGCATGACTCTGTCTGTGTAGATGTACATGTTTGTTTTGAGCCACAAGCTGAGCTGGCTACTCTAGATTTCCTGTGGATAAACCGGATAGAGTATATTTATTTGTCACGCTAGGGTAAGCGTAGGGTGAGCTGAAATAACAGTATTTTACAGAATATAACTAGCATATTAGCAAAGTGGCAAGATACACAGTGGTAAAGTGGTATAGAGATTTTTTTAAGCTTGATGTGGTCAGTCCAATGTCTTTTCCCACATTTGTTTCCCACATTCTTTGAACATTGCCACTTCTCTGTTATACCCCCCAGGGTTTTAACTACCTGTAGCTGAAGCCATGCTGCTATTTTGTTTACACTTGACACCAGTTAACGATATCACACCCATGCTAGCTCCCGAAGTTGCGATGCATGACAAGAAAAGGGGCGGTTACACTCACACACCAAAAGTAATGGGAATAGCAGTTTGTAAATTAATCTGACATTGCGTTACCTCAAGGGGCGACTTAGGAAAGCCCATACCTCTATTAGATGTGAGGTGTTTAGGTCATAAGTGAGGTCAAACACTGGCCTGCGTACTCATAGCGAGGCATAAGAGTGGGTGCCAGGTGGATGGTACATTCCATTTTTGATGGGACATTCCAATTCTTAATTCACAGTGTCATGTATGTACTGGATATACATCATGGAAAGCATTAGCACTTACAGTGGCCACCCACGGGTGCTTAATGATCTTGATCCACGGCATTTGACTAGAATTGTTAATGCAAACAGACAAGCAACAAAAATCACTTCCACATTCAATGCAGGGGGCTCCATAAGCATATCTTGCTTGTTCCACCACAAACACGGACAGAGCTCGTCACCTGGGCTAATGAGGTTAATAACTGGGCCTAAGAGGACTGGCAACATGAGGCATGATCTGCTATACCAAATATAGACATATATGTATGTGTATACAGGGGTTGGACAATGAAACTGAAACACCTGTCATTTTAGTGTGGGAGGTCTCATGGCTAAATTGGACCAGCCTGGTGGCCAATCTTCATTAATTACACATTGCACCAGTAAGAGCAGAGTGTGAAGGTTCAGTTAGCAGGTAAGAGCACAGTTCTGCTCAAAATACTGCAATGCACACAGCATTATGGGTGACATACCAGAGTTCAAAAGAGGACACATTGTTGGTGCACGTCTTGCTGGCGCATCTGTGACCAAGACAGCAAGTCTTTGTGATGTATCAAGAGCCACGGTATCCAGGGTAATGTCAGCATACCACCAAGAAGGACGAACCTCCACCAGCATCACGTAGTGACCTGGCCACTATCCTGCAAGAAGAATGGCTTAAAATCCCTCTGACCACTGTGCAGGACTTGTATATGTCATTCCCAAGACGAAATGACGCTGTATTGGCCGCAAAAGGAGGCCCTACACCATACTAATAAATGATTGTGGTCTAAAACCAGGTGTTTCAGTTTCACTGTCCAACCCCTGTATATGTATTACATAAACACAAAATATTTTCTTGTAACACACCCTGTGTCTGGATGATAAGGATAAGATGCTTATTGATTCTGTGTTATTTTTGATAAGTCACAGATGTGTGGTAAGTAATTTGTTAGCTTACACTTAAACTTAAGTGTGACTTGAACTCGATTTGTTAACTCCAGTGCCCATCTCTGACCAGCACAGCATACACTGACACATCATCACCATGCCAGTACATGCAGTACTGAGAATGATCCAACATCAAAAAATACCTGTCCTGTGATGGTCCAGTGGGGGTTGTTAGAGATACAGATGGACTACATTTTATAACTGCACCTATAAAGTACACCTATATTAAAATAGAGCTGAGAAAATGGACATAGAGGGTGTGGTCTGATGGTGTTCTAATAATGTTTGACATTTTGAATTATTACCTTCTCTGTAGGTACCATTGTAAGAAAGCTGCCCAGAAAAGTAGATGTCCTGGAAGGGGAAAATGCAGCTTTCTGTGTTGAAGTGGAAGAGGAAGAAATGGACATTCACTGGTACAAAGATGGAGTAGAGTTAAGGGAGACGCATCAGACCATCCTCAAATCATTTGGCAGAACTCACATCTTGGTCTTTGTCAATACTACACCCCAGGATTCTGGCATGGTTACTTTCTATGTTGGTAGATCAAAGACATCATCTCAGCTGCGGGTGAAAGGTTAGAAATGAACAGTGCATGACTATTTCGTTTTAATATAAATGTCATTCATCTCCTTTAAAATGTACCTTTCCTGCTTTCTTAGCTGCAAGACACTGTCCACCTAGCTGTCCCATAGGAGTGCAGATAAACACAGAGCGTGCAAATGCAGCGCTCCTGTCTTGGGTTCCAGCACAGGACTCTCGGAAGAACCCACCCTCTGGCTACATCCTCGAGAGACAGGAAATGGGTTCTCAGGAGTGGCTGCAGTGTCTAACTACTGACTCTGCAACCTCTGTTGAGATTCTTGGGGACAGTGTTCCCTGTGAAGCGGACTACAGGTTCCGCATTTGCAGCATTAACAAGTATGGAAGAAGTGGGTATGTGGAGTTCCCTCGAGCAGTTCACCTTGGTAAGAATATTGCATGTTTATTTGTATTAAGTAGCACGTATATTGATGGTTGACAGGGGTAATTTACCGCAATTAAGAATTCAGTTCCATTCTTAGCATGCCATGTATCAACAAATCACCTGTGTCTTTTCCAGTTCCAGTGGCCAAAATACAAGCACCTTTACAAGATGCCTTGGTGCCAGAGGGCCAGGATGCCTTATTTTCCATCGAGCTGTCCGCATCAGTCATAGGCACTTGGTTTTTGAATGGCAACCAAGTTCAGGAAGATGAACGTTTTTCCATCAGGCGGTCTCGTACCCACCAGTCCCTTCGCATTCGCGGCGTGCGAGACACTGACAATGGAGCTGAGATTACCTTCATTGCATATGGAATTCGTGATTCAGCTGCTTTGTATATACAAGGTAGGTACTTTACTCAGGTGCTTTACTCATGCTCCTCAAGTAATAAGGATGATGAAGAAACAACCAGTCAATGCATTGTTTGCATATTTCTTTCAAAACAACAGCTCCACTGGTTAAATTCGCTCCACTTTCTGAAATGGACCGAAACAAGTTTGTGGAGGTTGGCAATCCAATAGTACTCTACTGTGAACTTTCTGATCCTGAAGCCCAAGTCCGTTGGTATAAGAACGGCATTGAACTGCACTCTATAGAAGGTCTTCACATCCAGTCGGAAGGAACAATGAGGAGAATAGTCATTCAATCAGCTGAGTTCTCCCATTCAGGAGTTTATAGCTGTGATGCCATAGATGATGTCATCAGGTTTAATGTGGAAGTCGAAGGTGAGTCATGTCCTTTATTTAAACTAACAAACTTACTAACCAAAATCATCTGCTGACTGGTTTGAGTTTTACTTGGTTCAGATGTGTTGTTCATATGCCCCAACTTGTATTAACATATGACGCACAACCAGAGCAACAATAACACTGATCAAAACATCTATAGCTCCACCTGTGAGATTCACAGTTCTTCCCGAGGTTGAGAGAAACAAGTCCATTGAAGCTGGTTCTCCGATTATACTTCAATGTGAGCTCTCAGATCCAAGTGCCCAGGTCTTCTGGTACAAAGATGGAGCCAAACTCCTGCCACAAAGTGGACTAGACATCCAGTCTGATAGCACTAAGAGGACACTGGTAGTCCGAAAGGCTGAATTTTTCCATTCCGGGGTGTACAGCTGCAAGACAAAGGGTGCGGCAGTCCAGTTCAATGTGGAAGTCAAAGGTGATTTAGTTTTCTTTTGGTCAACATGAGGAATTACTCAATATTGTTTGACCATGTGTAACCCAACAAAATTGTATGATTACACAGTTATTTTAAACAAAATTTGTTTAGTATATGAATGAAAAGCTATTAAAAGTGTGATTTTCAAAAAGCGAGAAATAAAAAACAACTTTAAAATATCTATAGCCCCACCAGTGAGGTTCTCAGCTGTTCCAGAAAATGAGAGGAGACAGTGCACTGAAGAAGGCTGCAGCATCGTTCTACAGTGCGAGATATCAGACTCGACTGCACAAGTGCACTGGTTCAAGGACAGGAAGCAAATTCTCACAGAATCTGGAGTAGACTTCCAATCAGAGGGCCGTATACGGAAATTAATCATTCAGACGGCAGCCCTGTCTCACTCTGGTGTGTACAGGTGCACAACAAAAGATGACACCGTCGAGTTTCATGTGGAGATCAGAGGTGATTCTGCCATCCTTATTATTGTTTGTGTAACAGATACTAACTCCATGTCCTCTTTCATTAATGCTACTAATATGTTGGGCCTTCTGTGTTGTTCTTCTTTAAAGCTGTTTCAGATGTTGCATTTTTACTGCTGCCTTCACATTGCCTGGGTAGCTTTTAGACCTTTTCAGGCATACCGTCTTAAATGTTGTCTCAGTGTTGTAGATTTTCTTATTTGTTTGTTTCTAATGTGGAAAAAAAACATCCTCTGTTAAAATCTTGATAGTTCTGTCATGAATTATCACCTTTAGCTGTGCCAGTGCGGTTCTCAGCTGTTCCTGAAATTGAGAAGAATAAATGCATTGAAGCTGGGAGTCGTTTTGAGCTCTGCTGTGAGGTATCAGATCCTACAGCCCATGTCCACTGGTACAAGAATGAAACTGAGCTCCTCCCAGAGACTGGCTGGGACACTCAAGCTAAGGGCACACTGAGGATGTTGGTAGTCCAGTCTGCAGATCCTAGTCACTCTGGACTTTACCACTGCAACACGTCTGATGACTCTGTCCAGTTCACTGTGGATATCAAAGGTGATTTGTGGCTTTTTGAGAAACGTATACAGCCAGTAACCCAAACTGCATTTTTAACTAGATGCAAACTAACAAAAAATGGCCTATTGCGTTGTCTGTGTCTCATAGCACTGCTGCTATGGACATGCTTCTTACCTATGCATCTTGTCTTGTGGGCAGCAGTTTGATATTTTTGTTACTTGTTTTGCATTACTTGATTTAACTTGCTTCTTGGCAGAAGGTCTGAGACATCACAGATTAGTCGGGATGGGAAATTCTTCTATAATCTGTAAGATATTAATGTTATGTATATTCCACAATCATATAAAGCTCCACCAGCGAAGTTCTCAGCCTTCCCAGAGATTGTGAAGAACCAGCTGTTTGAGGTAGACTACTCCATGAGTACCCCTACTGATCTACACTGTGAGATCTCAGACCCCCCAGCCAAGGTGTGTTGGTACGAGGATGGAGTAGAACTCATCTCAAAAAGTCAACCTCATATCAAAAAGGAGGATTCCAGAAGGACACTAGCTGTCAAGACAGCACAGGCCTCCGAGTCTGGACGGTACGACTGTGTGAGAAAGGATGATGTCATCCAGTTTAATGTACAAGATGAAGGTGATTTTTCGAATATTTGCCTGTAATCTACTAGCTGTTTTAGAGTGGCCACTAACAAGTTTGTGCTCTGTGTAGGTTTTCAGCTCTTTTCCTTTATTTTCATTATAGAATTTCTCTATATTATTAGCCACTACACATTTTAGTTTAAAGAACAAGCCATGGAATGTATAAAGTATTCACTTATCAATGGTCATCTGTAGCTCAGCCTTTGAAATTGCTGGATGTTCCTGAAGTTGAGAAGAGCACATGTATTGACGAACGCATCCCTGTCGCACTGCAATATAAAATCTTGGATTCCACTAAATGTGGCTGTCTTTTAAAAGATGAGGAAGAGATTCCGCCTCGAGATGGAATTAAGTCTGAACCTCAGATTAAATTGGAAGGATCCGTAAATCTTTCAATCATCGAGTCATCTGAGATACCTCACAATGGGACAGACCGACCTAAGACACCAGATGATCGCATCCAGTTTAATGTGGATAAAGGTGCTTTGCCAGTATTATTTGTACCCCATTCTGAATTAGGAGCATTGACATGATTGAAGCGAGTCAGCTTATTGTGTTCTTTGTGGCTTTCCTAACAGCCGAGCTGTCTCACTCTGAGGTGTACATGGGTGAGATCTGTGATGACTCTGTTCCATGCACTGTGGATATGAAAGGTGATATTATGCTACTTCATCCCGAGCATATTTAACCCTAGTGCCTCTGCGCCACTAACTGTGGTGGTGTTTAACCCTTTGTAAGGCTTTCTCAAGATGCTGAGTCAATGCACCTTGGGTAACCCATCCCTGAAAATGCTTCCCAAACTAATCCCTGCTATTATATGTTAATTCAACATCCAGTTGGATTGCAAACCCATCTTCCCAGCTAACAGTCATGTAAAATTTTACTTGCAAATCTTCATTCTTGCAGTTCAAAAGTCCATCTGCTTGAGTTATCTTCCCCATGCTGTTCAGATCCACTGTCATGATTTCTTGCAATTACCTTATGAAGTGGGAATGAAAGAAGAGATGCTTGAAATAAGAGTGAATGAGTGGATGAATGAAATGCTGAGCACAGCAGAACAGAGAACTAATTATAAAGGATCATCAAGTAACATTATTTTCTGTTTTTGCTTTACCCAGTGTTTGACTTGTTTCTAGACCACTCTGTGATATGGTCGTCTCTCTTATTTTTCTTTTCTATGTCCTAAAATCTTGAAATTAACAATCAATGAGAACAAGTCTTTATCAGCACTTCTGATTAAGAAGATGGAACATACTGAAAATTTTCTTTGTGCACATCACACAACCATAGCTGAATCCCTGGGGTTCACAGAAGTCCATGAGGTCGCAAACAGCGAGGTCGCTATGGTAGGATGCCCAGATGAAGTCCAACATGTGATTTCTGTTGAGGTCTGTGGCTACAAGGAAGAAGAACCACCACCAGAACCTCAGTCTATCCTGCCACCTCAACCTATCCAGCTGCTACCCCAACCTATCCAGCTGCTACCCCAGCTTCTCCAGCTGCAACCTCAACCTATCAAGCCACTACCACAGCCTATCCAGGCACAACCCCAACCTGTCCAACTACAATCCGTATTTATCCAGTCACAAGCTCAGGCTATCCAGCCACAAGCTCAGGCTATCCAACCACAAGCTCAGGCTATACAGCCACAACATCAGGCTGTCCAGCCACAACCTCAACCTATCCAGCCACAACATCATCAACCTATCCAGGCAGAGCCTCAAACTATCCAGGCAGAGCCTCAACCTATCCAGGCAGAGCCTCAACCTATCCAGGCAGAGCCTCAACCTATCCAGGCAGAGCCTCAACATATCCAGGCAGAGCCTCAACCTATCCTGGCAGAGCCTCAACCTATCCTGGCAGAGCCTCAACCTATCCAGGCAGAGCCTCAACCTATCCAGCCAGAGCCTCAAGCTATCCAACATCTACCCCATCATGTCCAGGCACAAACTCATTCTGTCCAACCACAACCCCATGCTGTCCAAGCACCACTTCATCCTCTTCAGCTACAGCCTCAATCTATTCTGCAACAACCTCAGCCTATCCAGCCACAACCCCAAGCTATGAAGCTGGAAACAGAGTGGATTTATGAAGATCGGAGTCATTTGAAAGTGCAAGACATTTGTACGGATGACGAGGTTTTAGCATATAAGGTGGATCGTGAAGGTGATTTAAATAGTTAGCTCCATCATTCAGCAAACAATGATGAGAGCAAAATACATGCCATTTCAACATAACCATCTAATGCCATTTTCCATTCTGATTCATTAACGGAATCTGAATAACTTAAAAATCAACAATGTGCATGACTTACAAACGTGGTCTGTGGAGGTTGTCACAGGGCACAGGGTTCATGAAGTTTCTTGAGTTAAAATAAATCAACCCATTAAGACATATTTATATCTAACAAAGACCATCTTTCCATAAAAAGTGACTAATAGTATTTGAAATCACCTAAAAGTAGTTAATTAAATGTTGTTTTTAATATTCTGAAAACTAGTAATAAACATCAAATAAAATTTTCAACATAATCAGTTTTGAGGTGGGTTTTAGATTCAATCACAACCTGTCAGCTTGAGATACTGTTTTATTTTCCCTAATAGTAATACGAATCTCTCTCTATATGGCTTGATACACCTTAGCTCCAAAGATGAATTTCTCAAGTCCTCATGAGGTGCCGGACAACAAGTCTCCTGAAGCAGAATGTCTCAGAGTGCTGAATGAAACCTCTGAGAAGGCGGCCCAAATCTGTGGGCAAGGAGAAATATCGATAGTCCACCAACAAGATGGGACAAATGCCAAGTCTCATCTCATCTCAGAGAAACAGTTTGCCCAGTTATCAAAGAAGCCTCACAAAGAGGTGTACACAGCTGAGACAAAGGATCAGCCTGTGACGTACCAAGACGAAGTAAAAGGTGACTCAAGGCTATGTGTTTAACATACTATTAATTAGTACAAAAGCAACTAACACTGTCTTGCCTTTTGCTCAAATGTTCTGTAACTGAGAGAGATGTACTCTCCTTGAATAGATAACTCATTTTATGACACAACTTTGTCTCTCCAAAACTGAAGCACCTGCACGTAAGCTGGTGAAATTTGCCCCATTACCTGAGACTGCCAGGCACAAGACCATTGACAGTGGCATGCCTCTAGTACTGCAGTGTGAAATAGCAGACCCAGAAGCTCCCGTTTCTTGGTACAAGGATGGAATACAGCTTCAAACTAAAAATGGATTAGTGATCCAGTCAGAAGACCGCATACGGAGGCTGGTTGTTCCAACCGCAGAGCTCTGTCACTCAGGGCTGTACAACTGCGAGGCAATGGATGATGTCATAAAATTTAAGGTGTATGTCAAAGGTGATTTAAAAATTGGTTTAATCCATCGTTAATATAACGCAAGTCCCATTAAACATAACAAACCAGAAATTAATATAACAATACAATACATCCACTTAGAAAATAAGCATAACATGTTTATGTAAACATGTTAATAACTGTGCATAGCTGTACTAAATTAAGTTCTAGGAATAAATACATTTTCTTTCCCAGTGCATGAAAATAACTGATCGATTAAGTTATTTGATTATACTTAAAATATACTTGTCAAAATAAAATGAACCGCTTTCATTAAAACATGCTTAATCAAACCTTTTAGCTGCACAGCTGAAAAGTCCAACAATCACCGAGACTAGGAAGAATGAAACAAGGTCAAATGAAGCAGACACGCTGAGGGTTCCGCAGAGCGAACTAATAAACTCTACAGCTCAGGTTTGCTGGAGCAGAGAAGGAGAAGAACTCTTTGAAAAATGCCTAACTGTCAGAAAGTCAGAAGATACTTTGAGAACTCTTGTACAATCTGCTGAGCTGACTGACTCGGGAATATACAGTTGTGAGACAAAGGATACCAACATCCAGTTTGCTGTGGATCCACCAGGTGATTTCTTCATGGTCTTTGACAGCTCAACCCATCTGATTACAATACTAACCCCTTCAATCATGCAGTGGTCACTAATAGTCATTGTGTTGGAAACTAAAATACTAGATCACACGATTTAGTACAAAATGTGGTAGATTATTGACCAGCTTAATATAATACCCATGTGGGAGAACCAAGATAACAGTAACAACTTAAAAGTAGTATTTTCTAAATGTAAGACGGATGCTTGACCTTAGATGACTAGCCATCCAGTGATATTAATAACAGAAGTAAAGAAAAAGACTGCCACTCAGGTCATTTGTATCAGCAGTCCACACTACATCATTTAAAACAAGTTACAACATAACTTTAACCTCATACATCTTACTCTTATTATTAGATCTATACCTAATTACATAATAGACTGCCCTATCACTTTAAACCCCCTACTTGACTTCTATATATGTGAATATATGTAATTACTAAAAATCCTTTTTCATTGAACTTACAGTTGACTCTTCATATTCTGTTGCCATTTTGTCTTCATTGTTAAATGTCGGTGGCTTTCAGTAGTCTCAGTCATTTACTCTTGCGCTACTAATTTTACATCATGTCCATGTTATTATTGTCTGAGTGTGTTTGTTTTTCATGTCATGTTAAGCTTCTCCAATTTTTTGGCTTGGCTGTGTATTCTTATAGGCATTCAAATATGCCATAATCTCTCTTACATGGCAAATCACCACTTTAAGCAATGATTTGGTACCACTCTTAAAAATCTTTCTAGATGTAGTGCTTTTAAATGTGTGTATTTGTTCTGTTAGAACTAACCATGTCAATAATTGTATCCTTGTAATGATGCCCGTAGTACCACCAGTGAAGTTCTCTGCAGTCACTGAAGCTCAGAGGAACAGAATCGCCGTAGTTGGAGAGCCCTTTGAACTCCAGTGTGAGGTCTCAGATGCCGCTGCACAGGTTTGCTGGTACAAAGATGGGAATAAGCTGCAGCCTCAGGATGGAGCATTGCTTCTGTCTGAGGGTGCAATACGAAAACTCTCAGTAAAGTCAGCTAAAGTGGTTCACGGTGGAACATACAGTTGCAAGACAGACACTGATGCCATCCAATTCAACGTGGAAGTCAAAGGTGATTTTCTGGACAAGAGTTTAGTCTTCATCTTAGTTCATTCCTACAGAAACCTTGGCTTATTTCTTGATTGTCAGTGCAGCATAAGTAAAGTTACATTTCAAAACAGAATCATTTCTAGCCTTTTCCAATTGTCTTATTACATTTGTCTCTATGCTATTTAGAAATTGTAGTGCCATCCCTGAGGTTCAGACCACAGTCAGCGATGGAGAAGAACATCGATGTTCAAGTAGGCTCGCCGTTTGTTCTGAAATGTGAGATTTCAGACCCCACAGCTCAGGTTTGCTGGCATAAAGATGGCTCCGAACTCTCCCCTAGAAATGGACTTGATATCCAAACAGATGAGAACTTGAGAATATTAACTGTTCAATCAGCCAAGCTTTCTGACAGCGGACACTATACCTGTGGCATTCCTGATGATGCAGTGTCTTTCAAAGTGAATGTTCAAGGTGATTTTCATGATTTTGCCACAAACTTTGAAATCACTCTTTATTTATTTCATTTTCAGTCAAATTGGTCATTAAGTATAAGTTATTCTTTTTCCATATTAGTTTCATATCATGCCATTGTTTTTGTCTGACTCATGCTTTTTGGTTTTCCACCCTGCCAAAGTTCAGCCTTGGGTGCATTTTCTGCTTCTCATGTTCCAAGTAATTTGAAACACATTCCATGATGTTGAGGTCTTTACTTTGGAGTGAACAGTCGATTATTCTCAGAAGCAACTTCACCAGCAACTTTTTTATATTACTTGCTAATATTCTTTCCTTCTTCGGCTGGGGGTGTGGGAGAGCTTGGCTTATGAGCTTTTCTCAGTAACGGCAGCTGAACATTCTTTCAGATTTATAGTTTCTGGTTTTCTCACAGTGAGACGTGTGGAGATCTGAAGCAGTCTGAAGCTTGAGTTTCTCCTCTCTTTACCAAGTATTGCATATATGGTTACGAGCCCCATTTTCCCCTATTTAAGTGGATATTTTTATTTATAAATAACCATCCCTTTTAAATGATGTAAAATGTAAATAATCCAATAGTACTTGATGGCTGTTTTGACTGAAAATTAAATGAATGAAGAAATGTACATATAACTGTTATACATATAATATTATGATGTTATATTTATAATTTACATAGTATTCTATATACACAAAGTGATTCTGTTATTATGGTCTACTTAACATCTTTGTAGATTTCAACTAATTTAGGGAAAACTAAACATATAATGTAAATAATGAGAGAGAAATGGTGTACGATTAGAATCCAGACTGCCTTGTATTTAAAAGTGGTGAATAAAATTTAAGGCAGATAGGACATTTCAATTTCTAACATCCCGTTGTTTCCAACGAGCACCTTTTGTTATCTAGCATATAAATCTTCTCTAATTAAAATAGCAGAAATTATTAAAATAACTTTTAAACGTTAGTGTTTTTATATATAGTGTAGCTGGGTCAATGACAAGGATTTCAAATTGACCTTTAAAAATATATTATTAAAACGAACATAATGTGCATTTTTTATCTTCACATACACTCTTCAACAAAGAATTGCACCCAGAAGGAAGTGTGGGATTACAGTGCTATTGGGAAGGAAGATAAAGATTACCTGGATCATAAATGATGATAAGTTTAGACTGACATGGACAATATTTATTGAACTACATATACAGAAGTCTTTTATTATGCTGTCGGGCTGCAACGTTTGCTAACACAACATGCCAGACGTCTCGGCATGGAATTGCAGAGGCTCATAATGGTGTCCTGTGACAATCCATCCTATGCATCTTAAATATTCTCACACAGTTCCTGCAGATTTTGCAGGAGGGCTGGAGGTGGAGATGTGACATGTTACAACAAACCAGTCATCTTGGCACTGACCACAGTGCCTCCACACACACATTTGTGGGTCTCTTTACCAAGACAAAAGCATGAAGATGACCTGCTGCCATTCTGAGTCACTTCATGACAGTCTGGCACGACACCATTGCAGTTTTTGGGGTTTTTGATGTGGTGTTAAGGGCAGTCGCCGTAATGCCTGTATGCGTGTAGTCCTGCGTTGTGCAGTCATATGCCAATGGTGCTGGCAGTGATGATGCTGGTAATATAATATAAATGGTGCTGAATTTATGCAGTCGAGGTTTTTGGGTCATGCATGTTAGACAATTTGTCGATTTTCTCTGTCTGTGGTTCGCGTAGGTCTCATGTTGCTGGTGCGTGCCTTACTCTTTCCACAAAGGTGCGCTGTAGTAGGACCCACACGACCAGTATGGTGCACAGTACATCGATAAGACCATCCCACTTCCTTTAGCCCTATGATGTGCCCCCTCTTCAACTCTTCTAACTACTCAAATAGCTTTCGAACTCATATAGTCAGTCAGCTACAGTGATAAAGTCCATTCTTGCTTATGTCAAATGAGTGTGAAACTTGAAACATTTGCAGGTCTTATAATACCAAACCCACTCACCAAGTTTCATTCATATTTGTTTGATTCTTTCTGGGTGCAATTATTATTTGATGATGAGTGTATTTGCATTTATATGAAAGGTTCTGGTTTCATTTATAAGCTGTGCTGGTCTGTTTTTGGCCTAACCAAATAAACATTATTGTAATAATTACACATAATTACATTTTTAATGGTTTTCCTGAGACCTTATGTTGCTACCTGAAAACCGTAAACTGGACCATTCAAAACCAAACTGAAAATTTTTTCCCCAAAATGTGTGAAAGTTCTACTGACCTTGCCATTGCACTAGGGTCACCTGCGACTAAAATGAGACAAATAGACAAATCTTGTCAATGACCCAGGTATTTTGAGGAAGCATTTACAATTCCTGGGAAACTATGTTCTTGGGAAGTCAATTGCCGTTGCACATTCCACTATATATATTTATATTTAACCCATAAAACGACATATTTATATCCTATATTTATATATTTATATACTATATTCATTTATATTTAACCCATAAAACGACATGCCATTATGTCTGAGCTTGACCTCAACTATGAAAACATTATCTAACCAACAAATTGCCAATAGAATTATCTGAAAGGACTGTCAGAAAGGTTTGTAATAGATGTTCTTATTTTGTGCATTTTTGGTCCCTCATTTGTCATTTTTCTCAAAAATGTCCTTAGTTCCTCCCATAAGGTTCTCAGCACTTCCAGAGGTTGCAAGGAACAAGTTCGTTGAAGTGGGCTGCCCCATTGTACTTCAGTGTGAAATCTCTGATCCAACTGCCCAAGTTTCCTGGCTCAAAGATGGAGTGGCACTCCTTCAACAGAATGGACTTGACATCCAATCAGAGGGCACCATGAGGACAGTGATCATCCATTCAGCTGAGCTCAAACACTCGGGAGTGTACAGCTGTGAAGCTAGGGATGATCGCATAGCATTCAAGGTGGATGTTGCAGGTGATTTTGAGTCTACATACTATTTCTCAAAACCACTAACAATGTGTCAAATAACGCTTCATCCACTAAATGCTGTTTGTCCTTATCAAACTTTAACATGTAAATGTATGTAACTAAATAGTGATAACCTCAGTATGTGAAACTCCAAACGCAAACCCTTCACCACCAATAAAAATACATGTCAACATTGTTAGTTTACAAAGCATCTGAACATTTTATATTTCTTTACTTCTCATTCTAGTAACAATTAAACATGTTTTGAGAAACATGTAACATGGTGTATCCTCCATAGTGATTAATGATCAGTAAACATTTCATTCGTACACACCTTTTTGTTGTCTTTTTTCCCTCATCCATCAGTAAATGGACTCATAACTTAAAAAAAGCATTGGCAGAGAAACTTTGTCTGCAAATCTGGTAATTACATGAATTTCTTTGAATGAATGAAAATACTCCTAGCTCCACCAGTGATGTTCACAGCTGTCCGTGAGATTGAGAAGAACAAGTCCATTGAAGCAGGCTCTGCTATGGTTCTCCAATGTGAGATATCTGACCCCACAGCCCTGGTCCAATGGTACAAGGACGGAATCCAGCTCCTGCCTCAGTCTGGAGTTTTCATGCAATCAGAGCACACCATGAGGACACTGATTATCCAGTCAGCCACGTTTTCCCACTCTGGGTTTTACAGTTGTAATACAGCTGATGATATCAGCGATTTTTATGTGGACATTAAAGGTGACACATAAAGCATATCTGAAAGACTGTCATTTCACTAACAAATACATCACTGTGTACTGTCCTGTTTTCGTAGTTTGAAAGCAGTCTTCTGTGTGTTTGGACATGTCCATTCTGCTGCTTCTGTGGGCTACCTAACCATTTTTCTAATACAGGATCTTTTTTCAAGCTGCATAAAGCTACTTGCAATACTTCTATCCCCATTTATCATCATTAGATGCCAAGCGTCTTGATGCTTTCTATTAGGAAGAACCCATGTGAGGGGATCAGCATGCCAAGTGACCATTATTTCTGTACTTAACTGCACTTCATCCTCACATTGCTTTGATTAACTGTATTATTCATTTGAATTGTTTTTGGCTTTTAGAGTGGAGACAGATTTCTCCAGAGCTGCCTACCCATCATCCTTAGCACTTTAATGCATGCTTTATAGAAACTAGTACAAAATACGCAGATAGAAAATGGGGACTGTCGACGCACAACTAATTTGTTGTTGTTTTTTTCTTCCTTTTTCTGCAGCACCTCCTGTGACATTTGTCTATGTCCCAGAGGAGGAGCTCCACAGAAATATTGTGGAACAGGATAATCTCTTCCTTTGTTGTGAGGTGTCCAGGCCTGATGCCACTACACAGTGGTACAAGGATGGAGCTGACATACAGCCCAGTGCCAGAATACTCATAGAGACAGAAAACACCTTACGGAAACTGATTATCCAGTCTGTTCAGTTGTCAGATGCTGGGATATACACTTGCCGTGCAGGGGACAATGCCTTAATCTTCAGGGTCAATGTAAGAGGTCAGTGTCACATAGGAGCTTTTGTATATTTGATGTGCAGTTGAAGGAATGCTTCAGTGATCATACATATAGAGAAAAACACCATGGCCTTTAGACAACATCAAAGTCTTCTGACCTTTTCATGGCAAACTTACATAAAAAGTAAATAGATAATAATAAATATATTAATAATAATAAAAAAATACTCTGAGTGTATCTACACTCGATGTCCATTTTGTCAGCTCCATTTACTGAATAGGAGCTCTATGTAGTACTAAAATATTAGCTTGTAGTCTATTTGTTCTGCTGATTTTTAGTCCTCTTTAACACATTTCTTCCAGGGTCAAAACCCTCATTGGCCCATCACAGAACAAGTATTATTTAGGTGGTGTATCATTGATGAATATTTGGTTATCTACCCTTTTCCTGTGCTTTAATAATTCAACATTAAGTAATATGTATTATTATTGTTATTATTATCCACAGAGCCTCCAGTAATGATAGTCTATCCCAAGGAAGATGTTCACCTTGATCGTCATGTTCCTGAGGAAATAGTTCTCAGCTGTGAACTTTCCCGCCCAAATGGAAAAGTGACTTGGCTCAAGGATGGCCAAAAACTTCAAGAAAGTCAAAATATAAAGTTAAAGAAAGAAGGTCCTTACAGGAGACTAAAGATTCTTCACAGCAGAGTTGAGGATTCAGGAGAATATGTCTGTGACACACCTGATGACTCAAAATTCTTCTATCTCAGTATAAAAGGTATGAAATTTACAGTTGCACAGTTATACCTTAAAATACTCTGTTATAGGATGACTGTGGTGAAAGCAAAACATCTCAAAAAGAAATGCTAATCATTTAACCAAGATGGTAAGCGAGTGAAGCACATAAAAGCGATACTTCATAATAGGCCAGTTTCCTCTCAATGGCATTCCTGTTTGTCTGATTGCATCAGGCAATGAGTTCTTGGTATGTGTTCCTCTAGAACCCCCAGTGCGCATAGTTTCTCCAAGCCAATCCCAAATGGAACTTTGCCAACAAACTTCAGAGAGGATGGTGCTGAGTTGTGAAATTTCCAGACCCAACGCTTCTGTGCGCTGGTATCGTGATGGGCTTGAGGTAGAAGAGAACAACAACTTAATCCTGGAAGTTGATGGTGTTTACAGAAGACTCATAATACCAGAGACAACAGTCGAAGATTCTGCAGAATATGTGTGCGACACAGCTGATGACTCTGTGACATTCTTCGTCAACATTGCAGGTGCTCCAGTAAACCCATCCAAAAGCCAACCATTTTTGTTCAGCACTACAGTAGGCAGAGATCATGACCCACAGTACACTGTAAAGTCACAGCTAGTGAGATTTTATCCCCGTTTTGAAAAAAGAGTTCACTGAAACTTGTTTTTTCTTTATGTCGTAGAACCACCAGTGCGATTTATTCGGCCGAGGAAAATGGCCTATGAAGTCGAAAAATTTGTTGGAGACACAGTAGTGCTTGACTGTGAGGTGTCTAGATCAAACGCTGAAGTCAGCTGGAAGAAGAATGGAGAGGAGATTGATGAGAACAGTAACATAACCATAACTGAAGACGGGAGTAGTCGACAGCTAACAATTCATTCAGTGATGCTTGACGATACAGGGAAATATGTCTGTGATGCTAAAGACGATGTGATGGACTTCCACTTGAAAATATGTGGTTAGTTTCTTCCGAAATGTAAGAATTGGTTTGGAAGCCTTACCATGTCCCAGTTAAAATGGTTTACTTGTTTTCTTTGCAGAGCCTCCACTTACATTTCTGCAAAAAGCTGATCTATCAACAGACATACATGTTGCAGTGTCAGATGCTATTGTACTGAAGTGTGAACTCTCCAGAGCAAACGGTGTTGTCCAGTGGTACAAGGACAAAAGAAGAATTGTGGGTAATGAGCATTTCATGTGTGAAGAAGAAGGGACATTCAGGTCTCTGATTGTCCTGAAAGCTGAGATCAAGGACTCTGGGGAATACATATGTGACGCAAAAGACGACAAGATTGCCTTTAACGTCACGGTGCAAGGTACAGTTCTACTAGATGGGTTTATAATATGGTTCACATAGATACTATGCACAATACTGTGAAAAAGTCAGAGGCCTTTATGTATTTCATTTCTAGTCAAATGGCCATCAATAACACTTATTTCAGGTAGATATTAAAGTGGATGTTAGAGATTACAAATAACCCATTTACACAAGGAAGTCCAGACCTCAGTATCACTGAATGTGTTAATGGAATGAAAGCATTCCAAGATTTAGAAGCGCTCCACGATTGGGATAGTTGTTGAGGCGTCTATGTAATGTTCTATTGAATGTGTTTTTTTCTCACACTGAAAATGAACTGTAATTGTAATTAATGGTTGTTTTGTGTGGCCTCTGTCTTTGCACGGCACTGTGGAATGTAAGAACTAAAACCAAATCTCATGTTTTCTGTGCAGAGGCACCAGTCTCTATCTTAGGAAACTCTGGGAATCCAGAACACTACACACTGGTTGCAGGGGATGAGCTGATCCTTGAATGTGAGGTGTCCCGAGAGAATGCCTTTGTTCAGTGGCTCTGCAATGGCAGAGTACTGCAAGCAGATTCAAGAACACATATTGAAAGTAGTGGTGCAACAAGAAAACTTGTGCTTTCAAACATTGACATACTTGACTCGGGAGAATACGTCTGTGATGCCACCGATGACAGAATGACAACCATAGTCACAGTTAAAGGCAAGCTTCCTTCTAATTCTATTAATACAGCACATAAATCAGCATGCTGTACATTCTCCAACAAGGACAATACTAACTTCCAATTGTCATCGTCTCTATTCGATAGATCTGCCATTCAAGTTCATCAAAAAGGAAGAGAGAACAAATATCACTGCTTATGAAGAAGACAGTGTAACACTGTGCGCCATGGTGAACAGGGACAATGCCCCTACGAACTGGCGTAAGGATGGTGATCAAATTAGGGGTGAGCGTTTTTGCACCACAACTGACGGACGTACTCATTACTTGACCATCAACCCTTTGAAAAGGTCTGATGCCGGAGAATACATTTGTGATATGGATACAGATAGGATCCACTTCAGTGTCCATGTGAAAGGTACGTCAAGTCCCATAATTAACCCCATTGGCCAGTTGATCTACAATGGCTCTTGAATTAATGTTTTTTGTTTGTTTGTTTAAGTGGTGTTCAGAAATGTGGAGACATCTTAATGAGGAATAGGAAGAATAATCTTAATGAGGAGAAGTTAGATTGAAGTATTGTTAAACACAGTTGTTATGCAGCAATGAGATAACAAGGAATTGTTACCTCCACACAGTAATATTCTATTCAGAGTGGTCAGATACTTTAGGTCAGTAACTGTTTCTTTTGAATAAGCTTTGAAGGTGAAATTCTCCAAGCCCCTGGAAAACATAGTGGGACTCAAGGACAGTGATGTTGTATTGAGGTGTGAGCTGTACAAGTCCAAAGGAGATGTCCAATGGCTAAAGAACAATCAAGAGATCACGCCAAACCGGCATTTCATCATCAGGGCAGATGGGCGAGAGCGAAGCCTCACAATACACAACATAACAGAGGACGATGCAGGAGAATATGCCTGTGAATCAAAAGACGAGAGGACATCTGCGACAGTAGTAGTTGAAAGTAAGTATGCTTTACTGAGGGTTTTCATTATTACTAACTAACGTTACTAGACTGGCTTCTGCACAGAAAGCTTAGAATGAAAAACACATCACTAAATATGACCACTGGAACCAAGTTCAGTACGTACTACTGCTAGTGGTAGTAATAACATGTCACGCCAGGGAAATGAGATATATATGTCAGAGTCATATTGGGTTGGTTGAATCATTTCTGAGTCAATATCTGGGTTAAGTTCAGGCCTAAAGAAACATGGCAGAAAGTTTATTTAAATGGAAACATGGTTTGTTAACCTGCAATGGGGAGGCGGCCTGTCCAGGGTGCATTTCCTATCTTACTCCCAGTGAGTGCTGGGATATGCTCAAACACCCCCATGACCTGGAAGAGTAAAGCGGTTTAGAAGATGAATGAGTGAGAGTGAGCAGTGCGTTAGCGTTCTAACTATGGCAGCTTAAAAGTTCTTTTGGAAACTGATTTTAAAAACCATCACCCCAGAAACAGTAGCAAAACATGGCACAGTGTTTGAAAATTGAACATACTCCTGGTCTAATGACTACTCACTAATCACTGATCAGTAACTGCTTTTCATTCAGTTAAAACCAGTCATGCTGGTGGTGGAACTTAACAAATCCATGTAATGGCTGGGGTTGTAACCAAACTTTGTTCTTCACAATCATACAAATATAACATTAACAATAAGGTACATTTTAGTATACTTATTTATATATACTTACATTATATTTAGTATTTGCATACCAATTGCCAAAATAACTGGTTTAAATAATATGCTTATGTGCCTAAAACCTTTACACGTATTGTATACGAAACGCGCTTATCTGTTATCTCTTGTTTTAATCTCAAGCCCCTCGGGTTGTGGAGTTTATTGCTGAGTTACACAACGTCACCGTTATGGAAGGAGAAGATGCCACTTTTAAGTGTGTAGTGTCCCCAGAAGATGCAGAGCTCGTCTGGCATATGAATGGCTGGCCCATTACATCAAACGAGAGGTTTAACATCTCAAGTAATGGATTGTGCCATATGCTGTACATCAACAACTGCCAAGTATCAGACAGCTGCAAGCTGACAGCCGAAGTTGAAGGCGTGATATCCACAGCTATCCTTCAGGTTCAAGGTGGGAGATCAACTATCACTAATGTATTGCTTTGCATTTAAGGAATAGGTTACGTTCCCTTAGCTTTAACAAGTTCTAGCTGCCTGTTAAATCCTCATTCATTTCACATGACAAGGCAGAACAATTACGAGTGTCTGTTACATCGGGTAATTGGGGAAATAGTCCTCAAATCGTCATTGATCAGTCAAAGTCAAACCTTTTCATTAAAAGTGAATCCACTGAAATGGGGAGGTTTAGCGCTTAGAAAGCTTGAACAGGTCTTTAAAGCCATGGCGACATATTTGAGATAAATAATGACCCCCTCAGGCATGTCTGAATTGTTGAAAAGGTGCCTATGATGGTTAGCGCTTAGCGACTTCTCCAGTTGGAATTCCACTGCTAACTGACAGAGACAAGTGGTAGGCTGCTGCTACTACTACTGCACGCAGCACTAGGGAGCTGTACTAACACAGACACACACAATTAAGCCATGGTTCTTTCAAAATGTACACTTTAACAATGTTCAAAGCAGCTTCTAGCAGTGGTGAGCAATTAGAGATGGACTGTGTTCAGAGGCGCAGGTGCTGTTCACAAAGAAAATGGAGCCGGTGGTGGCGGAGGAATTCGGGGAGGCCACTCTTGAGGTTGAGGTGAGCCTGGAAAGCGGAGAAGTTCAGTGGATGAGACAAGGCGTAGTCATTCACCCAGGGCCCAAGTTCACCCTGAAGCAGAGTGGCCAAAAACGCTCCCTCACAATCCGCAAGCTTGCCCTTTCTGACCGGGGGATGTACAGCTGTGAAACGCTTCACGACCGCACGCAGGCCAAGCTCAGCGTGGAACGTGAGTCTGCACGTGCTGCTGCCTTTCTCACTATGCACTGTTGTTATTTGTTTACTGTGGTTGTTGGTGATGCTGGCCCTCAGTGCTGTTGTTGTTTTGTTCAAACCAGTTCAATTAACTGAGTAAGAGAAATACGAGAGACGAGCAGCTACTTTAGTGACACTTGTTCTGAAGCTTGATGGCTGGGAACAGGTGACTGACAGATGACCCACTGATTCCCAGGGAGCAAATTTCTGAATTGACACAAGATCAGAAGGGTCAGGATAATTCAATTAAGCATGTCAAATGAGAATCGGCTTGAGAGCTGGAGGAAGCCCTTTATGCTGTAATCTTTTAATTCCTTACTTAGCTGTGAAAATGTAGATATGATCAGCAGAAACAGAAAATCTTTTTACCGCCTTCAAAACAATCAGTTTACTCCTTAGCAGTAATTAGTCGCTTTCTCTTAGCCAAGACTCAAGACTTAGTCAAGACTCGAAATACTTCAGATCAGTCACATCATGTTGATATATATAATGAGAAGTGTAAAAGTAGTGCTACCCCTACCTATTTCTGTTGTTACAAGCCTCTGGACTGGGATTTGATTTGTATTCTTCATCATTTCATCATATATGTAAATTTAGACTTCTATTCTAATTTAGATTCATGTATGCTGGTAAAGAAAAGAATCATTTATATAAAGTACATAAAGTACATATCCAATTTAAATGCACATATCCATTGTAAGAACACAATACGAAGCCTGTAGAAGTTTCACTGTAAAAGAAAGTAATATGTTGGAGGCTGTGGCCTTGTATAAAGGAGCATGGGTAGGGGAAAGGCTGTGCTTTGGCTGTTGTTGGCACCTCTTATGAATTTGGATCTCTTTTCATTGCAGCTAAATTTATGCACTGGCCTTCAAAATCTAGGGTGGTGTCACCAACTCTTAAAAATAACCCCCTCTTTTCCATGGGGAATGCCTGTCTGTTTTGGAATACTTCAGAAAATGTTGGCATACCCTGGAACACAAGCAAGATTTAGTGTAATGCTAATACTGGGTGAAGGAAACCAAACTCAACAACTGTCATTCTACATTATAAATATATTCTGTCCCTAAAACTCAATCCCTCTGTGTTCATCAGTCTGTCTGCTACCCATCTCTATATTTGTCTATTCATAGATCTTTCCCTTCATTGTTTTGCATCGAGTATCTATTTCCCTGTGCCTTTCACCATGTCAGCTTTATTCTAGGTTCTCATAACCACTGTTTCCATGTACACACAGCAAGAAAAATCAAAATACGGAAAGGGCTGAGCGAGGTCCAAACCTTTGAGCGTGAGACGGCATCCTTTGAGGTGGAGCTGTCACATAGTAGCGTGGAGGGGGTGTGGCAGAAGGACGGGAGCCGCCTAAAAAACAACAACCACTGGCGCATGACGGCCAAAGGTCGCGTTCACAGCCTTACCATCTCCAACCTGTCTCTGGAGGACACCGGCACCTACACATTCTCTACTGAGAACGCAAGGTCATCTGCTAGGCTCACTGTTAAAGGTAAACATACTGACTACTGAACTATATATAGAAACAGATATGGGTCAACACATGCGTGACTAATCATGTTGAAGATCTGGATGACTTGGAAAAAAGAAGGCCCTGTTTTTTAAAAAAATAGTTAATCAAAAAATCTAATTTCACACCCCAGATATATTACTGATGAAGCTATGACACTAATGTTGCTAAATACACTAGATTCACCCAAATACTTTACATAATGGTCTTCCGCACAGACTTGTCAATGTTTTTTTTTTTTACCAGCTACACACTGAAGTTAAAAAAACAAAATAATTATTATAAAAATATTATAAATACAGATTATTGAATTTGATGTGTTGTGCAACACACAGCAGACGAGGAATCAGGCGAGGGCATTCGAGGAATCATGGTTACAAAAACAGCCCTCTTTTACTCTAACTTGTAATATAAACCAGGATACAAATTGCTTAAATGAAAATATGCCCATATATTAAAAAAAAAAAATGAAATAAGATAAATAATCTTAAAATGATCTTACAGCAATTTCAAAATGAGAATTTTAAGACATATCAACTATGACATATGTCAATTACTTGCCAGGATATATTTTTGCAGTGTAACATTAAAAGATAATCTGAGAATTTACAGAAATATCTGAATGCAAGGTACAAGAATGAAAACCAGTATTGAAAAAAAAAACAACAACAACAGTATGTCTGTGCCCCATGTGACACTGTGTTAAATGCAGACACTATTCAGTTGTGGAAATCACTGCAAGGCCTCAGGAACACTTCCCAAAAGTTCATCACTTCATAATTAAAAACGGATCCAGAAACACTGCCACATTATTTGAGCCAAGGACTCAGGCAAAGTGAAAACGTGTACTGTGAATCAATACATCAAAATTTCTACTTGGAAATCATTGGATTCTGCTTCCTCTGGGGTAAAGAGGAGAGGGTTCACAGAGCTCTAAACCTTGCATCCACAATGGTATAGGGTGCTAGTGCACATGGTATGGGGGACTTGTACATCTGTGTAGGCACCATTATTGCTAAACGACACATACAGGTTTTTGGAGCAACATATGTTGCCATGTAGATGACGTCTTTTTCAGGAAAGGCCTTGTTTATTTGAGAAAGACATTGGGAAACTCTAGAGGAGTCACAAAGCCAACGTGGTCTGCAAGCACTCCAGACTAGTCACCCTTTGAAAACTTAAGGTGCATTGTAAATGCAAAAAATATGAGAAGGGAGACTGCAAACTACTGAACAGCTGAAAACCTACATAGGCAAGAATGAAAACCATTTCATTTTCCAAACTAAACCAATAAGTCTTCTCAGTTCCCAAATACTTTAAGGGTTGCAGCACAGTGGTCAACATGTGCTGCTAGAATTAAATTCAATATGTTGTGTGTTTGTGCTATTCTTAATTAAATATGGAATTAAATTATTTACATATAGTTGTATTTTGCCTTTATTTACATTTTACACAACGTTACAACTTTTTCTAGAAACAGGGTTGTACACCAAACACTTCGATTTGGCTGTCAAAAGCTCAGTCATGGTAGTTATAAGAACATCAAGGTATGATGCAAGTCTTTAAAGCGATTGGATTACAGGCTTTGATGTCAGAACAATGGAATGGATTGATGGCTTTTGCACTGGCTTCTACTACGTGTCGACTTACACATATAAAAAGAATTGGATCACATGATCAGAGTATAACTACCAAAACTTTTCAAGCATTCACAAGCATAAGTTAGTAGTGTAAGGTAATCTCTTCCATGCCAGGTCACTCAATAGGACTTGTGTGTTGGCGTTTGGAAGCTGTCTGTGAAGATGACAATAGCTTGAAAATGCCACTACAACAAAGGGATCCCTAAGCATACCCCATCAGAGCCAAGCTAAAGTACGGCTATATCCAATCCGTTACACTGCAGGCCGGCTCATGGCTATTAAAGCCTCATAGGGAGAAAAAGAGGTCACCTAAATTAATCTGCAGGTCTGCACAGGTCTAATAGTTTGTAAACAGGAAGACCAGTCTGCTTCCTAAACATAAAAAAGGCTTCACCATTTCACCATGTTAGGATAAAAGGCATGAGTAAAGGAATAAAGCCATGACAGCTCTAACACATGTGCATTCACTAAATAACAGTACTGTAAAAATCAGAGAGCACTGTTTCATTTATTTAGATTTGGCTCATATTTGGATACGCCCCAACATGGGAATTCTGGGCTGATGCCTGATCTGGTCATTTACATGTACATATCTGCACACCAGATATACTGCATCACACAGCTTAATATTACTGCTTACCCTTGATGAGATAATTTAGGCTATCAAAATATCAAATATTACTCTTCAAATGATGGTTAAGACTCTTAACTCTTAGGGTTTTCTTACTTGAGATTTGTTTCTACACTCAGTAGTACACGTAGTGCACATGCAACACAGCACACACATGCAAACAATTCAGTGGTTTAGGAACACATTTAAAATACCTGTTGTAGACTTTTCCTAGGGACCTTTCTTTTTAAAGAGTGTCACTGTACATCTCAACCAACAAACTGGGCTTCATAGCTGAAAATATTCTCTTCTCGACCGTTTCAGAGACACCAGTATCCATTCTGAAAAAGCTGGAGGACAGCAGTTTCCCAGAGGGTACTGGAGCTACACTCGAGTGCGAGCTGTCCAGGCATAATATAGATGTTAAGTGGACAAAGGTAAAAAACACAGTTCAGAGTTTCTCAAACTGTCTGCATTTCTACTTCTTTTTGTCAATTACATTAAACCACTGTTTCTGCTTGTGGAAATATTCTAATACTTTAATATTATGGTTCAATTATAGTATTAATAATAGTATTTTTAGTATAAGGTTCAATTAGACTTGACACATTTAAGGAATTTCAAAGATATGAGATTTTGAGAATATGATGTTTTGACACCTGTCAGTGGTATTTTTCCCTGATCTAGAATGGAGTAGAAGTTAAACCAGGCAAGAACCATCGTATATACTCCATGGGGAGGAAGCGCTTTCTGCAGATTGTGAGATGTGAGCTGGGAGATTCGGGTGTATACATGTGTGACGCTGGAGACGCCACTACGTCCTGCTCTGTGGAAGTATACGGTAACGAAAGAAGATTAAAAATAACCTTTATAAAAATATTGTACATGAGGGACACCTGCTGCATGTGTCCCCCAGTGCAACACTGCCACCCACAGGGCAAAGAAAGGTAAAACTTTATGGCAAAAAAGGTAAAACATTATGATGTAGACAAATAATTTCCGAGGGGTTTGACATGAAATGTCAAAATTTTCTACAACACTTTACCAAATCAGGGAAAAGGGCCAGACATCTAAAGAGTTTAATGCCTCACAGAAAGTCATTACCCAACATGGTTACAAACATGCTGCCTGATGTCTGACACTTAGTTTTATGGAATGGTTACAGACTAACACTTACATTCATGACAGAGGCTAACTGTGATATATAGCAATATTTCTTTCACTGTTTCTTTCACAGAATTTTCGTTTTTTTATAACAAAATTCAGATGAAACATGCAGGTAGGTTCACTGGTGGATTTCGGTAGTAAATTAAAAGGCTATATTGGAGTTAAAAGGCTATATTGGATATTTAGCCCTGGATCCCAACAATACCACTGTAAAGAAATACCAGTCTGTAAATTTCTCTACAACAAACCAAAATGTTCTGGATGACTTTCTGCAAAACACCCAAAAAAAAATTTTGAATTAGACTTTAAAGAAAGTACTCTGGAGAATATATTTTAAACAAGGCAATCTCCATGAAGACTCCATGAATTTTATATTGTTTTTTATTTTATGTTCAACCAGTGTCATTTAACTGTACTCCACAGAAGCAACTTTTTAGGCGTTCTAGGGGAACCTGGTCATAATCAAACGGTGTGGCAGTCGTTTATAACCTACACAATGCTTTGTGAATCCAGACTCAAATCTCCACCTTTGCTTTTAGTTAAAAAAATATCATGATTGTAGTTTAAAGAGTAAGCACTGAGGGAAATGCAGATATGAAATGGCTACAACTGTGTGAACTGCTCTTGGGACAGAGAGGGAGCTGGAAGTCTTGCAGAGTCTGGAAGATCTGGATATTCAAGAGGACCAGAATGCTGTGTTCATGTGTGAGGTATCGCTGGATGATGTACCTGGAGAATGGTTCAAGAATGGGGAGAAAATCAAACCCACCAGCACTATCAAGATCCGACAGGAAGGTTACGTGTTCAGTTTTACTACATGTTTATGCAAAATTGATTTTACAATATTTAATGTCCTCCTTTGTTGCCCAATGGGCTAATTCAATGAAGTATATCAACATTAATTTACTTGACCATAAAAAAGGACTGTCTTTCCCCCAAAACATTCAAATCCTGAATACGGACTCCAACAAAGTTCACCACAATGTGTTAACAATAACTTCTGCTTTGCCCTGGTGCACAGGAACCAAGCACTTTCTTCTCATGTGCAATGTTAAGGGAGACGATTCAGGAGAGATCAAATTTGTTGCCAAGAATGTTGAGTCTGTTGCTTACCTAGAAGTGGAGGGTAAGTGTTATTTCCTTCTCAGGTCTGTTTAGTATGTGTGTGAAAGTCTCCCTTACTGTATTTCTTTTGCTTTTCTCAGAACTTCCTGTAAGCATAGTGAAGCCACTGCAAGACAAAACAGCTTTGGAGAAAAGCCGTGTCATACTGGACTGCACAGTGTCCAATCCTCGGTGTAGCATCCGCTGGTATAAAGGAAGCAATGTTATCCTACCATCAGAGCGCTTCGAGATTTGCAGTGAAGGCTGCTATCGCAAGCTTGTCATTCAGCAGGTAGCTCTGGAGGATGAAGGTACATACAGTGTCCAGGTGGGAGACTACACATGCTCAGCAAGACTCACTGTGGAAGGTGAGACAGACTCAACATCAGAACATAGTATTGGTTTAGATGCAGGGAGTTTCTTAGCAGCTCAAATCCTTTGTGAAATCCAAATAGAAAATCTGGTATAGGTGAACCAGCTAACCACATGGCAGACACAGCTGACATTCAAATTACTCTAACTCCATGAGTGCCATAAATTTGACAATTTGGGCTACACATACATTCAAATAAGAAACGACATGTGAAACATGCAATGAGCTCACCGTTACTGGATATACGTTTTTGGAAAAGGTATAGGTAGCAAGCACGTCTTTGTTAATCCTGTACTGCCCTCTAGTGGTTGACTCCAAGCTCCACGTTGCAGCAATTTAGCCTGGATACTTGCAGACAGACATAAAAAGCCCACAAAATGAACAAAAGATCTTTGTTTGTCAGTTATTTTAAATAGCATAATTACAGCAAGGAGTAATAATTAATTAATTAAAAAAAATACACAGTGAAAACAATAATTATTATTATGGACGTGTATTGTAATTTATTTGTATTTGTATGTATTTGTGTATTTATTCATATTCTTATTCATATTACAATTGAAAACATGAATTGTTATGTAACATGGATATGTAAGCATGAAATGACATATGTACATACATGTACATAACTTACATGTAATGGTGCTGCATGTGGACAGGTGACAAATTAAAAGGAAATCAGTGTCTTTAGTAAGGTGTTGGGCCAACATGAGCCAGCAGAACAGTTCAGTGCGCCTTGACATAGAGCGTCTGTGAAATGTCCTGGAGGGACCACAGTTTTTCTTTTAAAATCAGTGTTTTAATAATGTTGGTGGAGAATATGTGAGTTCAAAATCTCCTGTAGGGGTTTATTTGGGTGGGGATCTGGTGACTGTGATAACCATGCAGTTTGAATTACATGTTTTCATACTTGTCATAACTGCTCAATGAGCCCTCCTGCCCTGTAAATGGGGCGTTCCTGGAAAAGGCGACTCCTGTCTGAAAATAAATGTTTCATGAAAAGGTGATCAGTCAGAATGTATGTGTATGTGATGTATGTGATGTAGTCACAACTACAAATCTGCAGTGACCCTATCCTCTAAGGGCACAGGTAGATCCAAACCATGCCAACATAACACCCTCCATAGCATAACATAGTATACCAGACACCTTTACTGATAGGGTTAAGCATTCGGACCTGTACTGCTCTGGTGTATGTCACATGTGTACTCACCCCCTTGTGGAGAATGTGATGAAGGATGACCTTATCTGACCTTATTACATTTTTGCACATCTCCATACTCTTGTGTCTGGGTTTGGTACATCACAGAATGAATTCTCAAATGTGCATTTGTCTTTGTAATTAGGAGCTTAAGCACTGCATGCCTACTATAATATCCCTCTTAATGTAGATGTGTATTATTCTGGCTGATACAGTCCGATTGCATCCTGCAGTGGCATTCTGACTCAGCTGAGGGACAGATGACCTTCTGTTATTCCTTATTGTACTAAAGTAGAAGTATCAGAACCACTGAATACGCAGTATTTGTCTACTGATCTCTTTCCCATAGATCTAAATGCAAATGTCATTTAGCCACTGTTCCTATTACAACACTAGCCGGTTGAGCAGTCATGGCAAAGCTCCTGCCATCCATGCTCCAGTAGCTCTCTTTTAAAGTCAATTAGAACTTTCACTCTTATTACAAAATCAAGGTCGACTGGGCCTGCACAGCAGGTTATACATGCTATAGAGCTCAATTGTTGAGGCAGTACACCTGTCTGGAAGCATCTACCCTCATTATGTTTCTCCACTCATTTATTCAGTACATGATATTGATGCTGAAATGCTTGCTTGTCTGTTCCAACAGCCCAGTCAATCTTGATGGTACAAGATTTGCAGGACATGGAGGTGACAGCCCCAGAGGAGGCCTGGTTTGCGTGTGAGGTGTCCGTGCCTGTACTTAAGGCTCCCGTTTGGACCCTGAATGGAGAAGTCCTCCAGCCCGGGCCGAGAGTTCTTCTAGAGAAAATGGGAACAGTGCACAGACTCACCCTAAGGCAGACATCAGAGGACATGAGTGGGGTGGTGGAATTTGTTTCAGGAAAAGCCAAAAGCACTGCAAAACTGCGAGTCAAAAAGTGAGGAACATTTTGTAGCTGTAATCTAAGTGAGAAACTTGCCATGCTTGGACTAACCTCAAATATACATTCTCATGATATTTCAACATTGGTTATTTAAACTATTAACTTATCTTTAGTTCCGGATGGGACAGTATGTAAAATGCTTATAAGGTACCCAGCACTGATTAATAAATTCTCTTTGCCCTGACTTAAATTGAAAATGCTACACAAACATTGTATTCGATGTTTTATTTTCAGAATTGATGTTTTTCCGTAAGAATTTAATTGTTTTATGTAGAACATATGCTCAGTACAAATATGTTGGCTGCAAAATGCTCCACAAAGTTGGGACAGGAGGAACTTTACCCCTGCGTTACTACAGTTGTCCTTTTAATAGCACTTACTAGACGTTGAGGGACTGAAGATTTAGTCTGATCTGGTTTGGAAAACAGAATTTTTTGACATTTATTTGTTATACAAGTCTTAAACTGTGCAACCATACAGGGCCTTTGATGTCACATTTTGATCTTAAAGACATATTTTCAGTAAAGACAGGTCTCGACTCCAGGCAGGACAGTCTTGCACTGCATTTTGAATATTGTCTAAACCGTATGTTACTCAAAAAATGTATTTAGCATTAATGGTGCCTTTACAGATGTGCAGGTTACACAATAACCCTCCAAGTACCCTGGATTTATGCAGTGCTGTGATTTACAGCATTTTCCTTTACACACAGAGATGAATTCATATTTAGCACTGTAGAGGCTGATATACCCAAAATCTGTGTAATCTCTGGTTGACAAAAGTTATTTTTAAACTGCTCTTTTTTTTTGCTGATGCATTTTAGGCAAACTGGCGAGCCTCGACTCACCTTGCCCTTAAAAGTCTAAGCCTTTTTCTTTTTTTTTACATTGTTTCTGCTTTTAAATGGCCTGTCTCAACTTATTTGGTACATGCAAACATCGTTTTCAAAGTAGGTTCATAAATCACTGCTTTCTCCTTACACTTTTCACATTTTACCTACTGTCCAGTTTTTTAGGGGTTGGATATATGCAAATTAGATTAAAAGTGAAAGTGGAAATTTACCACGTTAAATTGATTTGCTGCAGCAGTCAATAGCAGTGGATAAGTGCAGGCACCAGGTTCCCAGCCAAGATTAATATCATGCTTAGTGGTTATCCTGTGTGTAGGAAAAGAAGTCTGTGTCGATTGTGAAAGAGAGCCATTTAGAAAGCCTGTTCTATGGAAAGTCAGCTCATTTTAGTATCAAATTCAGTTCACAATGACTTCAAGAAGATGTAAAATGGAGATTAATTGTTTGATGTCCTCTCCACTTCTTATCCACAGATAATCCTTGAGACACCGAATCATCTTCACCTTGTGATTACTGAAATTGATTGAAGAGTGAAGACATTCTGCTGTTCTTTAATGGGTCAGTGATGGAGGAGTCATATTCTAAAGAGATTCTTACATGTGCCTGCATCTGTCCAGTCAACATAAATGCTTTGCACGGATCAGAAATGTTAGGCCTGCGCATAGAAAAAACAAAATAAGACAAAAAAAACGATACCTGTAATTCATTATTTTCAGTGAAAATTTCATATTACATTATTCCCTATACTCTCAAGTTTACTGTTAGTTATAAAAGTGCTTGTGCTGGCTGTCATCTCATTCTATATTATACTTTGTGCATTGTACATGTCAGACAGTGCCGAAATGAACCTGCAGCTCATCCGTTACATCTACGAAACTTAAAATGATTGAGAAGAAATTCAGTATTTAATTCCTTTAAATGTTTGTACATTGTCCTTTGTATAGATCCTTTTTTTTTCTAAGCAAGTGTTGTTTCGTGGAACGCTGGTTAAAGGGGTATTGGGAGACACAGAGTTACACAGGTGTGGAAAAGCACAGGGCCAAAAGGTTATCATAGGAAGGCTGAGTACTGAGTGCTAGTTTCATCACATATACGACAGTGAGTCCGGATTATCTGTTAAATCAACACGTTTAGCAGACCAGTAGGGGAACGGTGAAATCGACAAATTAAGGGAATTGTTTTCTTGAGCAACTGGCTGTTTCCAGTCAGTCCACCTACTATCTGTGGTAGCCAGTAGTGTTGCTTACTTGTGCATTGTTTCCTTGGTTCAGAAATAGCTGCCAATAAAAGAAGCTTTACCGATCACGCCTCCGGTCTTCTTCGCTTCAAATCAACAAACACAAGATCGCTTTTCAATCGTTTCATTTATGATATAGCTCATTCAATACAGTAAAATACAATTAATAATTACAAAACGAGTTTAAAATCTAGGTTACAGTCGACTTAATTTAAACTTGGCATTCCTATTCCCAAATCACAAAAAAAGAGAAAGAAAGAAAGAAAGAAAGAAAGAACATCTCTATCTATTAATGCCAAATTTTGGTTTGCTCTACACAAATGAGCAGACAGACAAATGTGTGGAACAAATGTGCTGTTTGTGGGTTTGTTTAGATGTAGCACAGGGGCAATAGAGTTTAAAAAAAAGAAAGAAAGAAAGAAAAGGCAGCGTGTGTGTGAAAATAACGACAAGGCTATTTACATCATAGGTTACGCATTGGGTCTCATCAGATATGTTACTCAAATGGATTCTTAAAGTTCCACCAATTTTTTAAATGTTATTCATTCATAAATAATTACAATGTAAACAAAAGCATTCAGTATGGATTGATGTGAAATGCTCAGCTCTAGAGAAAGCACTGCTGAGAGGCAGACGTCTGAAAACAGTGCTTGATGCCTGAGACGTGGTTTTGCAATCATACTGAGATAAAGTTGTTATTTGAAAGCCATTAGTGGTGAAGAGGAGTGCGCAGGGTGCTGCCAGATTAAACAGTCCCCGAAGATAACTGAATGTCTTTGTTTACATCTCGATGCAGAAATTCAAAAAATCAGAGGAATTCAACTCCACTCAGGAACTGCCCCAATGGCACCATATTAGCTGCCCCACCATAAGCTCAGAGTTTGCGCAAGAGAGTAAATGTAGACAGTGCTAGTTCTCCACGGGAGGGTGAGGGTTCTTAGTTGAATGTCTCTGTTGTTGCAGTGCTGGTCGACAGTGGACATTCCTGACTGGAGCTTTTAATTGACTGTAGAGAATTCAAACTTTTTGCAATGACTTAAATCATTCTCAAAACAACAAGTGCCAAGGTCAGTTTAGCAGCCACTGGTTTGGCTGCTGATTGTGAACGGATGTCCATTGGATTACATATTAGTTTGCTTGCATAGTGCCTCATGTTGTAACCATAAGGCACTGGATATGAATCTGGAAATGGCAGCTTTAGGTCACAGAAAAAAAAGAAGAAAAAAAAACACTGTAGAGCTCAACATGAACTCCAGGGGGAGCCCTCTCTCTTAAAAAAACAAAAAGAGCTCCGGATGCCCAGCATAAAAGTTCTAATCTAGGATCAGGACTGCTGCTATGTAGGATAAGGTTAGGTTTTACAAGGTCAGCGTAGGCATGGCAGCAGTCCGACATTAGGCCGCTGCTTCTACTCCGCTTTATACACACACATGTTGGATTACCGGTTACCGATTTATATCCAGTGAATCCACCTCAAAGACCGGTGCTGGCTTTCCCTGTACTCCCAGATGTTGCATTTTCCGAAGATCCAGTAGCTCCATTCCATAACCCTAGGGCTGTGCGTCATATGGTGAGACAGTATCAGGGTGCTGGTGTAGCACTGGAAATGGCCTCTGCAACCTCAGCAGACGCTGCTTATTACGTTCATCCCACAATGACCTCACAACACAAACAGCATCCAGCGGAGAGATAAGCAGAGTGCGCTGGGTTAAACAAGAGGGAAAACAGATGACTCCCAAACGAACAGCACCGCGGTCACAGGAAGCAGTGAGAGATAACTGAGCCTACTCCTTGCTACGTTTCCGTTCAGGAGCTTGACAATTAAAGCAGATTGCCTTGTAGATTTTTCAGTTAGTGCATGGTACGGTTAAGCTGCATTTCTCTGTATTTATAAGGAAATTACAAAAGCTAACACCAGCAAGACTATTATATAAGTGGAGAAAGAAAAAAAAAAAAACACTGGTCCAGGCAAACCACTTGCATAAGAGGACCAGTGTGAGAAGTCTTTCTGAGATTGATGAGGCCTCCAAGAATGTACCAAGTCAGACATGCGATGAAGTGACATGTTTGGCACTGCATCAGAGTCAAGTGTGTTCAGAGAGGACTTCACATCCCCGCAAGCTACGGCTAACGTTAAGAGTTTCATGGAAACATCCACGTAGCCAGACTGCTGCCGCTGGAGCTTTAGGCACACTTTATAAAATTTACCAACATCGTTTGTTTGTCCTACTAAAACCAGAACTCCTGATAGTACCATTGATTTTACAGTTTTAAAGTACAATCTGATACATGACGCATATTCTAAATCCAGAGTAATTTGAAAGGACTTTTAACTGTCGTCAAAAATAACGTGTTATTGTACACTTGCTGGTATTTGCAGTAATACAAAGAAAACGCACGGCCAGTTTCAAGTACGGAGAAGAGTGAAAACCAATGGTGCTTGTGAGAAACACAGCATCACTGAAACTTTTAGGCCAAAATTATAAATAAAAAAAATATTCCTCTCCCTTGGCACAGTACTATGTTCATTATTACAAGTAGAGAAATCATTATCCAGTTAAAAAATAAAAACACGGGCATAACGCCATCATTACAACCACTTAACCATCAATCATCATCATCATCACCACCATCACCATCCTATTCTCTTTCTGTCTCTTTCTCATCTCCTGAACATCACATCCCATGGCATCAATACTGACACTTGCAACACAGTCCATCTGATAGTGTTAACCGACACATTCATTGGCATTGCTATGCAGGAAAAGCTGAATGTCCAACACTAAGGCACCCTGACGGTCATCAGCAGGAGGTTTCACTGCTGAACTCTTATTTTAAAAAGGCAGTTTAGTGATTTAAAAAAAAAAAAAGAGTTAAGGCTCATGGAGAAGTTTGTGCTTCTGCTACAACAAAGAGGATTTGATTCCATAATGCTTTACTTATCCCGAGTCAGATAAACTCACCAATGGCATATACAGTACAAGGCAAACTGTATTTGACTAAGAGCACTTGTAATATTACCTCACAAATGTCTCTGCTACAGTAAATCCTTGGCCTCACTGGATAAATCGAAAGCCTGTTGTGTGTCATTTTTTAAAAGGTGTTTTAGCTTATTTACCCATTAGCCTGAAAACCCAGGGACCTTGACAGCTTCCCTTTCATACATCCATAGCTCTGTGAAACCTGAACATGATTGTTTAACTGAAGCCAAGCCGTTTTTGGGGTGACAGAAAAAAAATCAAACATTGTTTCTTTAAAGTCCAGTTTTGGCGGGATAAAAAATAGACAGCATCGTATTCTATGTGATTGACATTCATTATTTCGTCCCTACCTGGCTGTTTGAGGTATCCTCATTAAAGGAATGAGGGCTTACAGGACAGCACTGACATTTAGGTCAATCAGCTCATGTTTCAACTGCTTACTGTTTATCACACAGGTGAGCAGACATCTGTGGTAACTTCTATGCCTACAAACAAACTGCTGATACACAGAATGAGTTTTTAATAACAGCAAACATCTCTTATAGCACATTTGTAAAGTTATAATATGGGCAAACTAATTACTTGGAGACTAAAATGACGATTTGATATTGGCACACTAGACAGAACTGTCTTTCTGCTCACGTGTCAGAACAGTTCTACGCACAGCAACATGCAAGGAACCAGAAACACCTGATCTGGTCTGATTAAAACCATCTTGTGCCTCAATAAGGCAGCCAGGCAAAGAGAAAGCGCTACAGATGTTGCAATACTTTGTATGTAACAACTTTCCAATTACTCTGCACATCTGCATAGCGACAGCACTGAATTCCCACAAGGCCAGAGTTATGGGTTTTATTCTCCACCCTGATTTGGAATGGAGGTTCAGTTCCCTTGGCTCTCGTTAAGGACTAGGGAGAAATTCTGCCTCGTCGTCTTCCTCCCAGCAAGACCGAACCAAAAACCTCCGAACACATTTACTGCATGTCAGACTAATGAAACATGAAGTCATTGGTCAAAATGTCAGAGCTGTTGCTTAATATGATATCTGTATAGATAACCATAAGACTACTGTGCTGAATTCTACTCTTGAGAAAAGTCTTTCCCAGTTAAAAATCCGAGATACCGAACTGTTAATCCAGACTGTTCGTTCAAACGGGGCGTCCCTCTACTTTGCCTTTAAAGTGGAAAAATAAAGAGTTACAAAAAGAAGGAATAACACACATTCGAGTGTTAAAAATCAAGAACTTTTTTTTTCTTTTCTTTTTTTTAAATGTGTGCGCGATAAAGCAGTCCTTCACAGTTCTGTCGGCCATACCAGGTTTCATTCAACTCGTTTACTTTTCTGTCAAACATCCTGCGAATGGAATTCTGGGTAGGTGATGAGGACCGAGCCGGCGGCTGATCCTGTTAGCGGGGAAGTGGCGCTCTGAACCCACCAGCCTCCCTGGCCCCATAGTGAAAGCTGCTCCACGTGTCACGCTAGCTGCTAGTCCTCTGCTGTTTGAGCACAGCATACACATCATCCACTTTACTCAGTCTCTCAAAGAACGGGATCAGATCCAGTAGCTCGGTGTCAGACATGTCGTCAAACCAGGAGGCTACGGGTACCTAGAGGGGATAGAGCAACGGCACAGAGTTGTATTAAAGAAAGCTGGGACAAAAAAACAAAGTATATACAAGGTTCAGGAGACAAAACCAGGCAAGAAAAAGTAAAGGGCGCATCTACACTAGGTGGGGACGTCTCGCAGGGTCGGATGTCTGTGGCCACCTGTGAGAAATTCTAGGCTAAATGTGGGAGAGAGCCTAGACTCGTGAAGGTGGGAACAAACCGAGTGTGAAATTTCTAAAAGCCTTGTGAAGGCATCACTCAAAGCAGGGGGGCGATGACAGGCTGATGGACAACAAGCCCAGCAGATGTAAAGTAAGTTAGAGTGGCTGAAAGACCCCATACAAAACACTCCAGTTAAGCTTAGAAATCTGCAACGCGAGTGTACACAGCACATTACACATTCGCTAGCTCGTTTACCTGTGTAACTGACTGTTTTCCAGATATTAAAGGGGCCCAGACTGGAGGAATCTGTTGGGGCTTTAGAAGGGCTGTACCCACGTTAGCTGGGAACGTGGCTGAAATGCATCCCCAAAGATATAACAGGTTTTAACTGAGGTTGTAGTTTAAACACTGTGCTGAAATCCCTTCTGGCCCTATAATGCTATATCTGCGCTTGTGCTTATTTATTTAACTAGCCCCAGTACTGGTGCGTCTGCTAGTCTGTATATCTCCAGGTACTGTGTATCACTTTGACCCTCACTGTCTGCAAGTTGCAAAATCTGCTGAATGACTAAACGTTAAATGAATTTTAAAATCTAATGGCAGTAAAATAGAACAAATCACAACGTGTAGGTACATACAGCATTGTCTGGGTGGAAGATGTACGATGCCGGTGAATTATCCACAATGACGACTTTATTGAGGTCCCTGCCCAGACGGCTTAGATCCTTGACATAGTTTCCACGATGGAACACGCAGGACTCCCGAAAGAGACGGCAGCGGAAGGCGCCCCATTTATCCAGCAGATCTGAGACTGGGTCTGCATACTGCAAGTAGGGACAAGCCAAAAGACAATAAATACACAAGTCACATCTTTTTGCCTTTGTGTTTAACAAAAATGATGCTAGTTTCTACTTACTCTAAATAAAATATGACGTTTAATATAAAACAATGTCAAAAACAAACATTTACACTATTTTCCTATTTTCCTGTAACCCCAAATCACTGACATTAATCAAATTTTTTTTCACATAAAATATCGAGATGGCACATGATGAAGTTTCACTGGTACAATCGTAATTTTATTGGGTTAAAAAAAAAAAAAAAAAAAAAAAAAACACGGATGGTTGAACACTGCCGCCAGAAGAGTGCAAATCTCCACCCAGCATTTTCAGTGTTTACAACTGGAGCCTTCTCTGTGCTACTGTGTTTCTATTACTGTACTGAACCTACACCAGGCTGCCTTATCATGAACTTGAGGATTAAGGAATTGTGTCTCCATCCAGCTGTGAGTCTTGTTTTCAGAACTACAATACTACTACTACTACTACTACTACTACTACTACTACTACTACTACTACTACTGAGGTCTGAGCTCAGCAAATTGTAGAAGGTAATACACATGACAGATTCATAACAGATCTCTTAGGTCATCACTCCACATCACTAGGTCATTACAGGACTTTGCAGGTAAATTAAATTTTTGAACAGGGGCTTATAGACTTAATATTGCTACTGGAAAAGACAGTGTCATTGTGCCTTGTCTAGCAACGCTACATCATCCAGTGTCAGAAACCACATAAGAAAGCTTCTTTACTTAACAACTTGACAAGGTTTCAAGACAGGTGGTTGGTGTGGCTCAGCGGATAAGACCACTACCCACCAGAGAGCTACCACACCATCTGGGAGATGGGGGTTTGATTTCCCTGTCTGTGTGACTAGGCTGTGCTACACCAGTAAGAGTCCTTGGGCTAGACTCCTAACACTACACTGGCCTACCTGTAATATGATTAACCTTGTAAGTCGCTCTGGATAAGAGCATCAGCTAAATGCCATAAATGTAAATGTATTCACCTTGTGGTTTGGATCATACATATCATAATTATATTTTTTACATATGTTTTTTACAGTTTTATGTTTTATTTATTTCTATTTTAATTTATATTCTATTTTCATTGGAATCATCTCTGTCCTGTCTTATTTGTAAAGCACTTTCAAAGGCCACGGTGCAGGACAAGTGCACAGTAATAATCTTGCCCTGTCTGGAGGTAAAATTCCATTTGCTGTATTAGCCTTATTGCTGGCATTAGCCTAATTTTCCTGGCTGACCGTCTACATTTAGGGTAACAGGAAAACTCTTTGCCAGAACAGAAATGTAGGGAAATTAAAGTTTTCCTCACCTTGGCTAAGCTTGCAGTGAACAACACACATTCAAATAATTCACCCATCCGTTTCAGGAACTCATCAACATGAGGTCGCTTCAGCACATACACCTGGGACGAGGGGGACACCAAAACAAGTGTTAGGCAATACATTACCAAACCTCGTTACCAAGTTTTTCCAGCCATCACGACTGACCCAATTCCAGAGGACCAAATCTGGCATGAGATCGGATCAATCGTATATGGTATTAAACACAATTCCTGCAGATGACAGCAAATAAACAGGCTGGACGTTACTCCTCATCTTGATACGGCGCTCCAGGCCAGGGGTCGCTTTATGAGAGTGTCAAACGATACACACACATTTAAGATGTCTCGTAAAATGGGTCGATTTACACTGGCGCCTGTCTCAGCAAAACCGGTCAGAGAAGCTGGTGGTCTCATTCCTGAACCAAGTCATCCCGAATAGGCTTTCCCAACATCACAAGCCTATCCTGGATTACTTGAACCAGGCCAAAGCCGTAGTGAGTAAGAAGTCTTCAGTGCTGTGCTTGCTGGACTGGGGCTGGATCTGTCCTTTAAAGGGCTCCAATGTCAAGCTGCCAGGACTGTGAGTGGGGGATGAGCCCAGAGACAGATTGATGGGCAGGGAGTTCTGAGAAGCCAGTCAGGCTTGCTTCGTTTTGTCAGCACACGGAAATAGCCCCCCGCTGCTCAGAGCCATCAACAGTGACGGGCACGGTGCTGTCAGGTAGCCCACCGGTGTACGACACACTACATAAAGGCAACAAAAACTGAAGACTGAGGAATGAAAACACACTTCACTGCACACTCCCATTAAAAGTAAGACTAAGTAACAGTAGCATGGGGAGCAGTTGGGAGAGGCAGAGAGGGCTGGTTTATCTCTGTGTATAAAACAAATGGACCAAAACCGGGTAAAGAAGCGCAGCATGCTCACCTGGTGTACAGCCCCATCAATTTCCACTGGAATGATAAAATCAGCATTGTTCACCGGCTGGAAAACACAGAAACAATACAACAGTCAAAAACTTCTAGAGTACGGATGAGGGATGTGAAAACTTCGATATTCTGAAGCCAATAAGTGCCACATAAACATAAAGATCAAAATAAATAATAATCTATATAATCCTTATACACATTGTAGCACTGGGTGGCGAAGCTACGCAGAATCATTTCATATTTTTCCTGCTGGTTTATAGAGTGTATGCATATTAGTCTCTAGACACACTTCCAATATTCCTGTCTTGCTACAGGTTAGCTAAAATTGTACATGTTTTCGTTATTCTGACTGTAGTGTGTTTTGTTTAGACTCCCCAGCCTATAATCAGCCCATGTTCATGTTGGGGGACAATGTGACAGTATTTATTGTTGCTATAAATTACATAATAATTGTATGTATTAAGGATACTAATACCTACTACTGCATGTTTCACTACACAGAGAGCATAGTTCACCTTGTTTGATTGAAACTAATGTAATATCGTAATTAAATATGTTGAATAAAAGCATTTGGGTAATTGTTAAATGGGGCATTATTGGTATTTTGTGTGTATCAACATTTTAATCCAGGACCTGAACTCGCTTTACTGCAGGTTGTTTACGAGCAACCATGATCAACACACTCGGCCCAATGTCCTGGCCACAGGTTTACTGGATTGGTAGGAATGTGGGTGACTCACTGAGCACAACCAACCCTGTTTCCCGCACCTTGTAGAGGAAATCTAATCACATGTGCCTTTTGGTTTTGTGCGAGACTCAGAAGGAGACAAACAAGCGCCTGCTTCGCCAGTTATATGACATAGTCGCCAAAATGCTTGGTATAGGCAGTCTTGTTATTTCACTCACTCTAGTCAAACAAACATGACTCAGGTGTGCAACTCGAGCCCTGCCCAAAACAATCACTTGTGTTTGAAAAGAGTGAGGTGTTGTACCTACACTGCCGCTGTAGTGGCTTGAACACGTTCAGAAAATAAATAAATAAATAAACATTTTACATTTAATAAATTATTTTAAAAAAACATTTCTCGTCATTGTCATTTCTGTTTTAGTGCAGTGAAGTAAGTTTAGACAGCTGCAACCAACTACCTTCAACAATTTCACTGCTCATCTTAGTCTAAATGGGTCATGCAACAGAAAAACTCATTTGAGATATCCTAGTTATCACATTAAACAATTAATTTTTAATAAAATAATGAGAAACACATGACTGTGTTGATGATTAAATGTCACTGAAAGCTGTTTCTTTTTGTTATCTTTTCTGATCAATATTTTATTAACAAGTAAGCACATGGAACACAAGAACCATGTCCCTGTAAACACAAGCCTGTAAGGTTCTTCACAATAGCTTTAGCCTAGAGTCAGTAATAGAGTCTATTGGTGGTCAGTTGTACACTCACATAATGATAATAATTAAAAGTAAGTCATTAAATAATTTGATAAATGAGAGTTTGAGAGTCGTATATGAGAATGACACATAGCAATTGTTTGCACATTGCTTGTTTTGGCTCCTGGCTGTTGTACACTCCTAAAGCATGTCCCGAAATTAGGTAAGCCAAAGAGCATGAGCAGGAACGAAGGGTACAAACCAAATTTTCAAGCTGGACTTTTCGGCTGCTGTTGATCCGGCCATGCTTTTATTGTAAAGGTAACTTAATAATGTTCAACGTTTCTTTTTGGGGTCTCTGCGGTCTAAAGCTCAAAGCACTTTATTTCTTCTAATGCACTAATATTCATTTATTTAGGTCGTGAGTGAGACTGGCATTATCAAATGCAAATGAACATTTACTCCTGTTATCAGGTATCCTTGATCACTAGTAAACCGAAACGTTAAATATCATTATATTATATTATATATGGTTTCCCCAGTGACACATCTGTTTAAGGTTTTGCCCTGTCGTTAAAAGGTCATAAGTTCAAATACCGGGGATGCTGCAGCCAAATAAAGGGGCCAATTTCCGGCACGTTATCTACGACATTTTCACAGACACCTATAAACTGCAGTCCAGCTGATAATATAAGCCAACCAATATGCTGGAGGAGCCCTAATTTAGACACATTTTTAACCAAGGCATAAAGGTCAGCTATTAAACCAAAAACCAGCTTCAGGCGATAAAACCTGTCTGAGCAACATCATCTCTGGGCAATGCTAGTGATCTACTAATATTAGCCCATATACATTGCATCTAAACAGCTTGTTGGACGGTACAGTTTTTGAAGATCAGCCAACCTGCAGATAGATATCTGTGTGAAACCCAAACACCACCCTCAATCTGAAGTATATTACAGCTGACTAAGGCCTCGGTAAACACGGAGGTGCAGCGTGGGCATAATATATAGCAGCACGTGAGCATACGGCTGGCTCCACACGAGTCTTCAATCATTCTGAGTTTACTGTACCTGACAGTCTCATAACCAGTCTGATGCACTTAGAGGCCCTAAAACATGCATCTCGAATGTTAATCATCAGTATGTGCTATGGAGAAGGAGTAGCACACCACGACCTACATTCATAGACTATGAAGTAACATTTAGTGAGCCAGCCTGAAAAAAAAAAAAGGCGGAAAAAGACCTCACTGACATCACCCTAAGAAAGCACTGAGCGCAAGGCTAACATCCAAGCTCAACGTGAACTGGAGTAAGAGAGGTGTTGCTGAGAACACCGTCTTGATTGTAACTGGTGACTCAGTGCTACAGTGTCACTGTCGACACTCCTGACAATATCCCACGAAAAACAACATTCCACTTCTGACTGTTTTTCATTACGCCTCACATAACTGCTTGCTGATGTAATGCACTCCAACTCAGCTGAAGGAAAAAAAAATAAAACATCTTCTAAAAAGAGTCAAATTAGGCTGGCTGGATTTTCTACCTCCACCAATGTGACATTTCCTTGGTGCCAATTTCTTCCATATGCATAAAAAATTAATTAATTGAAATACATGAATACACTGGAAAACATATTTTAATAACTGGTAAGCTCTAACTCCTTACATGAAACCTAGCTAGCTAGTATTTGTTACATAGAATGAACAAGAGCTTGCTCGCTGTCCAGAGCTGTGGAAAATCATTCAGACATCATACACGCATACATGGCACTGCCCCTACATGCAGCATGTCACCGATCAAGTGTCTTGTCATTTGACCAGCACCAAGTCCGTAACTGGGGACCTTAGTGATTTTTGAACTGTCTCTCCCTTCCGTGCCCCTCGGTTACCAAATACGCCATGTTGCTGTGCGGGAAGTACCATGTGCTCCTGGACAGCGTTGACCATCTGCCTTGTGCACGTTCCTCACATTATTTGTTTGCCATGGGGGAAAATCGTGTTACTACAGACACAGCCAGTTGCATAATGCTGTGAAAGTGATCGACTCCCTTCATGTTTGAATTACATTTGGTCAACTTTGGTATCGGATGTCTGGACATAACATTCAAGTCAAGCGGATCCCATAGCCATGATGCACGTTTTCCTACTTGACCATATTACAAACAAGCCATACTGGCTCGTGACCACCTGATGACACTGGTGAAGCATGGCTGTGAGGGACCATCTTTAGCTTACCTTGAATGAACTGTGCACTAGTGTTTCATCCAGATCGATCACTACACAGATCTTTCCTGCATCTTTAGATTTGATCTGCGGTAAAAGAGGCTTGGCTGGCACCTGTGAACAGAAGAAGAGGCTTGATCAGTGAAGAGTTCTATGGGACGCCACACTGTCGTACAAACCAGTGTGACAGTTTCACTGGTCTGGTGCACAAAATACAAGCATACGACACGAAGCAAAGTCAAGCTGTTAAAAAACAAACGTACAGCGAGTTTTAAAAGCGTTACAGGGAATCATCATACAGTAAGCGGGGGAAATACAGCAGCCCTCCTGTGCCAGTGGAAAATAAATATCTAGTTTTATGAGGGAGTGAATTAGATTATAGAAGTGAGTGACCATGAGGGGGCATAAGGGAGCACTTTGACTGACTGCATTCCGCAGCCAGATCGTGTGACTGTGTGCTACAGGGGTGGGATTACAGAGCTTGTGGGCCAGTCAGTTCTTGATCAAAAAGTACTAAGTGGACACACGGTTGATGACTGAAACGAAACACAGGGCCGGGAACCGAAAACATCTCCTACTAAAGGAGGAGGAGGAGATTTGCTAGCGGACAAACAGAAGATATGTGTCAAAGTTTATGGGATGGGCCACAGCAGATCATATCTTTCAAAGCTTCGGACTTAAATAAGAAGCCATATGGCATGGAATCAGAGCTCCGATGCGGGCGCCGCTTTCCCTATTTAAGTTTTGTTGCTGCTTTCCATATTTAATTTTTGTTGCCATCGAAGCTCAGCCAAGATCACCACACAGCTGCAACAGACTTTCCAAGCTGTTTGACAACAGATCAACAAATGTGAGCCAATCACTTAAAAACCCAAACAAAACCAAACTCTGTTATCTCGCTTTGCAGGCCAAATCCAAGCATTTACAACATCTTACATCAGCTTTTAATTCTTACGGACATTAGTCAGAACAAAGGAGTGCCCTGCGATCACTACCTTGTTCAGAGTACCACATGGGACTCTGGGAACTGTACCTGTTCAATAGATGGCACACAGAATTCACAGTCGCAGGATTCTGGGTATTCCTCATCATCATCAGATGCCTCACTGTCCTCATAAGGCTCCACTTCCTCAGAGGTCACCTTCTGTTCACCGGCTAGCTTAAAAAACGTACTCTCCTCACTGTGCTCTGTTGTTTCACTTCTTGAAACTTGGTGTATTAAGTTCTCCAACTTCTCACTGCACTCGCTTTGTACTGGAGAATCAACAGGAGTTTCCTTTTCACCTGCTGATACACCACAAGGCTCGGGGGTCTCTTCACTTTCATTCGGCTGCACCTCGATGTCATTTTGCGATATCAAAAGTTCTTGATCTCCATTTTGTACATTGTGCTCTTTAGCGCATGCTGCTACGTCTTCAAAGCCAAATTCAGAGGCTTCATCATCTTCGGATGTTTCTATCTCTCCACAGCATGGTCCGTGAGCACCTTCCACTTCATTAACGGCTTCATAAACCTCACAGTTTTCCTTCACTGGGGTCTCATCGTTCCCATCAGGTTGGTGTGCTTCTTCATCTTCATTTTCTTCAGGTTCTGTCTTGGCAGTGAGGTCCTGTGTGACTTCCTCCGGTACATTTCCAGATACCTCACTTTCTGCAGTATCGTTCTCTTCATCTGTTTCATAAGCAGCAATTTCAGTTCTTTCCTCACAACATGGATCCAAGGGAACTCCTGTTAAGTCCTCATAGGTGTCTTCAGCCCCAATGGAAAGTCCAGAAACCTCGCTTGCTATATTGCAGTAGTCCAACACGGCAGTTTCTCCTGACGAAGCCTCGTAAGTGTCTTCAGCCTCACTGGAAAGTTCGTCAGCTTCACCTGCAACTTCCTCATAGGGGTCAATAAGTTCTGTTTCCTCAGAGAAGAGTTCATTACCCCAGCCTTCAACAGCACAGAGATTAGGTCGATAGCATTCACCTTGACCGGCCTCTGTGTGCTTAGAGGAGGGCTCATGACCTTGACCTTTTTCTACAGGCAATCCTGAAGACAGAGCCTCTGCATATGACTTATAGACTTCGTTTCCTAAGACTTTTTGTACGGAGCAAGATTCCCAACTTTCTTCATTTGAATCTACCCTGTCAGGCATATATAGGTCACAAGTATCATCATGGCCATCACATAGCTGATAAGATTCTTGACCGTGAACGGTGTAATTTTCATAAGTGCCCTCATCCTCAGAGAGGTTCTGCAAAGCTCTGCTGTCATCAGAATGATCAGGATAGATTTCAAAACTCTCCGGTTCATCAACAAAACTTTTAAACGACTCGTCCGTTTCAGAGCTGCCTTGGCTTTTGCTATCAATGCAGTCAGCGTACTCCTCCTCGCTAGATTCATCCAGTGACCCTGCTTTAACAACCGACTCTATGGCTCTGTTCTCATCATCAGAGCCAAGTTCAAAAGCTCCAGCCTTAAAGCCACAAAGTCCGAAGAGTTGAGTGTGTTCATCATAATGAAACTCCCCCTTCTCTCTCCTTTCGCACACCGGGCAGAGTGTCCTCTGCTCAGCGGAGCCATCTGAAGCTTCAATTACAGGTTCAGAATCATCGATGCTGTCACTGGTGAGTAACCTGTCATTTGGCTCCGGGATTGCAACACTGAGGTCTTCCTGGTTTACGAAGGTATTTTGTTGACAATGATTATCGAGGAACTGAGAGAGCCAACGAGCCTCAAAGGTTTCCATCGATCCGAAAAACATCATATCGCAATCTGGGCGTTTGGTAGCCTCGGTTTTGTTGCTTTCAATGGGAGGGTTTTCTCTGGGGAGTTCAGAGGTGTGAAACACGGAGCACTGTGTTCCAGAACTGTCACACAATTCCAGGCACTTTTCGCTTTGTTGTGGGTTCTCAGACGGGTCAGTAGGCTTACAGGGGCCGCATTGTTCAGGAATTTTGCATTTCTCAAAGTATTTTCCACAACTCGAGCATTGTTCCAGCGTTATATCATTTTCAGACAGCTGGGCGTAGCTGAAAAGCTCCTGTTGAGCATAATTTTCAAGTTGCTCCGAAATGTGTTCATCAGAAAGCTGGCTCTGATCTGTGCTCTCAAACAAGTCAGTATAGGATCCCGGGGCAATTTCACAATTCAACTCGCTGTCATCTATGGGTTCTTTTTGCCCAGCAGGTGGTTGCTGCTCTAGGGACCCAGAGAGTCCGGTAGGCTCGCTTTCTTTAGAGGCCTGGCACAGTTGGGACAGTTCAAAATGTGCGGCATGGCATTCAGAGGGCATGTTTTGATTGTTAGGCTCACATTGTTCAGGGTATCCGCAGGGTTGTGAATCCAGGCCAAATTCTGTGTTTTCATCGTGTGTGCTGTATTCATACAAATCTGAATCATTTATTTCTTCACAGTCTTCAGAAGCATAATACTCTTCTGAAGGTCCATCAGATTCGGCTTCATGCTCATAAAGCGTGTCAAAGTCTGCAGAGACAAGCTCAGGGATTTCGGTATCTACCTGCTCGCAGAGATCGGGCATGACATCAGATAAGGCATATGGTTCAGTATCATGTTCAGCAATCTGGGTTTGTTCGCCGGTTTGAGACTCCATGCTATGTTCAAAACCCTTTTCCTCTAAACAGGCAAAAGTGGTGCTTATTGCAAAAGACTCACTGTGCTCCACGTCGTAGTCAGACAGACTGCTGCTCTCGGAAGAATCAAATCTGTCTTGCTGTTCTAACAAGTCTCCATTGAACTGACCGTTTTCAGTGTAATCTCCACCAGGCTGCATTAGTCCAGAGATGGCCTGGTGCACCACGAAGGCAACCGATTCCTCAGCTGAAATTATAGCGGATTCGGCGGCAATTTCCAAAGATGCATTAGGATAGCCTTGGCGCGAGACTTTAGAGGGATCAAAAAGTTCAGCAGGCATTTTTGCTTCTATGCACTTGCTTCTAAAAAAGGTAGAGGACTCCAAGTATTTGGTGATGTTGCTCCCCACAAAGGACTGGCTCAGTTCAGAGGCTGTAAAACACTCCAGACATTCTGCAACAGGTTCGCTCTCCCCGCAAAGTCTGCAGAGCCTGGGGGGTGGACAAGGGTCTGCTAGGTCTGCCTGCAGAGGGGACTCGTGGGAGAATGTGGATTCGCTGAGCCCACAGGCTGCCTGAGACGACAGCAGCAGTGCACACGTTGACATGACAGGAGGATCAGAGCCACACTGAGTCCTGCGTTCAGCCCGCCTTCAGGAGACCTACCAATTTATTTTGGGGGCTTCAGAGACGTGACAAATAACTCCTGGAATATCAAATCACTATAAAAAGCTGAAGTAAGGCATAAATCTGAAACTGACACCCGAGAGCGTCTTGACCACCTGATCTGCTAGTAGCTGCTAACTGCCATGTTGTTTTCCAAGAATGGGTGTCTTTGTATTATGGGAGAACATGCTAGCATATGGCCGAAACTGTACTACAGCTTAGCAAGTAATTATACAGGCTGTCCTTTGTTAAATTCAAATGGAACATGGATTAGTGTTGTATGCTTTATTAATCTTTGGGTGGGCAGTGAAAGAGCAGCATGTTGATTTAGTCCACAAATACAGTACGACTGATGACCAGCACTGTGATATTTGTGTTATTGGCCATTGAGAATTAGGATGTAAACAGGAAAAGGCTTGCGCAAAGCACGCATGAGGCTTTTGGTTTCCTCACTGACATTTCTGATCATGTGGCCCTCGATTGTGTTAACCACAGGCTGCCCCGTAGCCTCAGATGTGAGCACAGGGAGGGGTGGGGGGACTGAGGAAGGAGAGAAACTCTTGATTAGAACTTAATTAAAACAGAGACTGAGTCTTACTTTAGAGATGGTTCCATTCTCCTCCACCAGGAGCGGTGCATTGTTATTGACGGGCAGCTGGTCTGTTTCATCGTGACAAAGGCAGCAGAAGAGACTGTGGAAAAAGCCACGACTGCGGGGCTTCTTCGAGGATGACGCAACGTGCGCAGGAGTACCTGGAAACAGAGAAGACCTCTGGGTCATTCCTGGACCGGCATGCTGCTGTGAGCCAACCTCTTCTACATCTACACCAACACCGGGAGCTCTGATCGCCTCACCAGGAATCACCGCACGTGTCAAGTGTAAGAGTTAGAAAGTAACCACATGTACACATGTACACTGTAACTGTACAGGAAAGGAAGAAACATTATTTATATAATAACTCAATTCAATTTTATTGTTATTATACCAATACAGCGTTGTACAGTATAAGAAAACAGTACGGCACCTTCTCCTATTTATACAGTCAATATATATTGGATGACCTTGGTAAGTAAAATCATAAACACCTCTGACTGTGAGATTATTATGAGAAACATAAAAGATTATTTAGCATGTAGCCATTATTCAACTGTATCTACAGAGAGTTTTTCTATAAGCAGTATTATATTATTATAATTACTATCAGCCACATGATAGAAGAAAAAAACTTTCTCTGTATAAAATGACAGCAAAAAAAAAAAAACGTACAGTAAGTTAACACTACTCCAACAATCTAGATTTACAATGGATTAACTTTTCAGGTCTGAATTGTGATCTCTTTATAACGAAACACACAGTTGGTCAGTGTTCTACAAATACTGACGATATACACAATATATTCAGAAAAGAATACTGTATGACGACACAGTTTATCACAATAACAATATTTCCTGTCATACTGCCCAGCCCTACCCTCCACAATTAACAATCACCATTACTGCAGTTATAACTGAGCGCCCTTATTCTGTAAACCAGTTCGTTCTGTAAAACTACAGTTCAGGCTCGAAGCACACTGCAGATTTGCTTTCCTGGCAAAACTTCATTCTCAGAATCTGAGTAATATTTTTATATCTGTGAAAATGCTGAGGGACAGCTGTTTGGCAATTTCATGGTACGTATGTATGAAAACATGGGCTGTGGATTTTAGGAGGGGTGGAGCTGTGGAGATTAATTGGAAACACATGTCCACCACACCCTCAAGCTCCCAAACACAGACAGTCCTCCCTGTATTCACCATGTTACTACAACCACCCCACATTTCATCTCATTCCCTCATTCAGGCAAAGTCTGAGCCACGGTAATCTCCTACACCTCAGCACTATTCGCTGGTAAGCAGGATATTTGTCAGTAAGTACAGGAGATGAACACAGGGGTTCTGTGAATAGTGAGACATTACGAGGAGTCCACGCAATTAGGGACCTATGTTCGGCTCAGGGGGAACAGCAGTGCAATCGAGAAGAATGGTGATGAGTGCTAGTGTTTGGCAAGACCAAATCCTGTTGACTGAAACCAAGATGGACGAGGTCTTGTCAGCATGAAAGGTGAGCATGCCAGTCAGAATTAAAGATCGAGGCTCTCCTGACAATAAACAGATTAGCCCTGATAGCTGGTTCCTGCAAAGTTTCAGCAGGGTGCCCCACCACAGCGGGACGGAAAGAAGGCCGTTTAACGAGGTAGTATTTTTTGTTTTAAATATAGAACAGTACTCATTAGGGGTGTATTGAATTTATCTCCCTTATGACATGACCTACATTAATAAAAGTTGGCCTAATAACCTCACTCGACCTCATTAATACATGTGTCCAGAGAGGCTGACATTTCATCACAGGAACATATCAGACAGGACGAACTTTCCGAAAGTTCCAAGTGGATAGTAATGAAGTGGACATTCAATATTCCTTCAGTACAAAGGGAATTAGGCATGTAGTACTTCAGTCTTTTGCTGAGAACCTGATAGAGCAGCTTTGGCAGTAAGACAGCCAGAGAGTGCCAACCTGAATCCTAGCTGGTAGGTGTGGACAGTAACGGGAAAACACGAGCAAAGGACAGGACAGGAGACAGCAAGGAAACATCACGCACCACTCCACGTTCGCTCTTCTGATGTTACACATCACAGGGTTTTAAATAGCAACTCGCAGGCAGCTGCTGACAGTAGTTAATGATGGCATTCTCTGTATATATAGAGCTCCCCATCCAGGCCATAAACGGAGGCGCAAAACAAAACGTTGTTGTGTGTTCGCTCTGAGAGCGAGGAGGATCCACCAACTAGGTAAACAAAGAAATCTTCAAATTATGGAATAGACCTGAAATAAATCAGCTCTTATATTACACAGCCTCATATTTAACAATCATAAGATAACAGAACTCGGCGCACCACTAGAGGGCAGCGTAGAACCTGCTTCCTACATGTGGATTTTTGAATCAGTTTAGTTCCTCAATATTTCTCAACCGGATCCTGGAGGCCCAGTGGTTTAGGGTTCTCTCAACACCACAGGAAAATTGAGTTTTGCCTGCTTTTAACTGCTACGCCTGCTCTGCTCATGTACAGGCCATTATTGGGGCTGTTAAAGAAGGAAAGGCACTAACATGTGCAGGGCTGAGAATTTCATCCTAACAATAAAGCACAGAAGGACTACTGCAGCCGCCTAAAGTTACTACACACCCGACGAGAAGCAATGCAGTGTTATAACAGTTATATAATCTACTATGGCATTGTGGGAGAGCTTTAAAAAGCACGATACTAGTAAGAAAGATAGAGATAAAGTTTTTTTGTGATTTGATGTGTTGGTGATTTGATTCATGGCTTACAAATCTGGATAGCAAATTTCACTAAAATGGCCAGTACACTGCAGCACGACAAACGGTCTTTATTAAACTGCATTAAATCAGATTTGACAGTTCTGCTCGTCTGGGAGGCTGTGATCCTCTATTCTGCAGTGCTGTGGATGCCGATAACGAGCTTGCAGCTTTTCTGACGGCTGTGTCACACCATCCAGGTCAGCCGCGATGCGTCTGCGCAGTTAAAGGTAGCTTATGCGAGGCTGTTTTGGGAGTGTCTCACTCCCAATGCAATGCTCACAGCAAGAGGCCACCGAATATCTGACTTAATGACTGTGACACACGATCCCCTTTTTACTATCTGACAACTTGTTTCACGCCATCCGCCGGGAGCGGGAGAGGTGGCAGGGTTGGTGACACCAGGGTAGGTGACATGTTTTAGGCCAAGTTCACTAACAGTGGTTTTAGCAGACATGGAAGAGTGTGTAAACTTCGATCCAGGTGCTCACAAAGACCACAGAGCTTCTGACCAATAAAAACCGGAGAAGAAAAAAAAAGTGTAGGTTCTCTGGTTGAGATAATGTAAAATCGAGTATATAAAATCTGTATATTTGTCACGTAGAGACCCCTGGATCCCATCATACCCACTACTGAGTAAAACAGTTTCTCTACAATTAACCATTATACATCAAACTTTATTATTTTGAATGTAAGTTAACGGAAGGTGATTTTATTACAAGCAGTCACAGTTGTTCACAGTAGTGGTATAGGGAACCAGATACCTCCAAGGCTCCCTCACAGAAAGCTATGGATGTGATGTATTTTAATGTATAATAATCCATTCATAGAGGATAAATACATGAATACACAAGTTTTGTAAGTTTTATAGTTCACAAAGAAAACTCTCTTTCAGCTTTTGTAGTATTGGACACACACCCACACCCACACACCCACACACGGGTCCATTGGTGGGTTTGGATAGTAAACAAAACTGCTACATTTGTGTTGTTGTCCCAGTGACCCCTGGTTCTTATCACCACCACTGTTAAGGGAGTCTGTTTCTTTCCAGTGAACCATTTCACATCAAACCACGGTTACACCTAAACTGAATTATTCAGAATTGTTTTTTAATTGTTGGAAATCCCCTTTAAAATGTTTTTTCCTTCTCCTGTTAAGGAGACATACACACACACACACACACACCCACAATAATACATACATACATACATACAAATAATTTAGCCTAAAATTATATATATATATATATATATATATATATATATATATTTATACATATAAATATATTATACATATACATATATATATATATATATATATATATATATATATATATATATATATATATATATATATACACACACTTATACTCTTGTATTTATTGTTCATTTTTCATTTTACAATATTTAAATGTCTATTTTATGCTTATATATTTTTAAATAAACAGAAAAGGACTACATTTACAGGAGGAAAATTTTAATTGTTGACCAGCATTTCCACTTTGTACGCAAAAACACCACACTGCTAAATTAGGCCGGATCCATTCCTGCTCTAATGACACGGAGCGGTAACTGCCAGAAAAGAAACACAAGACAATCAGAGCGCAGTATAAAAAGAGAGTCCTGCAGCTCGGATGGAACTCGGAGTGCTAAAGAATCCCTCTGAGGGCCCCTCTAAGCCCACTCTCTCCCCCTCTCGCGTACCCTCACACTGGAATGCAGCCATATCGCTGGCCCATAACCCTGTGCTGTGCACTGCCGGCCAAACCAAAATAGGAACAGGAAGTGAAGTAAGAGATGTGGCGGGGCAAGAGAGCGTGGGCCGCCTTTACCAGATCACGTTTCACACAACAAGGCAGGTACAGAGCAGACGAGCCTGGGAACAGCATGCCGACATAAAGCCACAATGCCAGGCCCGAGCGCGTGTAGTGCACTTTCACCGACAGGCACAGGACACAGCAAATGCTGCAGAACGTCGGATCAGCGCAACACAGCCTCGTCTGCACGGCGGACTGAGTGAAACCCAAACATGGAGACTCGCCGAGGCTGAACTCGATGGCCCGGCCTTTCCAAAAATAACCACACAATAACAAAGTGAGGAACAGGTGGTCGGATCCTTTGCCCGGAGGGTATCGTATGGTGTTGGACAATGTCTTGGCTTAGTTTTTGAGAGGTCATGTTAAAGGCTTAGCTTCTGTAAACAACCTTCAGCAACACCACCTCGTCCATGTTAAAGCACAAGTGTGTGCAAGCAGCTAATCCAGTTTTTAAAGCGTCTCAGAGCGCAGGCCCCGACAGGGAGATTACGCAGTTATGTAAGCCCATGAGAGTTCTGGGTGACTGGGTGGCCAGATGTAGAGGGTCAGTGGTGGAGTCGAGCCTAGTACGCAGTTCCGGTTGCTGGGAAACAAAAAGGCACGGGTGTAAGGGGCCGTCTTTCCTTCGCTCTTATGTAACGTGGAATTCCACAGGTTTTCCTTCAACGGCCTGGAGGGTGGGTCCAGGATTAAAGCCAGAGCTGACGTGAGTTATGTGATACTGCTCTAGCTGAGGCGTTTTTGTGTTTTGCGTGTGTATATGAGTGTGCACAGACGGTTCTTATCAAGATATGCAGCTTATTAAGCAGGCAGACACGCAAGACTATAACGGACAGATTACCATTGATGATGCAAGGGCCTGTAACCCCTTCTTTAACGAGCTTTCCCCCATAAACATTAGCAAACCATGCAAGTATTCTGCCAGTATTGTTTTAGCTGGGAGGACACACGCATCAGACAGCGTGCAGAGATCTGGATTCAATGCTCATTTGAAGCTACAGCACGACCACGTCCTGCAGTATTTGGAGTAATACCACAAATCCAAACATTCCTCATGAGCATGCCAGCAAGTACAGACAAGCAGGTTAAAGAGTGATGCGCTCTGAGATTAGCCTAAGCCACGGCGTGGGACGGAGGAATCGGACGTTCAGAGAAGGATGAAAATGAGGCTTTCACACGACATCAAGGCACAGAATTATCAGAACTACGGCTGCATGATACATCACTTCAGCACTGTCAGCTCAGTGTGTGCATATACAACACTCAGATCGCAGGACGCACACGTCCAGTAAGACACATTAAATAAAACGTGTCATACTGCAGCTTGCAGTTACTGGACTCTGATTGAAGGCTTCTAGGATACACATAGAAGAGTAGTCACAGTTTACAGGGCATTAATATATATATGGCAGGGGAAATAATTACATTGTCAGCTTTTCCAATATCGTGCAGCAGCCTAATCAGCTCTGTAATGCAGTTTTGTGAAAGCATGTAGGACAGCATTGCACTACCGTTGTGCTGGGGAGGTCACATCCTAATATTCAATTGATTTCAAAATTTCTGCAGAATTAAAATGTTGCGATGTAAACAAAGTAGTTGGGATTGGTGTGGTGCAGTGGTGGTAGCAGGAACCAGGCATTCTGGTTTCAGAGTTGAATACCCTTTAAATGCAGCTTCACAGAAAGTCAAGATATGAAATAGGACGCAGCCTGGTGCCTGGGATATTGTTTTAAGTTTGTTGGGAGAAATTAAATATGTATTTATTAGTAAACTTAGTAAATACAATGGCTATTTTTTTTTTAGACATGGAGCCTCCTGCTTTCTATCAGTCTGTAGGTTTCACTAAAATTTATAATTTCACATTAAACCAGCCTTTGCTTTTCAGAAGGCCAGAAGGATTTTTGAGTGAATATTTGAAATTGTAATGTAAGAGTAAATTTTTTAATTCACAAGAGCTGCAACTGTCAACAATGTTGTTTTATTGAATTTTCAACTGAGAATTTAAACGACCATCTGCTGTACAGGTGACATCAGTGGGGCAGTCGTGGGCTGGAGGTTAGGGAACCAGCCTTGTGACCGGAAGGTCACCGCCGGTTCGATTCCCTGAGCCTACTGTAACGACTGAGGTGCCCTTGAGCAAGGCACCTAACCCCCAACTGCTCCCCGGGCGCCGTGGATAGGGCTGCCCACCGCTCCGGGTAAGTGTGCTCACTGCCCCCTAGTGTGTGTGTTCACTAGTGAGTGTGTTTGTGGTGTTTCACTTCATGGATGGGTTAAATGCGGAGGCAACAAGGGATTCAAATCTTAAAAATCTTACATCACAACCATCAGAAGTGTAGTCCAACACAGAGCTGTGAAGCTTCATGCAAGATAAAATGGGTATTCTGGTCTTCCTAGCCAAAACACGGACCTGGAAATCAATTAATGAACCATCGCATTTAAATCGCAAGACACGTCGGAAAATCGCAATTAGCTATATCCCCAAATCGTTCAGCCCTACATCAGCAGAAACCTGATCCTAGAGTATCCTCCTCCTCAGTACACCTACAGCACAGAACATCTGTGAATCTTTAACAGTTTCAGGCCTGTTTTCCACATGCATCATCTTTATGGCGTGAGCAATGTGGGACATTTAACTTTTCATTTCACTGCTCAGGGTAATAGATGCAGCACAGGAGGCACGGTATTTAAAGAGAGGCTTTCTGCTAGAGAGAAAGCATCTTTGACCCTTAAAGAACACGACTTGATCTTTTACCGTCACAACACATCTAACAACATAAACAGCTCAATAACCTCAACAGAAACCTACACACATCGCTTTCCATGATATCATAGAGGAGCTGAGCTTTTAATACTGTGCCATATGGTACTGAGTATAACCTTCCAGTGAGAGTCCAGGTCTGATCTACACTACATCCACAGACATCTGTATTACTGCACATTAGATCACTGTGTATACAGATCTGTGGCAGCTGTTTTCCTACATTCAGTTTAATTTTGTTGTTGTTGTCTTTATTGCTTGGCAACCAAACAGAGGATTCATTATACCATCCCTCTGACCCAGTCAAAGCACAGAGCTAACTTTTCAGAGCTGTGTGTTTTGCATTTTTATATGATTTTCCTTTTTAACATTGAATATTGATTTATGAATTCATTCTGAGCCGCTAATCCTTCTGGGTTGCAGAGGGTGCTGGAGCCTATCCCAGCGCGCATTAGGCAGAAGATCTGATGGAGTAGGTCTGTCTTTAGTAATTGGTACTACAGAAGATTAGATAGTATAGATCAATAATAATAATAATAATAATAAGTCATATTTAATGGTGTATTTATTTACAGTAAGCAACATTAATATATATGATCAGCCAGACACTTTAGACTCAGGATTTTAAACTTTTTAGTCAGGAAGTGATGACACTTAATGACAAAAACCAAGTTTGCTCTTAAGGAGTTCTTCACACCCCAGTTCTTTTCTAAAGTGATTTTATTCCGCTCACTGACTGCAGAGTGGTGTTTAAACAGAAACCAAAATTCCGAAGCTTATCTGACGAGTCTGATCCTAATTATCCATAGTAAGCGTTTCTCTCCCACCATCTGTACACACAGAGGTCCCATAATCCAGTGTTTCTAGTGACTCAGTGATGCTGATTCTAGAGCCCGCCCAGTAGCGTTTATGGTTTTCCTGCCACAGCACACTTAAATTCCCTTTAATCCCAGAGGCCTGAACATCAGATCCCCAATCTCATAACTACATAACTCAGATTAGTTTCATAGTCCACAGTCCATGGTATTTCACTGTAGTTACTGAGTAATTCATTTCTAGACACCAGAAAAATTAAAGAGGTTAAAGGCTTGATATGTTTGATGAGGAGAAAACAGTCAACTGTACAATACACGGGCAGTTTGGGGCCAAACTCACTTAGAGCCCCAGCAAATCTAAATCTATGTTTCTCTGGGTCACAACATACATGTGCGAAGTATGTCCTATGAATACCTTCCCAAAGCCTAATAAATATATTTCACTAAATCTCTGTCCTCTCCATGTAAACTGGGTGGTCCTAATCTTGGGTCATGCTTTCATAACTATTTCCTAACCAATCACAAGGCTGTTGTCTCTCGTCTCGCTCAAAGAAACCAGTCTAAGACTTAGACAGCTAAAGCTAACAACATGCTAGACCAGCTGTCTGTAGCTGCCTGGGGTCTGTTCACCTGTTTATCCGTACAGCAACATTGTTCTTTCGTCCATCCCTTCATTCACGCGTTGATTCATCCGCCCATCCTGTTTTCCGTTCTTTCATTCCTACGCTGCTTTGTCCATCCGTTGATATGTCTGCCCGTTTGTCTTGTCCAGTTACCGGCGCTAAAAAGCTGAATAAGGATTTTAGCTCTGTATGAGTGGAGGAGCAGGCTAGGAGTGTTGGACAGGGAGCAGTCAATCAGGTTGTTCATTAGCCACACCCACAACTTAACATTTAAACCTTCTTAGCTTATATTATATCTTATAGCTTTTCATTCAGGCTTTTTTAGATGACTGATAATATATAACACTCCTTGGGACATTAAAAAAACAAGACTGCAAACCAAATAACTGTTTACTTCACTTTTGTA